>JBBMKD010000085.1:4924459-4971626 GCA_037834095.1 Argya squamiceps | reverse complement strand
TGGGATTGTGGGTGTGGAGTTTGGATAGAAGTGTGTGATATCACAGGGTGCAAAACTCAGAGTTTAAGGGTTTAGAATACAGTAATATATATATGAAGCAAGGTGGAGGATTTAGGGCAGAGGCTGAGTCCTTTTTCATCTCCTTCTTCATGGTTTGGGTGGTGTTTTGTAATTGGGTATAAAAGTCCTCATTGCAGGCCACGGGTGGTTGGTTATTGGGTTAAAAGTAAAAATAATTTAGGTGTCATCTCTTAATTGGACAGTTTGTGCTTAAAAAGCCTTGTAGAGATAGAGAGGGGGCTCCATTTTTAGTTTGTTAGCTACAAGTGCTGTAGAACTCACAGTTTGTGAGACTGTAATGTAGATAGAATTAATAAAGATCTGAGTGTGAACATGAAATATCATCTTGAGCATTTAATCCTGACAGTGGCAGAGAAAAAAAAAATAAAATGCAACAGGCAGGGACACCTTCCACTGCCCCAGGTTGCTCCAGCGTGGCCTTGGACACTCCCAGGGATCCAGGGACAGACATCCTGCAGGATCTTCCCACATCCAGGAGGAGTTTCTGGTGTGTGTTGCAGGCTGAGGGTTTCCTGGCAGGGCTCTCCCAGGGTGGGATGCTGAGCTCTCCTGGGTTCTTTCCCCAGGGCTGTCTGTGGGCTCTGCTCCTCGGGGAGGGCTCAGTTCCTGCCCCTGGAGCTCTGGGGAGCTCAGCTTTTCCCAGGCCTGGCTCCTCGCTGGGCTAAAGGTCTGGAAATTCTGTGTAAATATTTACCAGAGCCCAGCCTGACCAGCACAGAGCTGGGGTTTCAGCAAGGAGAGAGGAGCTGGGCAAGAAGTAAAAAGATTTCCTTAATCAATACAAAATATTGGAGACCAGTATTGCTGTTCTTTGTAAAGAGGGATGGAACACAGAGATTTCAGAATTCTGGAAAGTGAAACCTGGGATGTTCAGGCTTGGAACTCGTGGGATGTTTTAGAAGCTCTTATTTAACTTAATTTTCATGCATTTTATTATTCTTTATTCAAAATAGGCAAAGACAACTCTTTAAATTAGTTTTTCACTACTTATTCCCACCCCATCTTTCCCATGTTCGTAGATTTCTTTTTTAATTATGTATTTTTTCCATACTTTTTCCCTATTCTCCTTTCCTGCTGTTGTCCAGGACTGTAGAAATCTCTGTGGATTTAAAGCAGTGATATTGCATTTCCAGCCCTCGCCATTTCTTGGCTATCTCTAATTTCTCCTAAAAACCTGATTGCATCAGACTTTCTTGCTTTTTATGGTCATTTTTTTTTTCTTTTCCCCTCCTCCAAATTGTTTTCTTATTATGTCCTGTGACTGAGCATACTGGGGGAAGGAAATCTGGGAAATCAAGAGTAGGAAGCAAGATAGAAGCTTCCAGTCCTGAATCTTTCTTGTTTTTACACTGTTTCCTGGCAGCTGCGTTGGTCTGCACTTGAAAGGGATGTATTGTGTTGCTTTCTCCCAAAAAACTGCAGATAAAATAGAAATAAAAATTAATTCTGTAGGTTTTTTTAAGTTAATTATTTCCATAAGCAAAAAAAAAAAAAAAAAAAAAAGCAGACAACAGTCAAGTCTTACATGACTGTGCCCTAAAGTTCTTTTCTTTTTTTAATACGAAATGTTTTTCCTGATAGACTGAAATTTCATTTGGATTCTTCAAAGTCTGTTTGACTTCTTTATAACAAAGAGAAGCTGCAATATCCATTTCTGACCCTTTTAAGCTTGTTTTATGGTACAAATGCATTTCTTTTCCCAAGTGCTCATGTCTTTAACAGAATTGTTATGTTTCAGGGCATTGAAAACGTCCCTTCTGAGTTAAAAAGCCTTGAAGCATATTCCTTTTGTGTTCCTGGTTCCTCCTCACTGGCTTTAATAACTCCAAGTTAAATACTTTGCATGAAAATTTAAAATGGATGAATTTGAGGAGTTTTTGGCAAGGATATTTAATATATCTATTTATATATACACACAAGTATGTGTATAAAAGACATAAATATGTAAAAGACATAAATGAATATCTAAAATACACAAATCTATAAAATAATACATAATACTCTATAATGTTTTACATATTTTTATGATTGTCAAGCAACCTGCAACCTTGAATTGGTGGCAAGGGTAGACTGAGGCAGGCAGCTGGGAAATGTGAATTTGCTCTGTACTGTGAAGGAAATGGGAAATATCAACGTTCTAACCAAAATATCATTTAGTAAATTACGGTTTATTGGTCTGTCAGATTGTCCCATCTGTGTTTCACTTAATGATGAAGAGCATTAGGGAGAAAAAAAATGTGGAAATGCTTGATTTTTTAGACTGTAACCCAAGTTTAAAAATATCTATGTTTTGACACCCTCAGCAGAGGCTGTTTGGTGCATGTGATTCTCACTCAGGCATGAATAAACTGGATCTGCAGCCCTGCTCTGGGATTTGCAGCCCCTTTTCCCCTGGATTCCTTAACTCTGATTCCACGTTGGTTAAAAAAATCTAATATTGATCATTTTTCCCCTTGTTCTTCCCGAGGATTGACAGGATCTGAGCTGATCCTGGCCTGGCTGCATCCTTCCCTCTGGTTACCATTTTCTTCTGGAGAGCTGACATTTTCTGATTTGTGAAATTCCTAGAAAATTGAGGAGCTGGGCAAACGTTTCAAAATAGGAACCAATGAGAGGGAGCCCTCTGCTATTTCGAAAATGATAATGCACGCCACTGGAAAAGGGAGAAGCATGGAAAATACAAGTTCTGGCTGGGAAATTATTGCATGGAGCAGGGAGATGGAGGGGTAGGAGTTGATTTCTTTGGCTTCCTGTCTTCTGGGTAATTGCAGCCTTGCTGCAGTTGTGGCTTGGAGATGATGGTTGGTACCAGCATCTGTTGGACAGGCTAAAAAACTTGCTCATGAGAACTGAGGAAATGCAAAAAAAAAAAAGAAAATAACTCTTATTAATGTATTAAAGTGGTTTGCTGCAGTTTCATTTTTTTAACAGGCCTCGTGGTTTGGGAAGGGGGGAATAAAAAAAAAGGCAGAATATAATGAGGAGTAGAGTAATTCAAGTCAAATCACCAGCAGTGAGTTTGGTGGAGTTCTCTGGGGTTTTATGGCAAGGACTAAAATAGAGATCTTGGTTTTTCTCTGTGTCTGTACGTGGCAGTTTGGCGGCTCGTTAATGGAGAGCCGGAGCCCGGGGCCTGCTCGGAGCCCTGGGAAGATTTACATTAATCAAACACAAACAGACAGTGTAGCGTGAAGAAATTTCTATCCCGCCAGCACTGCTCCCAAACTTCATTAGGTTATTGGGGCAGAAAAAGAAAACAGCCCCTTCACCCTGCAATCCTTCCCCGGGGCTTGACCACTCGGGGGAAGCTCAAAAAACCTCACAGAGCCCCCCTGGTTTGACCTCTGATTTTCCCTCTGTGTATGGCACAGAGGGGCAGTGCTTTATTTTCCCTTTTTTCCTGCCTCTCCACTCCTGAAACAATCCCGGGGTTGTGTTTTCCTGCTGCTGGGCTCTGCTTTTCCGGGTGCCACACGGTGCAAAAGGGCCGGAAAAGGCAAATGCGTGCCCGGCGTGGCACAGCGTGACCCTGGGAAAGGCTGGGAGTGGGCTGGGGGAAAAGCTCAGTGCCCTCTGCCAAGCCTTTGTTCCTGTGCCTCGTGATGCTTGGAGCAGTGGTGGGATTTCTTGGTGGGAATGCACACAAATCTATGTATATTTATATATATTTTAAAATGTGTTTTAATATATATAAATAAATATGAAAAGTATATTTTTATATAGCTATTTTGTATATTTTTATGTTTATATATAGTATATTTTAATATATTTTTATATAATATATATGAATATATATTTTATATATAATATATACTATATATTTCATATATACGAATATATATTTTATATATAATATATACTATATATTTCATATATATGAATATATATTTTATATATAATATATACTATATATTTCATATATATGAAATATATAGTATATATAGTTACATATAAAATATATATTTATATAAAATTTTATATATTTATATATAATTTATATATAGAAATAATTTATATGTAATATAAATATAATTTACATATTTATATAAACATAACTCTATATCTCTCTATATAAAATATATTTTATATATATATATTTATATGCATGCATATGGATGCACACAGAGCAAACATATCCATCCACCACATATACATAATTATATAAACAATATATAAAATATTACATCATTATATGCATAAATATATACGTAAAACGATATAAATATATAAATATATATTTGCATTTATATTTTTTATATTTAAAATAGATTTATATATTTTAAAAGTTTATTTTTATAAATATATTTATATGCATGCATATAGGTGCACTCCCCATATATCTATCCACCACATATACATAATTATGTAAATAAGACACATAAATGTTATATAAATAATGCACTCAAATACTATATAAATAAGATACATAAATATTATATAAATAACACACTCAAATATATAAATAAGACACATAAATATTATATAAATAATGCACTCAAATATTATGTAAATAAGATACATAAATATTATATAAATACGACACAAATATTATATAAACAATACACTCAAATATTATATAAATAAGATACTTAAATATTTTATAAATAATTCACTCAAATATTATATAGATAATGCACTCAAATATTATATAAATAAGATACTTAAATATTTTATAAATAATACACTCAAATATAGAAATAAAATTATACAATTATATACACAGATATATAAATATATAATTATAACTAGAAATATATATCTCTATTTTTCTGCCCTCCCCCTGCCCCAGGACAGCTGGAAATGCTGAATTTTCAGATCCCAGCTCTGTCCCTCCCTGTTGCTGTGGGCTGGCCGTGGGGGGATGCTGCTCTCCCCGTGCCCATGAGCAGCCCCGGCTGGTGCTGCCTGGGAGGAGGTGGGAGAGAAGAGGTGGAGTTTCTTCCCTCCCCTGAGTGGTCAGTGAACAATCAGGCAGATGCCTCCCAAGGATTCCCGAGGAGAAGCCTGAAAAAAACACCGGGAGGCTTCCAAGGAGAGCAGCTCGGGCTGCTTGGGGAGGATTTTGGGATCAGAGCACTCCCCCTTTGGGATGGCCCTGCTCAGCTGACTCTGCCGTGAGGAACAGGTAATACAGAGCCTTTGTTCCTATTCCCTGAGCCAGGAACACCTTCCTTGGATGCAGAGCAGAGAGAAAGGATTTTATTCCTTTAATATCTACTGGAAAAAAGGGTGGGAGGGGAGGTTTGTCTCTTCTTTTTTTTCTTTTCATTCCTCTTTTAATAGCTGCTATGTGAACCTGAGTTACTCCTTTGTGTTTTCGTTGTGAAAATGGCCAGTTTAATGTGTTTGCTGTGAAAATCTGTGTCTGAGCTCAAGAACAAAGGTTTTGACAGCCTGGAAAGATGCTTTAGATGTAGATGCTGGCAGCACTCCCTTCTTTCCATTTCCCAGTCATTCCATACCAGACCTTTCTCACCAGCCACAGGGAATGTGATTTTTGATAAGCTGATATTTTATGCATGTTGATGTTAAATTAGCTGTTGGTACTCAGGCAACCATCTCTGAGTATTTTGGGTGGGGTTTATTTTTCTGAATGCATTTTTCACTGATTTATTTGTTCTCATTATTTTATTTTATCCTAAAGTGTTCTAAAATTTAAATTGTATCAGTCACAATGATGGTGTGGACAGATTGGAGGCAGTGTTGCTACAGTGACAGCCATCAGCATCAGAGAGAAAATGCAGTGTTTTGTACTGATATACGAGGTTGTGATGTAGAAAGGCTGTGAGATGCTGGGGGGATTTGTTGTTGTTGTTGTTTTTTTGATATAAATACAAATACAGGCAGTGAGGGCTGGCAGTTCTCGTCATCCTGCCTGCTGAGGGGGAGGCACCAAGAGCTGAAGGTGTCACTGAACCCAGTGGGGAAACAACTCCAATCTGGCATTGCTGTTTCTGCTGCCTTGGTTATCTCCATATTATTATTATTATTATCCATACCCCTTCCACATATCTTGGGGAATTTGCTGCAGTCACCTTTCAGCAGCTGGGAGCTTTCCTGAGTAAATATTTGTTGGTTGGTTGGTTTTTTTTTTCCCTTTTTGCTTGTATTTTTATTTATTTTACGAGTCCCAAGAGGCAAATACTAATACAAACACATCCAGAGGCCTATTAATAGCTCTGGGTTTGACTCACAGGCTGTTCTCAGGATCTTGAGCCATTTTACAAGAAGCTTCACTCTCCTGGATTTTTATCTTCCATTTTACAGTCGGAGAAAGAGGGCTTGATGTTTCTGAGAAATCCTAATCCTGTGTTGTGCTCCAGTCCTTCCCATTGCTCTTTCTGGATTTGTGCTGTAGTTTCGATGGAGGGGAGATGAAATGGGAAGGAGCAGAGCATGCCACAGATGCCTGTGTACATTTTTTCCCTCCTCATGCAATGTGTGCTATGTGCATCTTCCCTCTTGTGTTTTGTGAGCCAGAGCTGCATTTCAGGGGGAGAAATGATTGGTTTGCATATCCCAGAAGCCTCTTTCTTTTTTTCTCAGGCCATTTAAACAACTGAGATAGCTCCAACTCCAGTATACAGCCCTGCTAATCTCTTTATAGCTCAGCTGACATCACATTTTCTTTTTTTGGAAAACTGCAATGTATGGTGGAGAAACTTTCCGTGGATGCTTCTCAAATCTGAGCTGGGACAGAAACCCTGCTGGGAGGTGTGGAAGGCAGCAAGGTGAAATGCTCATTTAGTTGCATACTTGGAATTTAGGCTCCAATAGTTTGGTTGCCCTTGGTGTTTGTGTCTACAGGAGGAAAAACTTGAGCAGAATTAGCTGTGAAGGACTAAGAGCTAAAAATACACTGTACAGGTTAAGCAACACTGTGGTAATGATTTCTTGATTCTCTCCGTGCTGCAGCTTTCCTCTGTAAAAATTGTGGATCCAATTTTTCCCTTGGTGTAAATTAAGCCACTGGGAGCACTTTGCCTTTGGGTGGTTTTAGGCATATTAACTGTAAATTAGTTTATGGCAGCTGGGAAATGTTTGGAAGCTTTGCAGAGGTCAGAGGGGTGGATGTTGTCTGCACATCCCATGCAGAGGATGGGTGTAATTTGGCCAAAGGTTCATCACTGAGTGGGAGAAGGGAAGGCAGGGCTGGAAGTATTTTTGGGTTGAGTGTCTGCTTGGCTTTGAACTCAGAAGCTGCTGGTTCTGATGAGCAGGCAAGTCTTGGCTTACATTTCCAGAGCAGTAAACCTTTAAAAGAACCTAAAGGAGGGCTGAAGGGAAATTTAAATTAAGGCAAGGTGCCTGCTGACCTCGTTTGTCACAGGAGTAACTTAATGAAGCTTTTGGGTTGTGCAGTAGGTCAGACAGAGTGATAATGCCTTTGGAATGTGTAAATCCATGGGGAAAGGTGCTGCTGAGCTCCTGTGCTGCTGCTGGTGTTGTCAGGTCGTGGTGACATCTGTGGCAGGGGAAATCACAGAATTCCAGGATGGTTTGGGTTGGAAGGGACCTTAAAGATCATCCTGTGCCATGGGCAGGGGCACCTTCCACTATCCCAGGGTGCTCCAACCTGGCCTTGGGCACTGCCAGGGGTCCAGGGGCAGCCACAGCTGCTCTGGGCACCCTGTGCCAGGGCCTGCCCACCCTCCCAGGGAACAATTCCTTCCTGATGTCCAATCTAACCCTGCTTCTGTCAGTTTGAAGCCATTCCCCCTTGCCCTGTCACCCCAGCCCTTGTAAAAGAGTCTCTCTCCATCTTTCCTGCAGCTCCTGGAAGGCCACAATGTGGTCTCACCCCAAAGCCTTTTCTTCTCCAGAACAATCTCAATTCTCCCAGCCTTTCCTCTGCTCACCTTAGTGGCCAGGGACACATTAAACCAGGCAAAGCTGATGATGCTGAGGAGAACAACACCACCTCAGGCTTGTCAGTTCTTTAAAACATCTTTTGAAAGATGCATAGAAGGAATAATAAATGTCTTATTGCAGGTTCTTTAGGACACTCTCAGTAGTTCCAGGCCATGGAGGTGTGGTGTTCCTGTGCCAGGCAACTCTACTCACTCTCCAGAAATGTGAACTCTGGGCCAAATACTCCTCTGTGCCTCTGAACCTTGTACATATATTTGCAAAACTTAAAGCTGCCTAATTGGAGGCAGCCTTACCCTATTTTGAAAGCTACATTTCCAGTTGTATTACGTGCTGCGTGTTGGATTGGATTGGGAGTTTTTTTGTTGTTTTTTTTTCTCTCCTCCCTTTCTAATTGCTGTCTTTTGCTGTTTTTAAGGACTGTTTCCACACCAGGCTCGTTGCTGGTTCATAACAACCACAAGCTGGGTATGGCATTAATAAGGAACTAGGCTTGGTGCCTAATGAAATGCAAAAACTGCTCCCCACGCTGGGGCAGCACCAGTCATCCCAGCCCTGGGTGTGTTTGTGTGTGTGTCAGGTGAAAGCAAAGCAAATCCCGTGGCTCTCCACAGCTTTGGGGCTCTCTGGTGTGCTTAGGAAAATAAAATTGTCTTATTGCTTTGATTTTTTTGGGGCAGTTGACTGGAGAGCTGTTGCAGACACTGTGGAGGAGGAGCAGTGCTGCTGCCACCGAGCCAGCTCTGCCTTGCAATTATTGGCAAGCAAAGCAAACATTTCATTTCCCTGTAATTAGCTGCAGTTTAGGGAGGGCAGGTTAATTTGGACTCCACGCCCTGTCTGCTCAAGAAAACCCCCGTGCTCGATTTGATTCTTTCAGGCTGTGGGCAAAGGGGTTTAAAAGGAGTTTTCAGAAGTGAAAGCTGGAGGAATGAATCACAACAAAACGTGTTCTGCCCCTCTTCCTTCCCTTCTTCCAAACAGCAAAAGCTCAGGGTGCAAAGATGGTGTGGAAATATGGAGACAATTGGATATTTTGGGGCTCTTCTAATATGGCCAAACTGTATATTTCAGCTTTTTCTTCCTTCAGGGAAGCTTGAGCTCTCTAGGCCTGGGAATATTTGTCTATGGCCTACTTCAAAATAAATAAATGGGTGAGAAAACTGGGTTGCAACTTCTGAAATCACAAGCTTGACCTTTCTCCTGTACCTGGTCACTCGTGTAAAATGGGTCATGCAGTAAAAGTAACAAATCCTGCATGTTTCTTTTCTGCCCTGTGCTGGTTTTGTGTGATTTTTTGTGATAACATTTTCTGGTAGTCTTTTTAGCAAAACACTCGGGCCTCTTTCAGCATTTGTGGTGTTTAATTTTTTTTTCCTTTTCGAAGCTGTCAATTGTTTTTTTTTCTTTCCCAGAGGTGAAAATTGAGAGATTCAGTAATTTGTAACCAGTCACGTTGGGAAACCAGTAGGAAATTGCCTGGGATTTGGCAGCCTCTGTTCCCCACCAATTTCTGAGCAGGGTTTGTGCTTGCTCTGAGCTACATTCAGTGGCCAAACCTTACCCCTATTACTCAAATCTTGCTTTTGGGCTGAATTTAAAGGCAGCATTAAGGAAACACGAGCAACCTGGTTTATTTATGTTCCCTCCAGTGTCCTCCTCCCCTGTTTTCATTTGTTTGGCTGCTTCCAGCCCGTCGTGGGGACATTAAACAATAAATGGCCTTGTGTGACAACTTCAGGGCCTGCAGAGGGAAAAGCTGCTGCTGCTTCTGAGCCTTGGAAGTCAGTCAGGAGTGGAAGAACGGCCCTGGCTGCTGAGAATGTCTCTGTGCCCTCCCCTTTGGAGAGTTTCTGCGGGGACTCAGAGTTCTTGCAGGGTCCTGGCCCGAGCAGTGGAGCAGCACAAAGGCCACATTGAGAATGGCTGTGCTGGGGAAGCCCTCCTTCCTTGCCTGCCCAGTAAATGCAGCTCTTTCTCCATGAAAAGCCCTGACATCAGCTCTTGGAAAAATCCAAGTGCTTGTGTCATGGAAAAAAAGCTGAGGCACTTGCTTGGGCTGGGGCTGAATGACTGAACTGTGGGTGAAACCTCTCTGGAGATGCTTTTTCTTCTTCCTTTTCCTCAAGGCTGAAACCCTTCTCATCTCAGGGTTTTACAGGGAAGGACACTGAGGAAAGAGCTACAGCTGGCTGTAGTAAACTCAGAGCAGCCTGCTTGTCATTTTTACAGGACAGAGTATGATGATGCATTCCTGTATCATCAGGAAATTCCATGTGTGGAGGCAGATCTCCAGATTCTCGCTGTTTATTTTATGGAGAAGATTTGTCTTTGCATTCTGTTTTCCTTCCGTAATTTTAAGCTGGTTTCTCTTTTCTTGCTCCCTTCTCATGCTGCCACCTTTTCTTCACCCCTCTTGATGAAGCCCTCACCCAGAGCCAACCACAAGAATGAAAGAGAAATCTGTGTATAGATATTTAATTTCTTGAAGCTCAAAAAGGAAGCATCCTGTCAAGGCAAGGCACCAGTAGAATTCTCCTTCCCTGTAGAAATCCCTCCCTCTTGGAGCCATGACCCTCCCCATATTACAGATGGAACTTGCCAGCCTTCCAGACTTTGATTTTTATCAAATTCATCTTAACCTAGTTTAAGTGTTTGGCTCAGCACGTTGGTTGCCATAGCACCAGTCCCTTGCATTGATCCATCAGGAAATATGCTGATGGGCTCTATTGGCTACTCTGCATTTTCTCTCCTAAAAGGAAAATTGAATGGTCTATTCTGGTTATGGGTAGGGACTTTAGTGGCCTGAAAAATGATAAAATATCGACTGGGAGGCATTTGCTGATGCTTTATGAAGGCAAATGCAGCACTGAGGCTGCTGGAGATGTTCAGGGGGGTTTGACACTAAATTTCCTTCTCTGAAGGTAACAGCTCCTGTCCGTGGAGCTGTCAGCAGTGCGAGGTTAATAATGCCAGGGAGGATTCCTCCATGAGTCACTGAGTCAGCTGTGCTGCCTGCCTCGGACTCCCACAAAAATAACACTGAGCTTGCAGTGCCTCCCTCCCCCCTGCCTCCCTGCAGGTCCCAAAAATCCATCCCTGGGCTCTGACAGCCCCCAGGAATCCTCCACATTTGTGTCCCTGTTTTCCTGCTCCGTGTGTCCAGTCCGTTCCCATTGTTGTGCAATGAGTTTTGGGGTTGTTTTTACTCATCTTTGTTGCTGAGTAATTCTTTACATTATGGGAAGAAAAATAAAGATTTCTAATTACCAGTTCCTTTACTCCCTAAAATACAAATTTAGGAATAACCTCATTTAAAACACAGCTCTATAAATTCTGTATTTGCATGGTGGTTCAATGCATGATCAGTTGTGTTGATTATCAGGGAATATTGTAGTCACTCTTCTGTGTTGTATAGGCTGTTCACTAGTCTACATGCCTTGATAATTATGATCTTCTAAAAAATAAGAGCATTTTTCTTCAGATGTCTGACTTGGATTATAAAGTTGACATCATAAAATCTTAGAAGCTGTATTTAATTAAAGCTGAGAAAAGAAGAAAAAAAAAAGAATTAACAGGACACCAAAGAAATCTATTTTATGGTTTGTTCTCAAGCTCAGCCAGTATGTTCTACTTCACCTATTTGAAGTAGCAGGGAAGGGAAAAACCTCAGTGGTTTCCTGAGCTTCTGTGCTTTGATCCATGGAAAAGATGATCCAGCAGAAAGCTGCCCTTGCTGTGGGTTGTGCTGAGGGTGGAATGGATGTGAATGAGGAGGTGAATGGGGTGGCTGTGTTGGGTCAGGGCTGTCCCAGGCTGGCTGATGTGGTTCCTGCTGTTGGTGGCTGTGTTTTCTCCTCCTTTCCAAGAGGAGAAGATACTTGCTGCAGCTCTCTGCTTGCTGCATCCGTGTTTTCCCTGGATGTGCCTGGCAGTTGTTACCTGCTCAGCTCCTCTGGCTCTCCCTCTGCCCTGTGCCCTTTTCCTTGGGACACAAATCTGCCTTCAGCCCCATGGAAAGGGGGTGTTGGTGCTGCTTGGTGTCAGCACTCTCCCCTGAAACCTTTGTCAGGGCTTTTAAAAACCTGCTCTGGTGGATCTGTGCCTCTGCAACCTCTGGAAAACAAATCCCCTTCCTTGTTTTTCTTTCATTCTGTCTCTTCCCAAGATGAAATTCTGGGAGTTATTTGCAGAATGGCATTTATGTCAGTGCTTACTGTGCTTTCAGGGCACTTAAAACCTCCCAGATTTCCACAGAAAATGCATCATTTCTCTGAGTGCTGTCAGTGAGGTCCAATCAGGGTGTTGAAAATGAAGTTTAATAGGTATGACAGGAGCTGGATGCACTAGGAATAGTCCTGGAATTGTTTAGGGATTTTTACCTGTCACCCAGGAACAGACTTTGGTTTTTCCAGGGTTTCTTGGGGGATGTATGAACAGGAGGAGAGAACAATTCTGCTCAGTATTCCCAAATTCAGAGCACACATCCCTGGGAGTGTCCAGGGCCAGGTTGGATGGCGCTGGGAGCAGCCTGGGGTAGTGAAAGGTGTCCCTGCCCATGGCAGGATGAGCTCTAAGGTCCTTCCAACCCAAACCATTCTGGAATTCTAAGTGAGTTTAAACCACTTTTCACCAAAATCCATGGAGCTGATGGTGGCCAAAGGCTTCTCATGGGTTCATGACTTGGTGGAAACCTCCTGAAATTAGGATGAGATTTTAAAAAGCCAGAGTTTGGGGTTTTTATTGGGGGGACTTTGAGATAACCTTTGGTTTTTCCTCTTCTTCTAAATGTGTCAAAAACATCAATGATCAACCCTGGCCTGTTGCTCCTCCTGAATTTGGCACGATCAGTTGTGTTGGCTGCTTTTCTTTGAAATCTCCGATTCATTCAGAGAGTTTTTTCTGCAAGAAGCAACATCTTATTTAAATGAACCTAATAAAGCAATGAAGCAGCTTCCATTGCAACTGTTCATCTCCTAATTAAAGATTAGTTCTGTCAAGCAAGCAGTTTTTGGCTGTTCTCTTCTGCACGGGTTTCACAACATTTCTTACTCATCTGGGCACAAGTTGGAGTCATTTCATTTCTCCTTAACACATACAAGCTTCATTTCAGGCATGTGAGCAGTCCTGCAACTAAAGTTAGGCACATGAATAAACATTGCCAAGGTTGAGGCCCTTGTCTGAATCGAAATATTTTTCTCTTTGATCAGCTTTGGAGATAGCAGATACTTGAATTCTGGTAATATTTTAGTAGGGGAGGGAAAAAAGGAAAAAAACCCCCAACATGGTTATCTGGATGCTGTGCTATTTATGGTCAGCTATATTTTCAACCTCCTGGGCTAGAATGGAATGCTTTGTACTGCTGGAAGCTGGGAATCCTCCCTGCTCTCGTGGTTCTTTTTTTTTTTTTGACACATTAAATCTTCAAATTACCTTTTTTTCTGCTTGGCTTCAAGGTGGTTATTAGGCACTGGTGGTGCGTTTGTGTGAGCTAACCTGAAATAGAGTGTTTAATCCACGGTGTTACTGCTCGTAGGTGTATTTTCCTCACTTAAATAGATTTTCCTAATGCAGCATGACTAAGAAGACACACTTTCAGTCACTTGATGCATTTAAATGACTCAAATTTTAAAAACAAAATCTGACTTGGCTTTTAATTGGGGCTGGTGTTTGGGGAGAGTGGAACAACTCGTTTGAAAATGTGCTGATGTTCATCAGTTATCAGACAAAATGTCTACAGGGTTTTTATCGTGGGGCCTAAACTTGCCAGCTCCCTTTGGAATTAAGGCTCCAGCTGTTCACCACACCCTGCTCTGCCTTCTTGCTGCTGTTTACAGTACGAGGTGAAATAGATTTTAATTTGAATTATGTTGTGCTGGGTGCTGTAACACAGTGAGGGGATTTTCAAGGCTGCTTTCAAATTTAATGTTATTTCCAAGTGCAGATCAGTTGGGCTGAAACACAGATAAACTCACAGGAGCTCCTCTGTGATCTTGGATTGGATTTTATCCATTTTTACTCTGCTTCCTGCTGTAGTGACACGGTGTTTGGGAGATGAGGAATGTGTTCCAGGTGGCATTCAGGCAGGGAGATGGGGAAAGGGAGGAATGTGGTGCTGAATGCTCCCAGCAAGGATCAGTGCTGTAGCCTCAGCTCAGCTGACCCTTCCACCTGAAATTTCTGTGATTTCATAACTCAGTGCCCAGGAATGATTTCAGATCCAGGAGGGGAAGGTTTTTGGGGGGCTGGAGAGCTTCACCTTCAGCCTGGCTGGACAAAGCCCCTCCCTTTCCTCCTACTCTGTTGATTTTTAGGAGTAAAGCAAAGGCAGGAGAGAGTGTGGAGTGGTGGTTGTGCAGCACCCAGAAGGATCTGCTGCCTCCATCCCTGCTCCCCAACCTGTCCATATCTCCATCCCTGCACCCCAACCTATACCTGCCTCCCTATCTGCTCCCCAACCTGTTCCTGCCTCCATCCCTGCTCCTCTTCCCTGCTCTCCATCCTGGCCCTGCTCCCCATCCTGTCCATATCTCCATCCCTGCACCCAACCTATACCTGCCTCCATTTCTGCTCCCCCATCTTGTCCCTGCCTCCATCCCTTCTCCTCTTCCCTGCTCCCCATCCTGGCCCTGCTCCCCAACCTGTCCATATCTCCATCCCTGCACCCCAACCTGTACCTACCTCCATTTCTGCTCCCCAAACTGTCCCTGCCTCCAACCCTACTCCTCTTCCCTGCTCCCCATCCTGTCCCTGCTCCCCATCCTGTCCCTGCTCCCTATCCCTGCTCCCCGTCCTGTCCCTGCTCCCCAACTTGTCCTTGCCTCCATCCCTGCTCCCCATCCCTGCTCCTCATCCCTGCTCCCATCCTGTCCCTGCTCCCCATCCCTGCTCCCCAACTTGTCCTTGCCTCCATCCCTGCTCCCCAACCTCTCCCTGCTCCCCAACCTCTCCCTGCTCTCATCCTGTCCCTGCTCTCCATCCTGTCCCTGTTCCCCATCCTGTCCCTGCCTCCTTCCCTGTTCCCCATCCCGTCCCTGCTCCCCATCCTGTCCCTGCTCCCCATCCCGTCCCTGTTCCCCATCCCGTCCCTGTTCCCCATCCCGTCCCTGTTCCCCATCCCTGTTCCCCATCCCTGTTCCCCATCCCTGTTCCCCATCCCTGTTCCCCATCCCTGTTCCCCATCCCGTCCCTGTTCCCCATCCCTGTTCCCCATCCCTGTTCCCCATCCTGTCCCTGCTCCCCATCCTGTCCCTGTTCCCCATCCCGTCCCTGTTCCCCATCCTGTCCCTGCTCCCCGTCCCTGCTTACCTGGGACAAGACGGACCCTCAGGAGGTTGGTGGGTGTCCAAGGGGCTCTGGAGCTGCCTAGGATGGGGACACATCCCCTCTTCCCAGGGAGGAGGATTCTCCAGAGCCAGCTGGATCCTGACCCCTTGTACCATCCAGCTGGGAGCACAGCTCACAGAAAACCAGGGAATTAGGGGATTTTTGGCTCCCACCCCGCAGGAATTTCATATTCACCAGTAATGTCAAAGCACAGAGAAAAATTCCAGTGTTTCCAGCACTGCTTTATTTACAAAATCTTTAAAGTTCCTTCCTAAATAATTAGTCACCAGCCTAGGTATGATAAGCAGAAAGGTTTTAAACAACTTCTGGACCTGGAAAATAGGATATTTGTGACTGAACTCACTGAACTCCCTTGGTGTTGTCCACAAACTCTACCTGGTGCTGCAGGAGCAGAGCCTGCAGCTCTGGGGGCTGAGAACCTCTGTAGGATAAAGTTTGTCACTGAAATGCTGCATTAAAATACTTACCAGTGGTGACAGGGGTTTTTTATGCAGCTCAAAAGTTTAAATGTATCAGATAAAAAAATGAGATGTAATTAATTTCTAGCATATTTTCCTCTATTTCCCTGCATTCCTTTATTTTTTTTTCTCTTTTCTGGTTTTTAGTGAAGCCCTTGATTGCTGCTGCATCTGTTGGCTGCTCAGGGTTCAGGCAGGGTTAGATTGGCCTGAGATGACTTTTGTTTGCCTTCCTTTGGATTCAAGCTGTCTTGCACCTCCTTCACTGGCCAAAATCTGTAAATGGGAGGATGGGATGCTAAAGAGATGTGACTTTGCAGAATGAGGAGAGGATGTTTCTTCTTTGAATCAGACTGGATTTCCCAGACTTCTAAGATTAAAATAGAGCTTTTGAGGGCAGGAGGAAGGAGGGCTACCACCTCTTGCCTTCAATTAATAACTTTTTTGCTGTTTATGCAATCATAGGCCCTATCTACCCCCTTCATTTGGAAGCTGGCTGCTGCAGTTCAGCTAAATTCAGTGCTGTTATCTGAAAGATGGCAAGTGTCTTGCTGTGGGGTAATCATTTTCAGGAACAGGCAGACAACATTTTAATTTCCCTTGGCCTAATGTGTCATCAGGAGCTGGCTGTGGAGCTCCATATTAGTGCATGTTTGCACAGGGGGTTGGCATGTGGGAGCTGGCCAGTTTTGGGTGTATCCACCCTCTGTGGCACAGCTCTGGCTGCAGGACAGGGCTCAGGCTGCCTCTGTGCAGAAGTTTGCAGGTGATGGGGAGGGAGGCTGTGGAAATAAATGTTCATGTTTGGTTGCTTTCTTTGGACTGATAACTGATCCTTTATTCCCGCTGAGTTGTATCCCTGCAGCTCCAAATCATCTGCAGAGTCTTCATTTAGAACAAAAAGTGATTTAAGTTAGCTGTTCTTGACTTAACACAGCTCTGAATGTGTGTTTTGCCTTCCAACTGAAGGATCTAGAACAGAAATTGAGTAGAAATGGAGCTGAGCTTGGAAGTTTGGGAAGGAAATAGTTGTGTTTTATGAGAGTGGAATGGCACCCACCTTGTTCTGCCTGGAATTCAAGGGAAAAAAGCCCTGGATTCATAAATTGCTGTGGAGCAATTGAGATATTTGTGTGCTGCCTGATATTCAGAGGGCACAGCCAGCTCCAGTTCTTTGGGTTTGTGGGGTGTTTTGTTTTGGTTTGTTAATTCACTTACCTGTGGCTGAGCTGGGTAGTCACAGGGGAACCCACACTAAATTCTACCCCAAATCCATTTTGTGCTGTCAATCTGGAAATGAGTCTTCATTTAGAACAAAAGGTGATTTAAGTTAGCTGTTCTTGACTTAACTCAGCTCCAAATGTGTGTTTTACCTTCCAGCTGAAGGATCTAAACCAGAAATTGAGTAGAAATGGAGCTGAGCTTGGAAGTTTGGGAAGGAAATAGTTGTGTTTTATGAGAGTGGAAGTTTTGGTGCCTCGAGCTGGATGGCACCCACCTTGTTCAAGGGAATTCAAGGGAAAAAAGCCCTGGATTCATAAATCCCATGTTTTCCTCACTTAAAAATACAAATAAACTTTTTTCTCCCGTCAGCTTTGGATTTGTTGCATTTGTTATCTGTGTCTGTAATAGTACTTGGAATGGGTAATTTAATTTCAACTTTGTTGCAGTTGTCTCAAAGATGGCAAGTTCATGGAGTTCCATGAAAACAGAGATTGTTTTTTGTGAAGGCACCACAGAAGTGTAAAATAACTGTTTGTACTTAAGTTCTAATGTTGATATCAAACCTAATATTGAAAGATAAAAGAAAGATAAAAGTTCATTAAAGTTTCTCGTTTTTTTTTTTTCTTCTTTTCAGGTTTCCTCTCAAAAAACCTTCGAGGTAAGTTCCTGAAATTTACTTTTTTATCTGTTTTATAAATTGTGCTGCAGCATTTTTGCAGGGGGAATGCTTTTAAAAGTTTAATATATATTTTTTTATATATATATATACAAACACAGTTTGTAGTACCCATGGCAGATGTGAGGAAATCAATATCCAGATGGGCATAAGGTGCCAAAACCAGATTTATTTTGGCATGGGGTGGCCATTTGCATTGTGTGACATGGCTGGGGGCTCACCTTACCTGAGATTTGAGATGGTCAGGGAAGGAAGGGGACACTTGGTACAGGATGTGCAGGTGCTTCCCCTCTGGGGATATTCTAAATCTTTAATTCTGGCATGCTGAAATATTTAAAGTTTGCTGGGAGAGTTCAGATTTCAGGAGGGGTTTGTTTTTTTTTTTTTTCCCATTAAATTTATTTGGCTTTTAAGATAAAATACGAGCTGATGCTGAGTGATAAAGAGAATGCACTTGCTGTTACCAATTCTGGAGGTTACCAGGACTGTTCTGGAACCTTGGATCCACTCCCAGA
Organism: Argya squamiceps; assembly: GCA_037834095.1. Lineage (NCBI taxonomy): Eukaryota > Metazoa > Chordata > Aves > Passeriformes > Leiothrichidae > Argya > Argya squamiceps. The sequence continues at coordinate 4,953,456 of JBBMKD010000085.1, read as the reverse complement.
GATTGCAAGGGGAGATCATTTTCCCCTTTGAATTCAGCCTGGGAATGAATTTTTTAAAGCGAACTCGATGCCTGTGTTTTAATCTGAATTTCTGGTGAGCAGGCAGAGCTGGGTGAGGTTTGTGTGAGCTCCTGGGGGCTCTGGTGTGAGGGTTTTTGTGTTTTCCTGTGCCCCAGACACGGCAGCATTCTGAGCAGAGAGTCTCCAGCAGACAAGAAGCAGAAGGTTGAACGCTGCAGCAGCACCCACGACTTTGATCCCACAGGTAAAACCCTAAAATTCAAGGAGGAAAAAAAACCCGAATAAAAACACTGGGAAGAAGAATTAAAAAATTATTTTAATGTGGTTTTCAGAGCTGTGTTGTTCTGCAGAGGCAGTGTGGGCATTGAAATGAATGTGGGCTTGATTTTTAAACACCCTCATAAGCAACCTGGATTAGTGTATCAGTAAATAATTGTAACAACTTCCACTTCCAGCAAAGTCAGGAGGCAAAGGCTGTAATTAGCTGTGAGGAGTTCTTCAGTGAAGTCTGAAAAGGGAAATGTAGTTGGCTCAGCCAGGGCTGGGTTTCCCTGCTGGGGTTTTAATTTTGGGGGGTTTATTTTGCTTTTTAGTAGATTTTGATCCCTCTCTGCCACTTGCAGAGTGAATTTGTGCTTCCCAAGGTGTCCTGTTTGAAGATAAACACTTTATTTTAAAGGATTTGCTATCCCACTTTCGTTTAGCCTGCTTTTATTTTAGTTAAGTTAGGGAAATGAGGGTGCACAGAGGATTTTTGTTCTCTCTGGAACACTCCCCCAGTGCCTGCCAGGCTCCTGTCTGAGCCTCCTGGCCCTGTGTAAGGTGCATTTTTCCTGTCTGTGCATTCAGGCTTTTCCCTGGGCCTTGAGGAGCACAGGGGAGCTGAAGGGAAGGGGGGCACAGCTTGTAGGATTTGGGGTTTTTGTGCACAAGGCTGTTTTTATAAACAACCCTGGAAATGGGTGTTTATAAGTCCTTTTAGTGCTCACAAAATAAATTAAAATGGGCTTTAAATGCCAGTTAAAAACATCCTGTAAGGGAAAAAAAAATGGTTTAGTGCTCATCTTCTTTTGCTTTGTCCTTTGGGATAGGTAATGTGAAAGGATTTCAGCTTGGGGGAGGTCTCAGGCTGTGAACTCATTTTGTAGAAGGAATTTCATTTCTCCAGAAACGAACTTCAGGAATCCTGTAATCTTAATTTGCAGAAAGTCACTCCAGTGTGGAGAGCTGTTACCATGGCTGTGCTTGTGCTTTGATAGGGGAATTGTGCACTGCAGCCTGCAGAAAACCCTTTTCTTCCAGAGGGGTGAATTCAGGATGCTGAACTGCTGTGCCTGTGCTGATTATTGACTCTGGGGGAGAAACCTTGCCAGAGTCTCCGTGCTTGGAGTGGTTTTTACCTGTAATTCCTGCAGAGAAACTCCTTTGGTTGTGTCCTGTAACAGATTCTGTGTGCTGTTACCTGTGTCTCCGTGTATTATTCACCCCTTATTCCAAGTGTTCCACCTGTGTTTTTTTTTTGTTCACATCTTATTTGTGTTTTGCACGATTTAACCCAAAAAATCTGTGTTTTTTTCATGATTTTTTTTTTTCCTCATGTTTGGTCTCCATATTTTCTATATCTCTCTCTCCTTTTCTCCTGCTCTCGTGCAGATAGCTCCTCCAAGAAGACAAAGTCTAGTTCTGAGGAGAGTAGATCCGAGACGTATGGTAAGCCAAAGCTGCAGCCTCCCTCCCTGGGCAGCTGCTGCTTTTCCTGTCTGTGATTCCCAGGCTTTTCCCCCTCCCCTGATCTGCATGGTTGGCTCTGCAGCAGGGACTGCCCTTCCATCCTGCTTCAGTTCTCAGCTTCTGGTGGTGCTGGTGGCTGGGAAATGTTTCATTTGGTCCCTGGGTGCTGCTGGCAGTGAGGGCACAGCTCCCACAGGGGTTTGTGCTTGTAGGAAAGTTGGTGACATATTCTCACCATGGTGGTTGGAGCAAGAAATTCACCTTTCTACATTATTTTAGGTGTTCTCTGTCAGTTCCTTTGGGCAGAAATGGGAAAATGTGTCTGTGAATAATTTAAATCAGTGTAAAGATGTGAAGTCCCCCGTTTTCTGTCCCAGAGAGAGGGAGTGACCCTGCTCTCCTGGGTGCGTTGGCTGCAATAAATTACACACACAGAGCAAGTCTGAGGTAGGAATATCCCCACACGTCCTGTAGGTGTCCCTGGGTGCTGCTGGCAGTGAGGGCACATCTCCCACAGGGGTTTGTGCTTGTAGGAAAGTCTGTGCCATATTCTCACCATGGAGGTTGGAGCAAGAAATTCACCTTTCTACATTATTTTAGGTGTTCCCTGTTGATTCCTTTGGGCAGAAATGGAAAAATGTGTCAGTGAATAATTTAAATCAGTGTAAAGATGTGAACTCCCCCATTTTCTGTCCCAGAGAGAGAAAGGGAGTGACCCTGCTCTCCTTGGTGTGGTTGCTGCCATAAATTGCACACATATAACAAGTTTGGGGTGGGATTATCCCCACACGTCCTGGAGGTGTCCCTGGGTGCTGCTGGCAGTGAGGGCACAGCTCCCACAGGGGTTTGTGCTCTCAGGAAAGTCTGAGGCATATTCTCACCATGGTTGTTGGAGCAAGAAATTCACCTCCCTGCATTATCTGTAGGTGTTCTCTGTTGGGGAATGGAAAAATATGTCTGTAAATAATTTAAATAGTATGGGGATGTGGATTTCCCCATTTTCTGTCCCAGAGAGAGGGAGTGACCCTGCTCTCCTGGGTGTGTTGGCTGCAATAAATTACAGACACATAACAAGTTTGGGGTAGGAATAGCCTCACACATCCTGGTGATGTTCCTGTAGGACACAAAAGACTCCAAATAATTCAGAGGGCAAAGAGTATAGAAAAAGAAGGCTTTATTTTGTAAATTTTTGCTGCCTTTTATAAGGTGTTTCAATACAAACCTAACATGATTAGTGAATAAAAACGACACCTCTTTAATGCCATTGGTTAAACTAAAGAAACAAAACCCACCAGCTGAACAAAAATTGTTTTGAGAAAAGATAGTTATTTACTAAGATTGTTTTGAGAAAAAGCTTTCTTGAGAAACTTTTCCTTAAAAAAATGTTAGCAACTACTAAACAGACTAAAATTCTCTCAAAGCCACAGTGTCCCCACACCATGTGGGGCCTCACTCAGCTTTCCCAGCTGTGTCAGTCTTGGCTGTGACACTCCCCCTGCTCTAATCACTTATTCCACTTCAGTCTCTGTAGGTATTTGCATTCAGACCTCAGAATCTAGAAGGCAATAAACACTCACAAGTTGTTTTTTTGGATCCACACAGAATCTTCAGCCCCTCAGACTTGGGCTGAATCTGGCTGCATTTCTTATTTCCAAGTGTGCATGTCTTGACTCCAGCCATGGGTTGACTTTTTTTTCCTTTACTGTTTTGGGTTTTTTTTTTTTAAATTCATGTTTAAAACAGTCTGTGACACTTTCTGATTTTAATCTGTTGAGAAAATTGCTGCTGCTAAATCTGCTGTGGTATTTTGGATGCAGTGACTCTTCCAGAATCATCAGCTTTATCATTCCACTGGAATAAAAAAAAACCTGCCAGGTGTGCATGGCTGTGCTCCAGCTCCTTAACCCACCTCTGGAATACAAAGTGATGCTGTCAGAGCAAGAAACACTAAAAAATAACCCAACAACCCCAACCCTGAGGAGTTTAAACCAACACAGGCATGTTAGGAAAAGCTGGTGCAGTCTGGGGAGGTGTGTCCTCTTCTTTCTCTGAAATCTCTTCACTTCCCCTGGAATTTTGAATCACACACTTCATTTTTTTTTTTTTTTTTAAAGTAAAAAGAGCCAAGTAATATGATAGTCACGTTCCTCAGGGTGTGAGAGTGTTCCTTCAGCAGCTGTAAACAGCTTTGGAGGGTGCCTTGATGGAAACCTGTCTCGGGGAGAGCTGGCTTGCTGCAGCTTGTCATTCCTGCTGCCACCCTCCTGGGGAAGGAGCAGGGAGAGGGCTGCAGCAGGAAGGATTTGGGGATGATTTGGGGCTTTTGAAGCCACCCTCACAGGGAAGGAGCAGGGATTTGGGGGTGATTTAGTGCCAGGGAAGGAGCAGGGAGAGGGCTGGAACAGCAGGGGTTTGGGGATGATTTTGTGCCAGGAAAGGAGCAGGGAGAAGGCTGGAACAGGAAGAATTTGGGGATGATTTGGTCATTTTGAAGCCACCCTCCAAGGGAAGGAGCAGGGATTTGGGGGTAATTTGGGGCTTCTGAAGCCATCCTTACAGGGAAGGAGCAGGGATTTGGGGGTGATTTGGTGCCAGGGAAGGAGCAGGGAGAGGGCTGGAACAGCAGCAGGGATTTGGGGATGATTTGGGGCTTCTGAAGCCACCCTCATAGGGAAGGAGCAGGGAGAGGGCTGGAGCAGCAGAGATTTGTGGATAATTTGGTGGGTCTGAAGCCACTCTCTTGGGGAAGGAGCAGGGAGAGGGCTGGAACAGGGATTTTGGGATGATTTGGTGCCTCTAAAGCCACCCTGCCAGAAAAGGAGCAGGGAGAGGGCTGGAGCAGCAGAGATTTGTGGATAATTTGGTGGGTCTGAAGGCACTCTCTTGGGGAAGGAGCAGGGAGAGGGCTGGAACTGCAGGGATTTGGGGATGATTTGGTGGTTTTGAAGCCACCCTCCCAGAAAAGGAGCAGGAAGAGGGGCTGCAGCAGAGACTTGGAGATAATTTGGTGGGTCTGAAGCCACTCTCTTGGGGAAGGAGCAAGGAGAGGCTGGAGCTGCAGGGATTTGGGGATGATTTGGTGCCTCTAAAGCCACCCTGTCCGGGCTGGAGCAGCAGGGATTTTGGGGTGATTTGGTCATTTTTAAGCCACCCTGGCAGAGAAGGAGCAGGGAGAAGGCTGGAACAGCAGTAGGGATTTGGGGATGATTTGGGCCTTCTGAAACCACCCTGCCAGGGAAGCAGCAGGGATTTGGGGATGGTTTGGTGCCAGGTTAATCAGGATAACCAGAGCCCTGTGCTCATTTCTGCCCAGTGCTGTGAGTTAATGACAGGAAACACTTGCTCCCTTTGCTGGGACATCTCTGTGTGTGTGTCCCTCTGCCCCAGGCTGGCAGTGTTTGCCTTCCCACCTGTGCCAGAACCAAACACAACTTCCCAAAGTGAGCTGTGACTTCCCCCAGGCTTCCTGCAGGTGCTGTCCCCGTGTCCAGCATCCCTCGGGGGAGCAGCTCCCACTCATCCTTCCTTCCCAAGTGGCCTTGCCCTGCCTTTTTTATCTGCTTTTCCCAGCTTTCTCTGGAATGTGTGCAGGGCTCTGCTGTTTGCTTTGGAAGGGACCAAACTATTCCAAACCCTCCAAGTAGAAATCCTGTACTGATATTTTTCTCCCTGCTGACTGGATGGGGGCTGGCCACTGGGAAGGGAATAATGGGGAATGGCAGCAGGGAGAGGAGGTGTGGCTTTGGTGGCTGTTTGTTCTCACCTCTTGAAAGTTTTTAATTCAGGAGCCAGAATTTCTGGAAGTGTGTGAGTGGCAAGAGTGGTCAGGGAGGGAAATTGTTCTAATGTGCAGAAATTGACTTATAGTGACATGAAGCTCTCAGTGAGATAATTTCACTCACAAACCCAACCATCTCATGTTTGTATAGTCAACAAAATTCAGATTATCAAGGGAATGAGTGTAGTTTGTTGTGCTGTAATTTGCTAATTAATGCCATGATCTCCCATGATATTTAATATCTTTTTCTCAAAGTAGCATTTTCATCTCTTAAATGAACTTAAAACTGAAATTACCTTCCAGGGTGGTAGGTGAGGTATCAGTTTCTCTTTCCTTTTCCTCACAGCTTGGTTGCTCTCCAAAAATACTTTCCTTTATATTTAGCAATCATCAATTTCTGGCCTGAATAATAACCTGGATTTGACACAAACTCTTTCACGTATTTTCTCTTTTATCAACTTTGTGATAAGTTTTTGAGTTTTGTTTTGAAACCTCAGATTTGAGATGTTTTTAAATTAAATTTTACTCTCTGTGGGTTTGTCTTGTTTTGGTTCTTTTTCAGTCCTTACCAACTTTGTGTGTCTATGTTGTGGCCACCATTTCCTCAGAGAAATTTGCCTTTATAAAAATTCTGATTATCTTTGTGGAGCAGCACTTCTGACAATATTTTATAGACAGAAAGCTTCCCAAATGAAGTGAAACATTTGGCCACTCTCAAACCCCCAAGGAGTTTGGGTTTTTTTTCCTTTATGGAATGATTAATTTCAAATCCCTCTATTAAACTGCATTTTCCTGTGGTGGCCTCGTGCCCCAAGGGGAGGTTTTAACTCCCAAATCTCAGCTCCTGGGCTGTGCCCTGCAGACCTGGGAGATGGAATTCACATCCCATGGGATGCCAGGCTGCTTTGGGCTGGAGGAAATGTTAAAAATGGTTTTGTTCCAACCATCCCATGGGCAGGGACACCTTCCACAGGTCTCTCCATTCCCTCAGTCAGGTTTTCAGAGTGAATCCTTGCTGAAGAAATTCCCTCTGTTGTTAAACAACTTGCCAGTCGGATGTGGGGAAGGGAGAAATGGAAATGAGCTGCTCAGGGACAGCCCAGATGTGTCTGGCCAGGCTGTTGGAGACAATTATTTTGGCCGTGGGGTGTCAGTGACCTTGAGCAGTGCAGACTTTGCCCTTGCACCGTCCCAAAGAGCTCCTGGAGCAGGGCTGGGGAAGGCAGAGGGACGAGTGCCACCTACTGAAGCTCCTCTCAGCTTTCCTTGCACTTCTTCCTCTCTGCTTTCACTTTGGATTTTAACCTCTTTCACTCCAGCACGTCTTTGGCTGCTTTGTTCTGCTCCTGGCCAGTGAGTTTGGGGGAGTTTTCATCTCCATGAGGACAAAAAAACCATTGAAATGGATTATTTTTCCTCTCAAGACACAAACAGAGACTCTGATTTTAAAGCATAGTTAAGTGATGTCTCCTCACTTCTTAACATAGAGATAGTTAAGGAAAGCAGAAATGGGAATAAGATGATTATTCATTTAATTTTGAGTACTGTCAGTGATGAATTCAGTTGACTTTGTAGTACTCAATGAGTTTCAGCTGGAAAAAGTGAAATATCATGGTGGGATATTTCAAAATGAGCAGAGTAAAAGGTTGGTTCAGGCAGGGAGTGCTATCAGAGCTGATCCAGGTCTGCAGGTCACAGTGTTATCTCCAGGAAACCTCCAGATAACTTCATTAAAATCTCTATAAAGTGTGTCTCAGTCCAGCATGGAATCTCCTCCACCTCACTGCAGCCTTTTATATTGGATTAGGAGGAGGGTTAAGTGTCCCTTATCTGAAGGAAACAACAGCAGGAAAAAGCAATTATGGACTAATTTCAGGTCAAGTTGTCCTAATTCCAGTTGTTTCTCCATTGTAAGTTTGTAAGGTCATCTTGGGTGAAATTGAAGCTTGTGGAGTGAAAGAGTTTAACCTGAATTAACGTGAATTAAACTCAGTTATACTCTGCCAGGTGGGTTTATGTTGTGTGGGCACTGCTTTGGCACCAGGCTCACCCAAGGAGGGAGTTTATCAGTAAATCCAAGGATTGCTGCTTCTGGAGAAACAGAAATCCAGTTGTCACAATGGGAATAAAGATGTTTGACTCCAGTTAGAAGGCAGTGGAAATCAGAAGGTTTATTTACAATTCATTCATTTGATAACATGCTGTGCTGAAAGTCACGTTATTGGTCCATAGGACTGACACCTCTCCAATTAGTTAAGTAACAGAAATAGCAAACAACACCTGTTGTTACAAAAAAGAAATATTGTTTACACAAGGTTGTTTTGGGAAAAAGAAAAACTGTTGCAAAGTTTCCCTTGGGAAGAGCTCAGGCTCAGAAAATACCAAGTCCACATCCAGTGGCAGGGCAGACGCGGGGCTCTCTGTGCCTTTAAACAAGGCCAGTCCTGGTGAGTCAAAAGCTGAGTTTGGTGCCTCACTCAGGGAGCTGTGGGGCTGGAAAAGGAGCTGTTCCTCTGAAACAACACCAGTTCCCACACCCCAGCCCCGGGCATCATTCTTGGGAAGTGAGACTGGGAGAAGCTTGGTCATATAAAAGCAGGGGAGGGAGAGGCACCTTCCTTCACTTCTCCCTGAGCACAGGGGGTGAAAGGTGAGGGGATTTTCCTTCCTGCAGCTGCCAGGTTATCCCCTGCTTTGCTCCTGCTTTGTTGGCAGGAGGGGAATTCCTGGGATGTGATAGTGCTGCAGGAGTCCTGGAATGCTTTGCCCACTGCTCCCACACCCGTTTCCATCTGTGCCAGGCTGGAGGAGAGAGCAGAACTGGCTGGGCAGGCACTGTTGGCTCCTCATTTCCATGGGGAGTTGCTGCAGAGAAGTGAAAGGAGCTGTGGTGGTTTGGGAGCAGTGGGAGACACAGGAATGACTCCCTGCTCTGTTACCATTTGTGCTTTAAAGCTCATCCCAGTCTGGCTGGGACAGCATCTTCCCAATTCCCCCTGTTCCCTCCATCCCAAACAAAACTGCTGCAGGTTTGGGATGGGATGGGGGAGAGCTCTGGTTCCTTTCTCAAGGTGCCAGTGTAGGAATTTTGCCTGCTGTGCCTTTAGAAATGGGAAAGCAAAGCAAGCTGTTAGAAATCAGGGTGATGGGAATAAAAGAACATTGGGGGAGCTTTTGCAGAGTTCCTGAAGTCACTTTTCAGGGTGAGAGCTCTGCTGTGGGAGGATTTTTGTAGCTGCTCCTAGGAAAGTGCTTGGCAAGGGATATGCCAAGGCTGCTGCTTGCTTGTGTTTTGTCTTCCCCTTGTTTCATTTCCAGGTGAACAAAAAACATCCCCAGCATTCCACCTGGTCCGAATGCTGCTCCTATTAAATGAAATGATCTCTGCAACAGCATTTGTGCTCACATTATACTGAGTATACCAGGAAACAAAACAAGCTGCCTTTGATGTCTCACAGCAAATTAAAGGAGGGGCACATTCAAACTCACCTCCTGGGATTTTGGCCCTGGCCTGGTGTTTATTTCACAAGTCCTGTTCAGGACAGTTAAATGTGGCTTGTACCTCTTCACCTCTGCTGTTCTGGCTCTGTGCAATATTTCACCTGGAGCAGAAGATGCCCCAGGAGGAGATTTTGGCTGAGAATTGGGGCAGCTTTTCCTGATCAATAAATCTGTTTTATCCCAACCTCCCTCTGAGGGATTTGTGCTTGTGTTTTAGAGCAGCCTGTAGAAGCTGTGAGGTGTTTTCGGTGGTGCAGCAGCACCTGAACTATCAGTGCAGACAAAGGGAAATCCTGCTCACTGGTGTGGGTACTGCTGCTCTCCTTTAAAAGCTGCTTTTCCCTCAGGTTGTGTCTGATGTGCCAGAGCTGTCTGCACCTCTGTTTTGTGTAGCTGGAGCAATATCCCTGACCTGTCTTGACATCCCTCTCCATTTCTGGCCTGCCGCCCTGTTCCTGTCTCTCCTGTATTTTCCCTGTGCTGTGTCGTTCCTTTGAGCACTCTGTGATTATGTGGGAGGAGAAGTTTTTTGGACTGATGCCTGGCTTGTGTCTCTTTGTGTCCCCCTGCTGCCTGTGCTGCCCTGTGTCCCCCCAGGCCTGGTGCAGAGGTGTGTGGTGATCCAGAGGGATGAGAACGGCTTCGGGCTGACGGTCAGCGGGGACAACCCCGTCTTCGTGCAGTCTGTCAAGGAAGGTGAGAGAAAACATCCCCTAATCCTGCCAGCTCTCCCTGGGGATCCTGGAAATGTGTGTGAGCTGCAGCAGAAAACTCCCAAACCCCTCCCAGGTGGGGTGGGAAGGGATGTGCAAGGTCAGGGTTGAGCAGTGAATCCTTTCCTCGTAATCCTCTCCCACTGAAAAAAGGAGAGGACGCAACCCTAAGCTGTGCCAGGAGAAGTTTAGGTTGGACATCAGGGAAAAATTCTTCATTAAAAGAGTGATTGGATGCTGGGATCATCTGCCCAGGGAGGGGGTGGAGTCCCTGTCCCTGGATGTGTTTAAAACCAGGTGGGGTGGGAAGGGATGTGCAAGGTCAGGGTTGAGCAGTGAATTTATTCCTCGGGATCAGGCACTGACAGAAGGAGAGGACACAGCCCTAAGCTGTGCCAGGGGAGGTTTAGGATGGACATCAGGGAAAAATTCTTCATTAAAAGAGTGATTGGGCACTGGAATGGTCTGCCCAGGGAGGGGGTGGAGTCCCTGTTGGTTTAAAACAAGCCTGGACATGTCACTCAGTGCCATAGTTTGGTTGATGAGGAGGTGTCAGGTCATAGGTTGGACTTGATAATCTCAAAGGGCTTTTCCAGCCTGGCTCATTCTGTGCTCTGGTGGGTGTGGAGCTGACCTCTTGCATCCCAAGGGGAGGAAATAACTCCTTGGGACATGCTGGGCTCATGTCCTGGTGTGTCCAGTGCCAGGGAAAAGCAAAACTGCTCTAGAGTCAAAACCCAGAGGTTTTAGTGACAGAGGAAGCTTGGCTGAGGGCAGGAGTGTTTTGCATGTTTTACAGAAGTCTTCAAACCATTTTTGCTCTAAATGATGGTATTGAAAGGAGAACTAAGTGATTTCTTGCCTCTCCAGATGGAGCAGCCATGCGGGCTGGAGTGCAGACAGGTGACAGAATTATCAAGGTAAGGCAGTGAAATGGTGACAGAAATGGGTCCTTTGTATTGAATGAGCTCTTTCCCTGAAAAAAAATGTCACTGATGTGTCTGCTGTGGTGTTTGCTTTGAGAATGGTCTAAGCTTCAGTGTTCTGGGGATGACTCTCCTCCAAATCCTCATTTTAGAATTTTATGGGCAAGTTCAGCATCCTGCCAGGTTTAAGTATCACAACTACAATAAAACCAGAAGTGGCAGGGAAGAGAAGGAAAGCAGAGTTGTTAATAATGACCTGTAAATAAACAGCCTGCCTGAATTGCTGTTTTCCCCCTAACTGCTCCCACATCCCTGTTCTTTTTTAGTCCCAAGCAAGTAAGAAATCAAGTCAGTGACTTAAAAGACTCTGTAAACCGTTGCTGCAAAATGCTGCAGCAGCTCCTGACACAGATGGAGCTGGGATTTCAACCAGGCACTGAAATTAATGAATTAAATTAGCTACCCTGTTGTTTTTCTGCCCAGGCAGAGATGGATTGCCTTTTTTTGTTGTTTGTCTGCTTGAGTTCTTTTGGTGTGTGCACAGTTTTCTTTCTGCAGAGCTCTGCTCACTGAGATAAACTGTTAGAAGGAGAAATTATTTATCTGGTAATGTCTTGCAAGAGGCAGTAATGGAGAAGGGGGGGGAGAAAATGCTGCTGTTCTTGTGGTGCATTTTGTGGAAGGTGTGGGATTGCTTGGAAATCAGGAGCCAAACATTGAATTTTCTCCCCTCCCTGCCCAGGTGAACGGGACTCTGGTGACACACTCAAACCATTTGGAGGTGGTCAAGCTGATCAAGTGTAAGTAGAGGCCAGGTGGCTCTTCTGTCACCTTTAAAATGTGCCAGCCATCATTTCCAGGGCCCTGCCAAGTGACAAGGGTGAGGTCAATGCTGAGAGATAAAAGGGAGTGTGTGAAACAGGGAAGTGAAATTGAAATTATTTTGACATCCTGAATTGAAGGTGATACATTCTCCTGTAGCTTCTCCTAAACTTAATGTTTGAATTAGCACCCAGCCTTGCCTGGGTGCTTTCCCATCTTTTATTTTCACCTTAAATTCCACAGCTGGGCAGGCCCTTAATGTGCATTTCTGTGTGACACCTGCACAGCACTGCAGGAAATACCTTCCTGATGGATTTTATGAGGAAGGGGGTGGTTCCTTCCAGCCTGGTTTATTCTGTTTGTGTGCACTGAAAATACAACCTGCTGGGCTGGAAATTGGGTTGCTTGCTTTTATAAGGGCAAGGTTTTTGGAATATCTGAAATTTTAAACAGATTTCTAAACCTGGAAGATTTCTAAAATTTAAATTCTAAAATTTCTAAATTCTAAAATTCTAAACTCAGAATTTCTAAACTCTGAAATTCTGAATTTTAGAATTCAGAAATTCTAAAATTTCTGAAATTTTAAACAGATTCCTAAACCAGGAAGAACGAGGAGGTTCAGTGGTTTGGAGGGGGAATGGTGTGAGCTCTCTCTGCAGGGTAAGGGCAATCAGGGCAGGCTGGCAATGTCCCCATGAGTGTGTGTGACGTGTCCTTTGTCCCCACAGCGGGTTCCTATGTAGCTCTCACTGTCCAGGGGCGTCCCCCGGGGTCGCCCCAGATTCCCCTGGCGGATTCTGACGTGGATCTGGCAGCTTTTGGGCATATGTCTCCCATCATGGCATCCCCCCACTCTCCTGGCACGTCAGGGAACGCTGAGAGGATCACCAGCCCAGTGCTCATGGGGGTAAGGTTGGAGCTTTCTGTCCAAAAGGAGAAATGGAACTGGGTGGATTTGATTTTTTTTTTTCAATTTTTTTTTTTTTCAATTTTTTTTTTTTCAATTTTTTTTTTTTTCACTTCAAATTAGCATTGGGATATTTATCCTCTCAGTGGGTGTTTATTCACTCATAAAAAAAGCATTTTACAAGTAAAAATATCCACTCCTGTCTCAAGTATATAGAAATACAGGTTATTATACTGTTGATAGCTGTTCAAAATTAAGGAAGAATGATGCATAGGATAGGCTTGGAAATTCTAATTGCTTCTCATAGGGCTTTTCAGAGCCTGTTTTTAGGAAGTAGGTGAAAAATGTGCCTGTCCAATTTTCTTTATCTACGCAGTTCCCCTCACAAAACCAACCTTAATCTCTGCATTTCCTAGGAGGAGAATAACATTGTCCACAACCAGAAGGTGGAGATCCTGAGGAAGATGCTCCAGAAGGAGCAGGAGAGGCTGCAGGTACTGGGCTTGTGCAGGTTGCAGTGGGCTGGAGGAGGTGATAGAAAATAAATTGTGTTAAATCACAATTTATTAGCAGAGCTCTGCAAAACAGACTCTGTGCAGCAGCTCCTTGGGCGTGCAGATGTGCAGGTATTGATTTAAAAGGGACAAACAATTAATTTGTCACCCTGATTTTTCAGCCTTCTGATGTTTTTATTTTTGGACTGGAGCTTTCTTACCAATTGTAAGAAAAACAAAGAGTGATGTTTGGTAAATAATACATTCCTTCCAGGGGGAGGAACAAATTGAGGGACTTCTAAGTTGACCAGTGGGGTCAGAGAGGTGTTACTGTCATCCCCCAATCCGTGATCAAATTCTATTTAAACCCCAAACCATAATAAACTCTCTCAGCTTGCCAGGTGAGTGTGGTTCTTTCATGTTCATTAATTCCCCTGCAGGTCCTGCAGGAGGAGTACAGCAGGACCCCCTCCACCCGCCTGCTCAAGGAGATCCAGGAGGCAAAGAAACACATTCCTCAGCTGCAGGAGCAGCTGTCCAAGGCCACGGGCTGCACTCAGGTGACAGAGCTCTGGGCAATGCTCATCCTGGGGGTTGGTGGTGCTCTGGGCAAGCTGGAGTTGTTTGGACAGGCTGCTCCCTCTACAGCTGAGATTTGAAAGTTGGCTCTGTCATCTTGATCAGGATGTGGAGCAGATTTAGCACTGGGCTCTCAGCTCTTCTTTGAAAAACCTGCTTTTAAGAACAAGTGCAAGCAGTGATGTGTTTATTATCTGTCAGTGTGACTTGAAATACACTCATGAAGTCATTCTTGGAAGCTTTAAACCATTTTGTTTTCACTTTCATAGGAAAAAAAAAATAAACGTAGGCTGTGTCATTTTTCCCTTTTTCCCTGTGTTAAAAGCACTGAAAACTTGGGGTGGTTTTTTGTTGTTTTCCCTTAGAAAGTCATTGCAGCCTTTTCTAGATAAATTAAGGTTTTATGAGTCATGTGAGCTAGCTGCCTTTGGAAAGAGTTGATGTTTAAGGATGGTCTCTTGTTTTCTCTTAGAAAGTCATTGCAGCCTTTGCTAGATAAATTAAGGTTTTATGAGTAATGTGAGCTAGCTGGCTTTTGAAGGAGTTTAAGGATGGAATACTTGGAATACTCTTGGAATACTCTGGTGTTTCCCAGCTCATCCTTTCCTCCCTGCAGGATGGAGTCCTGTCCTCCAGGTCGGCGTCGGAGTCGCTGCAGATCAGCGAGGGGGAGGCAGAGAGTGGGGACAGTGGCAGCAAACTGGACTTCAGTGGTGACAGCCCCTCCAGACCCAGCAGTGACATTGCTGATGTGAGTCTGGGGCTCTGCTTCTCTCTCTCTTGCATTTGGGGTTTCCTTGGCAGATTCTGTGACTTTGTAATGCATTACTGGAACAGGCTCCTCGTAAAACCTTTTCCCTGTGAAATCCTGTTCTATTGCACTGGTGTTAGAGACTGGGAGAGAGTAAATTGTGGGGTTTTATCCAGGAAAAAGCCAGGCTGGAAAGCAGCAGCCCGAGCAGTAGCCTGGCTGGAAAAACCTTTGGACACACTGAGGGTTTGAGGCATTTGGCCACGTGCTGGTTGTGCTCCTGGCTGCAGCTGCTCCTGATCCACCTGATTTGGTGTTTGGGAATGTTTGGGATGCTGGGAGAAGCTTTTGGGAGGGAGATCCAACAGTGACATTTTTATCCAAGGGTGACATTGCTGATGTGAGTCTGGGGCAGCCCCAGGGCTTTGCTTCTCTCCCTCTTGCCTTGGGGTTTCCTTGGCAGATTCTGTGTGTGTTGTGCTGGTAACTCTGGGCATTACTGGAACAGGCTCCTCAGAGCCCACCAAAACCTTTTCCCTGTTTTTTCCACTCTAACTGGTGTTAGAGACTGGAAGACAATAATTTGTGGGGTTTTATCCAGGTTTAGATTGTCCTGGCATTAATCCCTGTAACCAGGGAAAAGATGGATGCCAGCATCCTGCTCAAAACTCATTTGCCAATTAGAGAATCTTGGAAGGGAATATTCCAACTGCAGCACCATGACTCAGATCCAGGCAGCTTGCCCTGAAAATGGGAATGAACCTTCCTTCTACCAGATCAGCTTCAATTCCTGCCACCAGCAAAGGCTCTTGGTGTGTTCAGTCATTAGTTATCAATCTGTGTGCTCCTGTGCTCTCCCTTGGTGCCTGATCCTTAATTAAGTCACTGCTGATTAGTGCAGGGGAATTGAGACTCTCTGCTTGGATTTGGCCTAAGTTTGTTGATTAACTTAAGGATGTGGGAGCTAAAATTGTCCCAGCAGTTGGAAGTGGAAGGGAGGTGGGTGAGATGGGATCATCCACAGCTCTTGTTTTGAAACATTCCAACTCCAAACCTGACCAGATCCCACTTGGTGTTTGTGTTTAATAAATGCACAACAAAATTCATAATTATCTTCCTCATAAAATCATCATCCTGGCATTATTTGGGATGGTGTTTGATCAGTGCAGGTGATTGGCACACCAAGCATTCCAGATTTTCACTCCAGCTCTGAGAATCTTAAGGATCAGGGGTGAAAGGAACCTTTGGAAGTGGGAAGAGTTCTGCAGCTGGGAAAAAGCCAGGCTGGAAAGCAGCAGCCTGAGCAGTAGCCTGGCTGGAAAAAACTTTTGGCCACACTGAAGATGAGCCAGCAGCACGTGGTTTTTGCACATAAAGCTCTGCAGGCTTCCTGAGCAAGAGGATTGCTGGGAGGTGGGAGAAGAGAGCTGAGCTGTGAGAAAAGGTGGAGAAAACCAAGGGCTGGGGATTTTACAGCCCTGCTGTTGCTCCCTGTCACCACATTTCTGACCAAAACTTCTGCATTCACTTGAGTTTTGGGGTTTTTTTTGTTCAGCTGTGCATGTAGGAGCCAGATTTTACTCTGGTTTTTCACACCTCCTTTTCCTGTGAGAAAGGAGAAGTTTTTTGGCTGTTGTGGCTGACAAAGTGCCCTGTGCAGTTCTCCCTTTCCTGGATGTGCTGGTACTTACCAGAACTGAACTTCCCTCTTCCCAGAGTCCTCGAAGTGGCCTGAAGGAGAGGATTTATCCAGATGAGAGCCCAGAAAAGGCTGAGCTTCAAGATACTGTGAGTACAAAACATTAAGTGTCACAACAGCATCCCCTCTAACGAGCCCATTAAAATCTTGCTGCTTTTCCCCCCACTTTTCTAAATGGAGCATGCCTGAACTTTGCTTTAGAAGATAAAGTGCAATTAAAGTGGTGCAGGGAAAGTTAATTAGCTGAGTAAATGTTTATGGAGCTTAAGAGCAGGGCCATTTAGAGGCGAGAAATACCTAATCTGCAGTAAAACAGCTGGGCCTGGAATGAGGAGAGCAGTTACACTGTTTTATTCCCTGAGTCCAGCCTTTTTTTAGGGTGTTCACTCATCTGGGGGCTGGCATTTCCAGCAGGGCTACAAGTGGAGCTCAGCAGGAAGTGCAGATCTGTCTGAACACATCATCATCATCATCATCATCCTTGGGATGACTCCTTGAATTCTCCTTCCCCTCCTCTGCCTGCCCTCCCAAAGCCACATTTCCCCCTCTGTGCAGAGATGGAATTTGACACGTGCCACGTTCTTGGTGTGCTCCTGGCTGCAGGTGATGCAGCTACTCCTGAGCCACCTGATCTGGTGTTTGGGAATGTTTGGGGTACTGGGAGAGGCTTTTGGGAGGGAGATCCAACAGTGACATTTTTGTCTAAGGTGACATTGCTGATGTGAGTCTGGGGCAACCCCAGGCCTTTGCCTCTCTCCCTTTTTTGGGTTTCCTTGGCAGATTCTGTGACTTTGTAATACATTACTGGGACAGGCTCCTCAGTGCCCACCAGAACCTTTTCCCTGTGAAATCCTGTTCTGTTGGGCTGGTGTTAGAGACTGGGAGGGAATAAATTGTGGGGATTTATCCAGGAAAACTCCAGGCTGGAAAGCAGCAGCCTGAGCAGTAGCCTGGCTGGAAAAACCTTTGGACACACTGAGGATTTGAGACATTTGGCCACGTGCTGGGTGTGCTCCTGGCTGCAGCTGCTCCTGACCCACCTGATTTGATGTTTGGGAATGTTTGGATGCTGGGAGAAGCTTTTGAAGAATTAAAATGATCAGAATATCTCCAAATTTTACTGTGGAGGGCAATCCCAGCTTTGTGCTTTTCTTCCTTCTCTCCCCCAGGATTCCCAGTCCAGTGTTGGGAGTCCCCTGTCCCGAGTGGGGACTCAGATCATTGGAGCAGAGGATGATGATTTTGACACGGAGCAGGAGCAGGTGGGAATGACTTTTAGCCTTTTTTTTCCCCCCACCAACCAGAATTCTCTTCCCCTGTTCCCAAACTGCCTCATTTCTGCTGAGTACTTCTTGTATGGTGAAATAAGAACTTGGGAATGGGATTCCTGTTGTTGCTGATGTTTCCAAATAGAAACATTTGGGGCAGTTTGTGACAATATCCATCTTTGAGTCTGTTATTTCTCTTTCTTCTCCAAACTTCCAGCTTTCTAGGAACTAATTTACCTTATTTCATTTTCTTTAGCTTTTATTAAATCCTGAATTCTTGTCACAGCAGCGGAGCTTCTACCTATTTACTCTGATTTTTTTTTTACTCTGAATTTTTTTTTACTCTGAATTTTTTTTTACTCTGAGTTATTTTTAGC
The DNA here is from genome assembly GCA_037834095.1 of Argya squamiceps. Taxonomy (NCBI): domain Eukaryota; kingdom Metazoa; phylum Chordata; class Aves; order Passeriformes; family Leiothrichidae; genus Argya; species Argya squamiceps. Next base: position 4,935,889 of record JBBMKD010000085.1, on the reverse strand, counting down.
TGTCTTTTCTTTTATTCCTGAATAATTGAGGTGTAATTCCCTGTATCCCTGCAGATCAATGGGCAGTGCAGCTGCTTCCAGAACATTGAGCTCCTGAAATCCCGCCCAGCTCACCTGGCTGTGCTCCTGCACCACGTGGTGTCCCAGTTTGATCCTGCAGCTCTGGTGAGAACCTCTGGAATTGTTTTCCTGGCTCACATTTGGGAATCTTCACCAGAATTCACCAGAATTGTGTGGTGGCACTCACTGCCATGAGCTGGCAAGGAGGGAAATGCAGACCCCGTGCAGGCCTGAGGGTGATAAATCCTCATTTATCTCCTCAGATAAAAGGAGAAACACACAAAGAATTGTTTCCTTCACATTTGGCTGCTTATAAATAATTATTTATGTCCTGAAAGCCTCTCGTGCGACCCCAAGGTGTGGGTTTAGTTGTCTGCAGGGAAGGTTTGACCTCTCTGTGCTCCTCTCCCAGCCCCTTCCCTCTCCCCCATCCCTCTCCCCTTCCCCGAGGAGCTGGGAATGATTTCAACCCAGCACTGCTGAATTCCTTGAAAAATTGGAAAGCAAACTTGAAGTTTTCATGTTTTTCACCTCATTCCTTGCCCTCCTGTTCCCCACAGCTCTGCTACCTTTACACAGACCTGTACAAACAGACCAATTCCAAAGAGACCCGGCGTGTTTTCCTGGAGTTTTACCAGTTCTTCCTGGACAGAGCTGCAGTAGGTTCCACTTGTTGTCCTCATTTTCACACACATCCAGCAAGTTGACTTTGACCTTTCTCCACTCACCTGAACTGTGAAAAACTTAAGGGGGTTAAAGCCCTCCAAAAAAATGCTTTTAAAAATCAAAATTTGAAGAATGTTTAATGAATAACTTCATAAAACATAATAATGTAATGAAAGTTTTGAGTGTTTTTGTTGAAGTGTTAGCAGGCCTCAGATGCCTGGGAACAGAATAAATCCCAGGGGATTTGTTGTTGATAGGAGAAATGATTCAGTGGTAGGTGAGCAAGTTCTGGCTCTTCTGTGTTGCTTTGTAGTTAATAATTGCTGTGGGTATTGATGTGGATTGGGAAATTTTATGTGTCTGTTGGAAATGTTTATGTGTCTGAGAAAATTCTTTTCTGTTGTGAATTAAACGCCCAGAAACTGCAGCAGAGGTTTATATACCACATATCCATCTGAAATAATCTCTGTGAATTAGAATATATTCATGGGACCCTCCCCTGTTGAAATCAGCAGGTGCTCAGGTTGGATGATTCTGGTTTTTGGGGGGAATTTGGTGTGATTTGTGTGTTTTTATTGGGGTTTTTATTGGGGTTTTAATGGGGTTTTATTGGGGTGCTGGTTTCTCTGTTGGTTCTCCCAGCCTTTCTTTCCTTTTGCAGAACCTGAAAGTCCCAGTTCCAGATGAAATCTCCTTGGAATTAGGTAGGGTGCTGTGTCTGTGGGAGTGAAGGGCAGAGGGTGGGTTAACTCAGGGAAGTGACTTCATTGAAGTAATTTATTGAAGGTGAGGACTGTTCCCAGGGGAATAATTGATGAATTTTCTGCCTCACAGACAGGAGAAGGCCAGAGCTCCTCCCTGAGGAGCTGCACCGCCAGTTCATCCAGACCATGCAGGACAAAGTCTGCCCAGAGGTCCAGAGGAACCTGGAAGATTTCAGGTACCAAAAGCTCTCTGTGGAGTTTCCATTTAATTCATGTTTTATTTCAGTCAGCGTTCCAGCACAGGGAAACCTGAGGGGCATATAATTCCTCTGGGATTGGATAGGAATAAACCAGGAACATACTCTGTGACCAATCCTTACATGAAGTCATCAATTGCAATCCTAAAGCTTGGATTCTTTATTCCTTGCAGCTGTGTGAGGAAATGTCTGTTTTCTTAGGTGTTGTTATATAAATCTCTCTTCCTGATTGTGTTTATAATCAGCTTATGTATTTTTTTTCCCTTTCCCTATTTTCCTTCCCTCTCCCCTTTGGGCAGGGAATAATCCCCTTTGCAGACCTGTCACGGGCATGGAGCAGAAGTTGATAATTAATTTTCTTTTTCATCTGGAGGCCTAAGAGCTCCATGCCAAGCTCAGTAATGAACTATTTCACACCTAAAAACCTCTCCATTCATGCAGATGCTTTAAACACCCCAAAAACCCCTCTGTGACTTCTGTGGGACACCCTGAGTAGCCCAGGGCAATATCCAGCTGCAGGTGATGCTTCCTGTGCCCTTTTCTGTTGTAGTGAATCAGCTGAGGCTCTGTTTTCTTCATGCAGGAAAAGCCAATTCTTTATTCACATCACTTATTTTATCCAGTTTTCACAGGTCAACACTTGCTGGCTGGTAGTTTTCTTACTGCTTCATTTATTGGTCAGAAGGTGATTTGTGTGTGTGTGCTAAGATTCAGGTTGTTTACATTTTTTCCTTTACAGGTTCTCATGGAACAGATTTTATTTATATAATATTTATATGTTATTTTTTATACACAGGCACTTATTTTTCAACCCAAGAATAGGTTGTTGTGTTAACAAACCTTTCATCCCAAGATTGCTTTTGCATGGGAACTTGCAAATTGTTTAACTACACTTAGAAGAGAGGGCAGGCCAGCTGTTAATTTAATAGAGCAGGACTGCTTTTATAAGTTATAATATAATATATTATCATATATTATTATGTTATATATATTATATAATTACATTATATATTATATGTTATATATTACATACTATGTATTATATAGTATATACTATTTAGTATTGATTATATAGTAATTAACATATATGTAGTTATAGTTACAGTAATTAACATATATATAGCTATAGTAATTAAATATATAGTTATGGTAATTAACATATACATATATATTACATATTACATTATATATTGATATACATTATATATTATATATTACATCATATATTGTGTTATATATTATGTATTATATAGTATATACTATTTAGTATTGATTATATAGTAATTAACATATACATAGTTATAGTAATTAACATATATATTATCTATTACATTATTTATTTGCGTTATACATTATATAATATATATTGTATATTATATAATATAATATATATTATATTATACATTATACAGTATACATTATATATGCTATATAGTATATATTACATATATATTTTGTATCTATATGGATATATAGATTTTATTTTATTTTTTATATTCATTTATATATTAAAAACTATTTTTAATTCTTTTTTAATCCCTCTCCCTGTCTGCAACCCTTTTGCAGGCAGAAGAGGAGCATGGGGCTGACCCTGGCCGAGGGGGAGCTGAGCAGGCTGGACGCCGAGCGGCTCCGCGACCGCAACGCCGTGGAGAGGGAGAGGAGCTGTGCAGAGCAGATCCTGGCCAAGATCGAGGAAGTCCTGTAAGTGGGAGGAAAGGTGGGGTAAAACCCCCTCCCAAAAAAGCCCCCTCCCAAAAAAACCTCCCCAAAAAAACCCTAAAAAACCTCAGTGGAGAGGGAGAGGAGCTGTGCAGAGCAGATCGTTGCCAAGATCGAGGAAGTCCTGTAAGTGATGGCAAAGAGAAAGAGGTGGGGTAAAAAAAACAAACAAAAACCAAAAAAGGAAAAAGGACACAAACAAACAAAAAACCCCCAAAAAACTAAAAAAAACCCCACAAAATCCCAAACAAACCAAAAAGGGGTTTGGGGAAGGAGAGGAGCTGTGCAGAGCAGATCGTTGGCAAGATCGAGGAAGTCCTGTAAGTGATGGCAAAGAGAAAGGGGGGGGAAAAAAAACCCCAAAAAGCCAAAAAAAACAACCAACCAACCAACAACAACATCAACAAAAAAAAAAAAACCAACCAATAACCCCCCCCCCCCCAAAAAATTCAACAAAAGTCCCCAAAAAACCAAACAAACCAAAAAAATGCAGTGGAGAAGGAGAGGAGCTGTGCAGAGCAGATCATTGTCAAAATAGAGCAAGTCCTGTAAGTGACAGCAAAAAGAAAGGTGGGGTAAATAAATAATAAAAATAGTAGTAAAGGTGCTGCCTCAGACAGGGGAAAAGCAGGATGAAGGAATTGGGGAGTGGAGTTTAGCATCGTGAGTGTGATCCCTTGTGTCCCACAGCACGAGGGTCTATCTGTTCCCAGTAGCTGCTTATTTTCATCAGCATTTCAGCTTCCTTTGAAATATTAGGAGAGTTTCAAGCAGTTCTGCACTAACCATGAAAAGATGAAACAGTGAAAAGGTGAAACAGTGTGAAAACTTCCTGAAGGTTCGTGTCCTCTCCCTTGTGCAGCTTTAAAGAGAAGTGTTTATATTTGTGAGTGTTTGTTGGGGCAGTGACAGCCAGGACTGGGGCAGGAGGGAAGTGAAGCTGTTCTGTCCACGAGGCTGCTGTGGAATAGTGCAGGGAGCTGCCATTGCCAGCTTGTGCATTATTAGATCAGAGCCCTTTTCCTCTAGAAACAACAACTTCACAGCCCATTTTCTCCTTTTTAATGTGGGCTAGTTTCCACAGCTGAACCTTCAGTTTTTCATTCTTTTATTTTATTTTTTCCCCCTGCTGGGGCTGCTGAACATTCTAAAGGACACTTCCAACACAGCTACTGATGCTCTGGGTGGATGGGACCGGGTGTTAATTGGGTTTTGAGTTTGGTTTTGAAAACCTTTCTTGTTTTTAGGATGACATCTCAGCCTCTGGAAGAAGACAAGAGGTAATGGGAGCTTGGGCTGTGTTGTGCTGATGGAACAAGACAGCCCTCTCCTGGCTGATCTCAACACTCTGCTGCATCCCCTGGCATAAATCATTGAAATTCAGAGCATCTGCCTCTTCTTTGCTGATGTTTGTTGGCTGTGTTTCACATCTTAAAAATTACTGTCACTGAGAGTTGGTGTTTATTTTTGTTTTGTGTTGTAACTGCTTCAATCTGCTCTAACATTTATTTTCTGTGTGTGCCTTGTCCTGTTCAGTTTTTATCTGAGCAGCTTTTCTTCCACTTTTTGCAGTGCCCTTTTATTACTGCTTATTTTTGCCATAACTCAGAGCTATAATGTGACATCAAATACGATTCCAGTGTAGAATTTTAAGACCTTCTGTGTAATTCTCAAAATTGTGCTTTCACCTCCTGGGCTTCTGTGCCTTTTATCATGGAATGATTTAGGTTGGAAGGGACGTTAAAGATGATTTAATTCCAATCCCTGCCACAGGCAGGGACACCTTCCACTGTCCCAGACTGCTCCAAGCCCTGTCCAGCCTGGCCTTGGAAATTCCGGGCAGCCTGTGCCAGAGCCTCCCCACCCATATATTCCATTTATTTACTCCATAATTTACAAATGGATAAATTCTGCTGTTGGCTGAGCCTTCTTCCCATTATCTGTGGGAATTTATTTCATCCCTTACTTTAATTTAAAAACTAACTTCTCAGTAGAACCTTGGCACTTGACCTTAATTTTATTGACTCAATGTATTTTCCCAATATATTTCTCTAAAACCTGCCTGTTTTTCTCTGTGTTTGGCAGCTCCACGATGCAATATGTGATCCTCACCTACATGAAACACCTGGGAGTCAAAGTCAAAGAGCCTCGGAACCTGGAGCAGAAGCGGGGCCGGATTGGTTTCCTGCCAAAGATCAAGGTAGTGCCCACAGAGGGTTTGTGTGCAATTCAAAACCCACAATTTTGCAGGGAAAAATTTAAAGATCAGTGTGATTTTTGAGTTCCAAGAGGATCTGGGATTGCTGAGCTGCACAGCAAACCCGAGAGCTGAAATTGGGTTCTGCCTCTGTTGGCAGATGCGTGAATTGGAAATAATTGGAATTATTTCCTTTATCCCTACCTCTGAATTCACCTTTTTTTTGCAGTTATTAAAACTTTAGGTGAGGAATGTTTCATAGAACACAACCTTGAACCACAGGAGGGTCTCATTAAAGCTGTTGCCTTGTTTACTTCAATTTTTTTTTCTGGAGAAACTTGCCCAAACCCTCCTGGTTTGCGATGCAGGAGAGCTCTTCTCCCTGCCACCCCCACTCCTCCAGTTATATAATGAATATTTCCACCAAAACTCCATCCCTGTGGGTGTGATCCCTTGTCTCCCACAGCATGGGGGTGTATCTGGTCACAGTAGCTGCCTATTTTCATCAGCATTTCAGCTTCCTTTGAAATATTTAAGAGAGTTTCAAGCAATTCTGTGCTGAGAAAAGGTGAAACCTTTCTGAAGGTTTGTGTCCTCTCCCTTATGCAGCCTTAAAGAGTTAATTAAAATCTCAGTAAACAGCTGGATTTGAAGCAGTGAGTGATGAGTTTGCTTTTTTTTTTCCTGCAGCAAAGCATCAAGAAAGAGAAAGAAGGAGAGGAGAAAGGGAAGAGGAGAGGGTTCCCCAACATCCTGGGCCCCCCCAGGAGACCCAGCCGACATGACAGCGGCGCCAGTACGTCAGCCCAGGGAGCCCCTGTGCCCTGAAAGGCACAGAAAATCCCTGCTGCAAATCCCTGGGATTCAAAAATCCCTGCCAGGAAACCCTAAATCCCTCATCCCACCCATCCTAAACATCATCCCACCCCTCCTGCCTCACCCAATCCCAGTCCCCCCAGTTTGGAATTCCTCTGCTTCTCCCAGTTCCTTCTGACCCTGTCTCACCCTGAGGGGCTGTGGGATCGAATTTTGGGGTGGGATTTTGAGGCGTTTTAGGGTGGGATTTTGAGATGGGATTGAGGCATTTTGAGCTGGGATTTTGAGGCATTTTGAGGCATTTTGGGCTGGTATTTTGAGGTACTTTGGGATGGGATTTTGCAGCGCTTTGGGGTGGGATTTTGCAGCATTTTTGGGGTGGGACTTTGAGGCACTTTGGGGCAGGATTGAGGCACTTTGGGGCAGGATTGAGGCACTTTGGGGCAGGATTGAGGCATTTTGGGCCAGGATTGGGGCATTTTGGGTCAGGACTGAGTGATCCTAAACGTTTTGTTGTTAACACCCCATTTCAAAGACTCCCAGACCTGTTTTGACCTGAAATGCTGCTTCTCTCCCCATGTTTCCAGCAGCATGATGATGATTCTCTCTGTCCAGTTGGCAGGGCCATGGAGATGCAGAAGCCCAGGCACCCCAAGCACTCCCCCACAGCCTCCTCTGTGAGCCCAGAGCCCCCCGAGTCGAGCAAGATGCGCCAGAGCGGCTCCTGCAGCGATGGCACAGATGTCCCTTACCCCCCTGCCAACCCCATGTCCCCCCTGGCTGTGGGGCCCTTTGCCTCCCCAGAGGGCAGCAAGGACAGTGACACAGGTAGGGTGGAATGAAGAATGGTTAAAGGTTGGTGCTGTGAGCAGGATGTGCAGAGCACTGATGCAACGAGCCGGGCCAGTTGGGAAATGCTTTGATGTCATTAGAGCTGCTCTTGCTCACCTTTAATCAGCTTTCCTCAATTAGGGAATCTTGGCCACGGGCAGCAGTGGTTGTTAGTGGGTTCTGCCACTGGATCATCCAGCAGGAAAAACCCACCAGGTGCCAGCCTGTGTCACCTGAAGCTTTTGTCACTGAGATTTGTTCTTTCCAGTCTGGGAATTGAGTTCCTCCAGCTCTGAAGCTGGGATCAAGAGGCTCTGGAGAGGCTGGGGAGTTCTCTGATGTCCTCTAATTCGGTTCCTCACCTCTGACATTTATTCTGAGTGCAGGTTTGAAGCAGCCTGGGGAAGCCCCACCTGCCAGTGACTCCATGGATGGCACCCCCCGCACACCCAACAACACCTTTGAGTTCCCATCTCCCCTGGAAAACCTGCAAGAGGAGGAGGGAGAAGCAGAGAGGTAACTCTGGGAGCTTGAGGGAGGGTCAGGAAATCTTGGAATGGGTTGGAAAAGATCATTGTAGAGACTCCTTTGTCAGTGTGACAGTGGCTGTTGAAATTTAGTACATAAAATTACATATTTAGTATAAAATTACAGTGATATTGTTTGTGTTTAATTATTGTTGGTAGGATTAGGAAACTGCTCTGTGTCTCTGCTGTGATAGAAAACTGTCAGGAGAGGGGATAAAATCCTCTGGTTTGGAGCTCAGATCACCATTCTGAGGTCTTGCTGAGTGTCTGAGCAGGGAGAAATTCAGGCATGAGCTTCCCTGATGGTTTCTTTCCTTCCTTGCAGGATGGTTGACATGGGAACACCAAAACCTTTTCGCAAGTGAGTGTGCTTAGAAATGTTTGAACTTGACTGTATTTGTTTGGATTTCAAGGGGTTATGAGGCAGAATGCAGCAGTGCTCATTGTTCTGAGCCAGCACAGTTGTCTGCATGGTCTTTTTTCTCCAAGAACACGTGAAATCAGACACTGGCAGCCATTTAATGGGCAGGTAGAGTGAGTCATATGCAAAAATACCCCTTTGATCTGTGAGTGAAGTGGAATGATTGCTGTATCCACTGATTTGAAGGGATGGGAGTTGGATTAAGGAGTAGAGATATCCCTATTTTCCTTTTCAGCCTGTGTTGCTGTTGGTTCTGTACCTGCAGAGTACAAGGCAAGAAACTGCAACCTGCCCTTTTCACTGCCTTGATATCTGGCTGCAAATGGTTTGATCTGTGTCATTAAAAGGGGGGTTATGAAAACACTGTCAGAACAGGCAAAGGGCAAAATCAGAGAATGTGCCCAGAGGTTCAGGCACCCAACAGCCTCCAGCTGGCAGGGACAGCGTGTTCATAAAGCTGATTTATGTACTCAGCTTTTCTCTGAAATGGGAATTATCTCACTCTTTTCTCTCCTCCCACCAGGATGGACAGTGTTGGCTTTGCAGATGTGCAGAGTGAGGATGAGCTCTATGACTTCGACATGGACATGGACCCTCCCAACTGGCAGCAGCTCGTGAGCAGGGAGGTGCTGATGGGGCTCAAACCCTACGAAATCAAGCGTCAGGAAGTGATAAATGGTGAGATGGAGGTTCTTTCCTGCCTGGCCAAGCTCAGAGTTGAAACCTTCCCCTGGAGCTTTGAAGTTGTTAAAATTTACAGTTAGGTTTTTCTTCCCTGATTTTGTGGAGTAGTGGCTGGAGAATTGTAGAACTTTTGGTTTGAAGAGTTCTTAGCTGTGAATCCTGTGCTTGTTACTGGGAAATCACCTGAGGTGAGATTGATCCAATCCTTAGAGGAGAAATAAACAACATCAAGTGGTTATTAAACAATATTAAGGCACTGAAAGGCCAGTTTTTATTATGTTCTTTAAAAGAAAACAAGAAAAGCTTGGTGGTTTTGGGAAGCAGGTGATGGAAATGGTACTCTCAGACTTCAGATTGGAGCTGCAGCTCCTGCAGAAGTCTCTGTGTGGATTTGTGAGCTCAGAGCTCTCTGTCGGTTTGGGGCAAACGATGGAATTTCACAAACAATTCAAACATGGAATTTTTGGAGGGGAAAATGGAGGGAAATGCTGCTGAGGGAGCTGCTTTGAGCCCCTCTCTGGCCCCACAGTTGCAATCCTGCTCTCCCTGTCCCCCCCAGAGCTGTTCTACACGGAGCGAGCCCACGTGCGCACGCTGAAGGTCCTGCACAACGTCTTCTACCAGAGGGTCACCAGGGAGGGCATCCTCAGCTCCAGTGACAAGAGGAAAATCTTCTCCAACCTGGAGGATATCCTTGGCCTGCACGGTAGGAGGCAGATGGATGCTGCAATTCTGGCTTCCATGGCTGAAAAATTGAAGCAAAGGGAACACGAGGCAGCTCGAGATAAAACAGAATTCTTCAGGACGCTGCCCTGGGCCTGCTTTTGCTCACACTTGGTCCATTTCTGATTCACAAAGTTATTTTGATAAGGAGTCGTGTCTCAGTGTTCCTTTTCCTTATCTGTGTTGATTCATGCTTGATAAAAGGAGCAGTGAGCTTTATGAGATGGTACAACTTGAAGAGAGCAGAAAACAGATTTATAAAGATAGATGTCTTATTTTTCTGAGCCTTCCTCATAGTTTAGGGAAAGGGCTGCTCACAACAGGAATTTCAGCCACTGAATGATCACTTGTGTGGTTTTATGGCTTCTGCATTATTCCTGTTCATAGAAAAATGAGATTGAGCCTCAGAAAAGATAAGTTTGGAGTGGTTCCTAAGGGTCATTTGGAGACAGGTGAGACACAAGTGCAAAGGAGTCATCATGTTTTATTAGTTATTCTAAATTTATTAAGGATATTGTTTCTTAGCTAATTAAAGTAATTTAAAATCTAATCTTCTCCTAGAATAGCTTTTATGTTAAATGCTGAGAATTAAGCCAGCAATTTGACTACTATAAATAAAGTTTACCTTGTTTTCCTTGTTTTTAAGTTGCACTGAACGATCAGATGAAATCTGTCCGAAAAAGGAACGAGACTTCTGTCATTGGCCAAATAGGGGAAGATTTACTCTCTTGGGTAAAATTCTCTTAATATTTCTTATATTTGAAAATAATGTGCCATAGAATGACCACTAGAGCCAGAGGCTGGAGGAGATAATTCCCTGAAAGGCTGGGAGTTCTGGAGCCAAAACAGAGCTGGAGGATGAGGGGGGAAGGAAAGCAGGAAAAACTCAGAGGATTTGCATCTGACTGGAGATAAGAGTCATTTAAGGCACAGGAATAATTTCCTTAGGATGTGTGGGTAGAACAGAAAGGTACTTTTGGGTACATAAAGGTGAGAGTGGGATTTTGTAAAACGTAGTGGCACGATTTATTTCGGTAACACTGAAATGTGAGCCTGGTGTTGCCTGTGGTGCAGTTAAAAGTACTGATTTCTAATCTTAGAATGTATAAATTTGGAGTTCGTAGTGCTGTTGTAGGCTTCACTTTTGAGCTCTTTATGGAAAAATTTGGCTGCCCCATCCCTGGAAGTGTCAAAGGATATTTTGGGATAGTGGAAGGTGTCCCTGCCCATGATGGGGATGAGCTTTAAAATCCCTTTCAACCAAAAGCAGATTTTGTGATGTGGGAGGGCTGGATTCAGGAGGACTGAAGAGTTTGAGATGTCAAGGTCCCCTCTGGGAATACAAAGCCTTAAACCAGTCAGAAATGACTCCTCATTTTTATCAATAATTCCTCATTTTTATCAATAATTCCTTTCTTCCCTGCTGAGCCCAGTCCTGTGTGGCTCTGCCTGCTGAGGGTGCCTCGTGCTGAGCTCCAGCCTGTCTAAACTTGGCTTTTTTGCCTTTCTGGCACAGTTTAGTGGAGCAGCAGAGGAGAAGCTGAAACTTGCCACTGCCACCTTCTGCAGCAACCAGCCCTTTGCTCTGGAGGTCATCAAGTCCCGCCAGAAGAAGGACTCACGATTCCAGACCTTTGTGCAGGTGAGTTGGCCACAGGGCTTGGGGTTTCTCCACCAGGCTTGGAGGTTTTCTCCAGGCTCTGAGGCTTTTTCACCAGATTTTAAGTTTTTTCCACCAGGCTTTGAGTTTTCTCCCCCAAGCTCTGAGTTTTCTCCCCCAAGTTTTGAGTTTTCTCCCCCAAGCTCTGAGTTTTCTCCCCCA
>JBBMKD010000085.1:4896539-4924359 GCA_037834095.1 Argya squamiceps | reverse complement strand
AGTTTTCTCCCCCAAGCTCTGAGTTTTCTCCCCCAAGTTTTGAGTTTTCTCCCCCAAGCTCTGAGTTTTCTCCCCCAGGCTCTGAGTTTTCTCCCCCAAGCTCTGAGTTTTCTTCCCTAGGCTTTATCCACCAGGTATTTGAGTTCCCCCAGGCTTTGGGTTTTCTCCCCCAGGCTTTGGGTTTTCTCCCCCAGGCTTTTGAGGTTTTTTCCCCCAGGCTTTGGGTTTTCTCCCCCAGGCTTTGGGTTTTCTCCCCCAGGCTTTGGGTTTTCTCCCCCAGGCTTTGGGTTTTCTTCCCCAGGCTTTTGAGGTTTTTTCCCCTAAGCTCTGATATTCTCCCACCAGGCTCTGAGTTCCACCAGCTTTTGAGTTTTCTCCACCAGGTATTGAGTTCTCTACCAGGTTTTGAGTTGCCTCAGCGCAGCCCAATGAATCCTCCTAGATAAAGTTCTAGATAATTAATGACATTAATTAATGACATCATGCCATCAGCTGGGGGTCATTTCCAGCACTGTATTTATCTCTCCTGGTGGTTTCTGGAGGGAGGAGCCTTCAGTTCTGGGCAGCACAGTCTGGAATGCAGGGCAGCACACGCTGTCCCAGGCAGGAGATGCCACCTCCCTTGAGGTGCCTGCTGCCCAGGGATGCCAAATTCTGTGTGGCAGAGAGCTTGGGGTGCCAGGGACAGCAGACAGATGCTGCACAGCTGCTCTGCCTGTGGGGTTTGGGTCCATGTGGCACTTGCAGGAGAACATTTTCTGCACGAGCACAGGCTGGGAGGAGCCCTGGGAGCACGAGGAGAGATGATCTTGACAAATGCCCTGTGCTTTGCTGTGGTGTGAAAACCCAAACTGATGTGTTCCCTGGGTGCTGCTGACTGAGATTGATTGGGGGTGGGCCCGTGCCCATGGGGAGTAATGAGGGGAGGAAGGCACTGCTGCTGTGATGAGCTTTTCCTCCGGGTAATTGCAGATGGAGAGGAGATGTGTTGTCTGGGTGATAGATCTTGGCATCTCTTGTCTTGTATTTAATTACTGGAAAGTGAAGTAATAGATGTTTAAGTGATGAATAGATGTTGTGCATTCAGGTAATTATGGCCTTAATAAAAATGACAAATGCAGATATTGTGCTGTTGGAATTTAGGATGCTGAGAGCAATCCCCTGTGCCGGAGGCTGCAGCTGAAGGATATCATCCCCACGGAGATGCAGAGGTTGACTAAATACCCCCTTCTGCTGGATAACATTGCTAAATACACAGGTAAAGCCTTCCCACTGAGGTTTGGGCACCCACCTCAGCAGGGTTGTTAGGTAAATGTGTTAAGTAACAGTTTAATTTTATGTGCCTCTCTCTGTTTTCATTGCGACCTCGCTGCTGCCTTCTGCACAGGAGGTGTAAAAAATAATAATAAAAATAAAAAAAAAATCAGTGTTTGCTCCTCTTTAGGAAAATAAAAAGGAAATTCAGTGTGAAATAAAAATAAAAAGGAAATTCAGTGTGAGTCTGACAGACCTCTAAAGCAGCACAGAACATCCTCATGCTGTTGCAGAGGGTGGGGTTTAATTAGGATGTGTTACACTGAAAGATACTTGCAGCACAACAGGTAAAAACGTGATAAATAATAGCACAAAATGCCTTCCCAGCTTTACTATCTGATACCTGCTGCAGAGTAATTCCATTACTCATAAAAATAGACTGCAGCTACAAGTTCCCTCTAATCCTAATTAGGAAAGCATGTGATACTCCATTATCTTTGATGTACTGGTTTATGTTCCTGTTAACTGAATTCTCAGTGTGGCTGCTGCTGCTGGTGAGAATTGATGGCTTCACCTGTGCCTTGTGCTCTTAGTGAGGATTTTGGGTTTCTCAGATTATTGTGAATATTTGTCACGAGGCCCTTTAAAAAAGGGCAAGTAACAAGTGCATGATGTGCAATGATCTGCAGGTCACAATGAATTCTCTCCTGTCACAAATCTCATTTTGATCACTCTTGCAGTGCAGCGCTTTTGTTGATGGGCTTCTCTGTGAGTTTAACTCCTCTCTGTCCAGTTTGAGGTCAGCAGGCTGCCCTGGAGGGCTGACTGGCCAAACCTTTGTCCCACTTGCTTTTATTCTTGCAGAGCTGCCTGAGGAGAAGGAGAAAGTCAAGAAAGCAGCAGATCACTGTCGGCAGATCCTCAACCACGTCAACCAGGCTGTCAAAGAGTCAGAGAACAAGCAGGTGGGAGGGCAGAGGGAACATGCAGGGCTGGGGGCAGCAATAAACCTGCACTCTGGGGAGTTGTGCTGCTCCAAGTGACCCTTTCCTTGCATTCCCTGCAGCATTTGGAGGATTATCAGCGGCGACTTGACCTCTCCTACTTGAAGCAGTCGGAGGATCCCATGATGGATGAGTTCAGGGTGAGTGGCAGCACTAAAACCAGCCCTGGGTGAACTGAGTTTGCAGCCCTGTCGTTCACTTTGTGCTTCTTCTGATGCACAATCAAGTGCTCTTTGGAGATAAATACTGCTGCCTGAAGAATGAAAGCAATTAGTCTCAGAAATGTGAGTTTTGCCACCTTCCTGAAGCTTTCTGTGGCTCTAACAGCCCAGCTCTGCACATCGTGGTGCTGATGAAGCTTGTCAGCTCTGTGCAACAAACCTTTATGGCCTGTGAGTTCAGGCACTGTATCCCAGAAGAGATATCTGATGGATGATGAGGTTATTGTGGATATTTATCTCATGTGAGTGCATGTCTTAGTGATGCTGCTGGAACTGGAGAGGCCTTGGAGGGCCTTGAGGTGTAACAGTGGGACTGGCTTTAAAAGGAGAGCTTGTACAAAGATGTGGGAGATCCACATAAATAATATAAAATAAAGCCAAATAAATAAATATAAATAAAAATATAAATAAATATAAAATAGAGCCAAATAAAGCCTGAAGTCCAGTATTAAAAATACTCCATTTCAAGGCTCCTGTAAATCCCTGCAGTTTTGGAGGAAGCTGGTTACCTGCTGGTTGCTTCCCCATCTCCCTCAAAGTCAGTGTGAATCAAAAAAAAAAAAAAATCTTTTTTTTTATATAAAACTGTGTCATGCATCCTTCCCCAAATCAACTCCAGCGAGGAAAGGAAGAACTTCCTGGCAGCTCCCAAACCTCGCTGTCATTGATTGCAGACTCTGAGACTTGGAAGGGATGAATTGTGAAAATTGTCACTTCTGCTTGCCTGCAGATCTAAATGTCACAGGCACTGAAGTGCCTGAAGAATCCATTGACATTACAAATGCTGTCAGATCATGGGGATGATTTGTAAATAATTTGTAGGCACACTTGAGTTGCAAATCGAGTGCTGCAGCATTAATCAGTTGTAATGCTGGAAGCTGAATGTGGGGTGTTGGGAAAACTCCTCCTACGAGACAGGTGACATCCTAATGCCCCTGGAGCTTGCCTTGGTGGGAGAATTCCTCATCCTGTGGCACTTGGCATGTGGAAAAGAGGAATGAAAAAAGATCAACTGCATCTCTGATGAGATTTTGGGTTCCCTGCTCTGTGTTTCTTTTCCCTGGGTTTAGCTTAGCTCCAAACTGGAGTCCCTCTGGCATTCCTGTGTTTTATCATGACTTGCTTCCATAGAAATTCTTTTTTTTTTCTTTTTTCCTTTCCCCTGATGACAGAACCTGGATCTAACAAAGAGAAAAATGCTCCACGAAGGGCCCCTGACCTGGAAAGTGAATCGTGACAAAACCATCGGTGAGTCTAGGCCCTCCCCTGGCTCCCCTGGCTCTGGGTGAGTTTGCTGGGAAGGAGAGGAGGGGAAAAAGCTCTGCTGCAGCTCCCAATTATGCTTCTTACTGCCACCTCTAATAATGCCTGTGTGCTTCTCTGAGCTGATTAAATTACTCTTGTCAATTCTGAAATGTGCTGGAGTATCATTAGGGCCACGCAGGGACACAGCAGTCAGTCATGAGCTGATCCAATTCCATCTGTAGCTTTCTGTTGGAGTTTTCACGGGGAAGATTTGCAAGCTTTGCCTGGAATGGCACAGCACTGATTGCTGCCTCTGCATGAGTAATCAGAAATGCAGCTTTCTGCTTTCTGATGGGAATCTTTTAACTCATTCTGGGCTTTTTTTTTTTTGGCACTCTGGGCAGATCTGTACACTCTGCTGCTGGAGGACATCCTGGTGCTGCTGCAGAAACAGGATGACAAACTGGTGCTGAAGTGCCACAGCAAGATCCTGGCATCCACAGCTGACAGCAAACACACCTTCAGCCCCATCATCAAACTCAACACTGTGCTGGTTCGCCAGGTGGCCACAGGTCAGTGCAGCCCACTGAGAGAGCAAAAAAGAGAAGCCAAAAATAAAGATTAGCTCAGTTGAGGAAGATGATTTTGTGTAGATTTTGCAGAGCAGAACAAGGAAAACTGCGTAGGCTTAATTCTTGGTTGTCCAACATCGTGCTTAGTATGGATGAGCTGTTTAACTTCTTTGCATCAGTAATAGGCATTGCTTGAGTTTTAAATAGACTTCTAAATGAAAGTACTCTGATTGTGTTAGAGGAAAAGCGCTCTGGAAATTATTAGAAGGGAAAAGAGGAGAAATGAAGCTTTTTCAAAATGGCTTGAAATGGGGTTTTTTTCCCCTTTGAGGGCACATTTCTTTGACAGGCCAAGGTCAGTGTTTCTGAATTCGTGTTAGAGAGTTCTCTCCCAGACTTTTCCCTCACTTTGGGCTGGGGTTGTGGCTTGCAGTAGGAATTTTTGGGAGGCTGTGTGGGGCCTGGCAGCTGTTTGAGTGCCCCTTTCCCTGTGTTGGTGCAGATAACAAAGCCTTCTTCGTCATCTCCATGTCGGCGACGGGCGCTCACATCTACGAGCTGGTGGCACAGACGGTCTCAGAGAAGAATGTGTAAGTGCTGGGGGCAATTCCAGCTCTGCTGCTGGCTGTGTTGGACCTGAGAGGCCTTTACCCCATGAATTCCCTGAGTTCCTTCTCCAAACTTAGCTAGAAACCTGGTGGTCTCTGTAGGAAGCATCCATGGATAGTCCCTCCCAGCTGGTTCACTCCAGCCCCTTCCCTGACCTCCAAAATGCTTTTATTTACCCTGAAAACTCTGGATTTTTTGGGCCTGAGTGTCAGATCTGGCAGAGCAATAATCCTGCATCTTCATGCAGCACCAGAGATCTTTGCAGATTTACATTCTGGCATCATAAACACTGCAGGAATTGGATTCCAGGGCTGAAAGCTTTACTGGGAGAAACTCTTTTCTCCTAAAGAATGCTGAGGGATAAATGTGTCTATGGCATCCATGACTATTGTTGCATGCATTACACTTCAGTGAGGTGTGAAATAATGCTTTTTTATGTATTTATATATAAATTACTGGTTGATCTGACAAGTGATAAGGTCCTGTCTATCATTTCTGTCTGCTGAAGAGCATCCAGGTGAGCTGAGCTTTATGCTCTGGTGATTTCAGGGTGTTCCTGGGGAGGGACTGAATGTAACAAAGTTTGTAAAAAAAGACATTTCTTTTGGTGAGAAAAGCAGTCATTGTATCAACTGGCTTTAAGAAGATTAAATAGAGAAATGCTCATTCTGTTCCACTGGCTGCATGGTTTTATTTGCTGTTTCTGCTGCAGCTGGCAGGACCTCATAGCTCAGATGGCAGGAACTGTGAAGATGGGGAGCAGCAGAAGAGTGATCCCACTGCCTCAGTCAGGCCCTGGAGAGTAAGTCAAAGCTGCAGGAAGAAGAAAAAGCTGATTTTTCTTCCCCCATCACCCCTTTTCCTGCTCAAAAAATTGCCCTCCAAAGGCTGGATCCTCCTGCAGATCAGCGTGACTGAAAGGATGTGTTTGTTCTTCCCTCCCTGCAGAGAGGAGCGTGAAGAAGAGGAGCAGCAGAAGCTCAAAGAGCAGCATGACATTCCTGCCAGCAGCCTGCAAAGTCCAGGTGAAACAGGGCTTCAGGGAAATGGGAGCAGGAGATTTGCTCCACAGAGTGCAGATGTGCCCAGCCATATTCCTGAGGGCTTGGGGATCCTGGGGCAGCTTGGAGATTTTCCTGGAAAGGGATGATTTCTTTACAAGTCTTTCAGAGAAGTGATGCTAAACCTCATGGAAATGCACCTTTTACTATTTCCATCTGATTTATAAACTGCTGGGAGAATCTTTATTTTTTTTAACCTGGGCTTTTACCAAAGCCATGCTCAAGAATTTTACTGTTTCCAGAGTGGAATTTCCTGCAGTTTTATCACCTGAATTTTTGTTTTCTGTCCTCCAGATAAAGATTTGGGCCTGGAATCTCCTTTAATACTGAACCCTCAGTCCTCCTCCCCCATCATGTCTGACAAGGCCAAGGTGGAAGGGCTGCTGGGGGCTGAGGGGCAGTTTGAGAAGGTGCAGCAGGGAGAGCTGGCCCTGAAGGACCCCTCAGCCTGCTATGAGCACACAGCCAGCAGCTCAGCCTCGGTGCCAGAGGGGCAGTGGGCACGGGATGCCCTGAGGAACTGTGAGTACCCACGGGCAGGGCGCTCTGGGGTGGGGTTTGGGGGTGGGATTTGTTCAAATTCAGCCCATTTTTGTTGATTATCCATCCCCCCCCCCATGCTGGATTTCACACAGAATGCTTCTGACAGCAAAGAGTTCTGAATCCAGGCACTGCCCCTTCCCTGGGCTTCAGGCTTCTCCTTGTTTTTCTGGGGTTTTGTGTCTCAAATGAGGGTGATAATGGTTTTTTACCCTCCATGGAGTGCTTTGATGGCAAAATCCTCTTGCAGAACTCAGTGCACAGTGCCATTGCTGGTCAGCAGTTTTTAAAGACAGGGCAGTCAGGCTTGGACTCATTTCTGTAGCACTGGAGCAGAACTGGAAAGCTTGCTTGTGTTACAGAATACAATTTTCCTTTTTATTTTTTATGGTAAAATCCTACAAATTGTTGAGCTCACTTATATCTAAAGCCCAGGTTCAGATTTCCTGAGCATTTGGGAGGTGGTTGGGTCTAATGAGATCAACACTTGTGTGTGTTGAGAGGTTTTCCTGCTGGACAGATCATTGTTGGGAATTGTTTTTAAGGTTTTTAGTCACTTCCTTCTGCTCTCCTTTCAGAGGAGGAATGCAGGGCTCTGCAACCTGCTGGATCAGCTCTGGCAGTGCAACTCCTAAATATAACTCCCTAAAATTTGAATGAATTCATTAATCCACAGATCTCTCCTTGGCAACTCTGGAAGGGACACAAAGTCCCTCACTTGTACTTGGAGGGAAGAGTCTGTGGAATATTTGCTTTTACCAAAATGCAGAATTCTCACATCCTTGGCCCCAGTTGCCTCTTCCATCTCTCTGTCCAAGCAGTGACAGTTCTCTGCAGTCTCAGAGTTATCTCAGAGCTTTAAATCCATTTATTCAACTTCTGAGAGGATTTAAAGTTCTGAATATTGGACAGATATTCTTGGTTCTTGTTTGAAGAGACCATGGCTAAAATAATCTTAGTCTGGGGGTGTGTAGGGACAGTTCTAGTGACCCTGCAGCATCTCCTGAGTGTTGAGAGTTAAAAGAGCAGCTCTCCAACATTGTGACAAGAGGCTGAGCTGAGTGACAGCTCTGCTGTTTGACATCACAGCTTTTTTTGGGTGTTGCAAGAGCATTTTGTGGTGAGGAGGAACAATCTGAGGCTCTTGACAGCAGCACGTTTTTGTTTGGAACAATATGTCCCTATTATGAAGTGTTTGCTTGGGATAATTCGGGAGCTAAAGGAATGTGGGTTGAAGTTCAACCAGGCATAAATTTGCATCGAATTTTAGGGAAAATTTTTCTTAGATTTTTTTAAATTCTTTTGCCCTGTCGTTTCCAACCTGAGTGGAATATTCCCAGTTTCCTTGAGGTGGGAATCCCCTGCTGTAAGCACAGCTGTGAGCTCCTTTGCAGGGTAAAACCCAAGCACTCAGGATAATTTCTGGAGACAATGGTTTTGGTTTTCTCCAAGGAGATGCAACTTGCCCTGACATACTGTAAGGTAAAACAAGGGAGAGAGGCTGCAGCCTTTAATGCATTTATTTTTATCCCTGTTTTTCCAACCCAGGAGCAAGGAGGGGAGTCACACCTCTGTCAGGGGGTGACCTTTGTGTCTGCTTTAATCCCTCTGTGAGTGTTGCTTGGGCTTGTCAGGTGCCATTAGTGCAAGAGCAGGATTTTGCAGATATTATCATGGAAACAGAGATTTTGGGCAAGCAGGAAGGGAGGTGATGAGCTCACAGACTATCCTGAGCTGGAGAGGAGCCAGAAGGATCATTGATTCCAAATCCTGTCCATTCTGAGTCCCCTGTGCTGGCTTTGCTGTGGTGTTATAGAGAAATTCATTAAATGGGTTCCTATTGCGGGGTGCAGGTTGTGAAAGCATTTTCTGTCTGTAATTACTTTATCATTTAGCATATCTGCAAGCTGTGTTTTAAACCTCACCCATCTAAAAGCCAGGGCTGGGGAGTGGAGTTTGGGAATCCAGCAGCTGGATTTGTCAGGTGCCATTCATGCAAGAGCTGGAATTTCAGATATCATCATAGAAACAGAGATTTTGGGCAGGCAGGAAGGGAGGTGATGAGCTCACAGAATATCCTGAGCTGGAGAGGAACCAGAAGGATCATTGAGTCCAAACCCTGTCCATTTAATTATGGGGTTTTTTTAATGTACAGTGCAAAAACCATCCCTGATCTCTGAACCAGCTGAGTCTGATATCCAAACCATCTGAGTCTGATATCCCCACTGATCTTTGGAGTCTTCACAAATGCTTTTTCTCAGGAGCTGGGCTGAGAAACTCATCCCAGAGCTGTTCTGCCTGACCCTTTCCTGTCCTTGCAGTGGGCTTGCTGAGGCAGCTCTTGGTGCAGCAGCTCGGCCTGCCTGACAAGGGGACCCTGGAGGACAGACAGCGCTTGCCCAGGTTCAGGAACGTGTCCCAGGAAGGCCAGACAGAGAGTGGCAAGGAGCTGCAGGCCTGTGACAGCAAAGTGCAGCAGGGTGGAGAGGACAGGAGCCTTGGCAGAACTGGAGAGCCCACGGCAGGGCACGACCCCCGGACTGCAGCCGAGTGCCCGGGCCCTGGGGACACCCTGCTGGGCCCTGGGGCCAGGGGCTCTGTGCCCATGGACAGCACAAACCTGGAGGGCTCCAGCTCCGAGCTGGAGGGGCTGGGGGCTGATGAAGGTGGGGAGCATTTCTTTGATGCTCGGGAAGCTCACAGCGACGAGAACCCCGGCGAGGGAGAGCTGCTGGACAGGAAGGAGGAGGAGGAAGAGGAGGAGGAGGAGGAGGTGCAAATTCGGATCTCAGGTGAGCCCTGATGTCAAAATGAGACACAAAATAAAGATGCTTGACTGTTGCTATGGGATAATTACACAGTCAGGTCGTTAGGGCAAAAAGAGGGAAGTTTATTTTTAAATTTTGATTTATATCCATTTTCGACAATGACCAGGGATTGGAGGGTGAGGTTGCTACTTTTTTAACCACACTGGTCAAACTAGAAGTTTATTAATGGTGTCTCCTCCAGAGAGGTATGAAAAACAATCACTTTGTTTGCATGAAAGTCTGTGAGAAACTCCACTACAAAAATGCAAACATTAGAAGGCTGAAAAAGATCAAGGCGACACTTGACTCCAGTCAGGAGGCAGTAGAAATCAGAAGGTTTTATTCACAATTCATTCAGCCCTTTTATACCACACTGAGCTAAAAAATCACATTATTGGTCCATAGGGCTGACACCTCTCCCATTGGCTCAGTAACAGAAATTGCAAACAACACCTGTTGTTATAAAAAAGGAATATTGTTTACACAAGGTTGTTTTGGGAAAAAGAAAAACTGTTGAAAAGTTTCCCTTGGGAAGAGCTCATTAATTTTCAGGCTCAGAAAATACCAGGTCTGCACCCTGGGGTGAGGGCCTGGCCAGCTCCATTCCACACTTCACCTTCTGCTTACCTGGGATGGGACAGGCAGCTCCCAACTCACAAAATGTCATTTTAGCCCTGCACAAATGTGGACCTGATGAATTCCTCATGTGAGGGAGGAGGGGCTGAAATACTGGGCACACACCCACCCTGTGGCAGACTGGGATTGCAGAGGCACCAGGCACAAGCCAAGCCCTCAATTGTGCCTGTCCTGGACCACTTTTATCTCCCTACTGCCTATAGGGACCTGGAGGGAAAAGCTTTTCCCTGGAGGAAAAGCACTTTTTAAAGCCCTTTTCCTGATCAAGCTTCAGGAAAGAAACTCACAACATTTGATTTTACACTGTAATAGTTTCCTCTAACCTTACCATATTCTGAACCTCTTAAAACTTTATTATTTTATTTTTACTGTTATTGCTGCACTAATTGACTATTTGACAGCTACCTGAGCACACCAAACTTAGCACAGGAGCTGAGGGTTATCTCATGTGCATTTTGTAGCAGAAGCAGCTGCTATCAGGTGGATTCAACACTAACAGCCACCCAGAAGTCTCTTACCCATAAATATGCTCTTATTTCAAAATTGGATTATATCCACGTGGATAAGCCAATTTGTGACTGCCCCAATGCTCTTTTCCAACTGCATATTGCAAATAATTTTTCTCACTGAGATATTTTAAATTATTAAAACTGAGCCAACAACTTGAAGCATCTAATTTATTTGTCATCCCTTCCACTGTTTACTTTTTTAACTGTACAGGGACATCAAAATGAGATTGATCTGTTTTTAGTCAATTCTGAGTCCCCTGTGCTGACTTTGCTGTGGTATTATAGAGAAATTCATTAAATGGGTTCCTATTGCTGGGTGCAGGTTGTGAAAGCATTTTCTGTGTGTAATTACTTTATCTTTTAGCATATTTGCAAGCTGTGTTTTAAACCTCACCCATCTAAAAGCATCCTCAAGTGCCCACACTGGGGAGTTGAGTTTAGGAATCCAGGTGCCATTCATGCAAGAGCAGGATTTGCAGATATTATCATAGAAACAGAGATTTTGGGCAAGCAGGAAGGGAGGTGATGAGCTCACAGAATATCCTCAGCTGGAGAGGAACCAAAAGGATCATTGATTCCAAACCCTGTCCATTTAATTATGGGGTTTTTTTTAAATATACAGTGTAAAAACCATCCCTGATCTCTGAACCAGCTGAGTCTGATAGCCGAACTAGCTGAGTCTAGCATCCCCATTAATCTTTGGAGTTTTCCCAAATGATTTTCCTCAGCAGATGGGCTGAGGTGGCAAAATCTGCTCAATCCCCTCCCTGACCCCTGAAGCTTTTTGGGGGACAGCGGAGTGAACTGAACCCCCTCTGTCTCCGCAGGAAATTATTTGATCCTCGACGGATACGGGACAGTGCAGGAGAGCTCCACGGACGAGGAGGTGTCAGCCCTGGTCCTGCAGTGCACCTCCCACAGCCAGCCCCCCCTGGACTGTCCCCAGCAGCAGCAGCAGCCCCTGTCCCCAAGGGACGCCCGGTCGGACGGGGGCAGTTCCCCGTTCCCCGAGGAGCTGCTGGGCCCGCGCTGGGCAGGGCTGGAGGAGCCCTGCCCCTTCCTGGGCAGCCCTCAGCTCCCCCTGCAGATCCGAGTGCAGCTCGTGCAGTACATCCAGAACATCCAGGATGCCCTGGAGAAGCTAAAGGTGGGTTGTTTGTTGTTGTTTTTATTGTTATTTTTTATTGTTATTTTTATTATTATTGTTATCACCGATTATTATATGATCCTCACCTGAGCAAGCCTTTGACCATTTCCATCCCCGTTAAGTTTTGGGTTAGAAAAAAGCTTTAAAACGATTTGGATGGGCAAGAACACAGCCACATTTTTCTTTATCTCTTACTCCTGGAAGCCTTTGAAGCAGAATCTTTTTGCTGTTTTGTGTGCATTGTGGATCACCACAGGCCAATAGTTCTGCTGGAGCTGGAGGGCTCTTTATTGCCTTGATTTTGGTCTGGAGAAATTCCTGAGGGGTGGGACAAGCCTGCAAAATGGAGTTTTCAACAGGATACTGGCCTGAGGAATGTGGATTCCTGACATAAACATGAGGGAGAAGTTCTTCACAGAGAGGTGGGAGGGTTGGAGTCCCCATCCCTGGAGGTGTTCAAGGACACACTGGAGGTGGCACTTGGTGACAAGGTGGGCTTAGGGCACAGGTTGCACTCTCAAAGGTCTTTTCCAGCCTTGGTAAATCTGTGAAATCTCACATGTGCTGCTGCTCAGGGTGTCAGATGAAGATGTTGAGTTGCACTGAGGATATCAGACCAATAAGGTTTTCAGGCTCTGTATATTCCAAATTATTTTTACATGGGAAACTTTCTCTTTAGAGAATAACTATAGAAGGTTTGATGTGTGAAACATCCAGTAGCCAGCCTTTAATTTCACTGAAATCAGGACATTGCACACAAATAAAGCTGCTGATAGAGGAGCTGAGGGGGCTCACTCCAATCTGGGTGTTTGCAGTAATGAAACTTCTTTTTCCCTGTTTGAACCTCTCTTTGTTTGCTTGGTAAATGCAGATCCAGTTGAGTTTTGGGGCTGTTGTTGTTGTTTTTGCAGGAGGTTGAGGAGGATTACAGCGTTCTGCGACGCCAGGGGCTGGCTGGCTCAGCCTCCACAGGAGAGCACTCAGGTAGGACCCCCTGAGCCCCAAAATCAAACCCAGAGCACAAAATTGAGTGTTTGAGGTGGTGCCTTGTTGGGCTTGCCTAAAAACAAAATGAAAAGAATAAAAAGCAGTTTATTTCTATTTATTGAAGGGCCCTCAGGTACATTTAAGGCAGACAAAGCCCCCCCCCCCAGGGGCTACACCCAAAAATTGACCACAGGTCATGAATTTTCACACTTTTATAAGTTTAGTCCATTTGAATATTGGGGGTTAATCTTCCATTCCAGCTTCAGGTAATGAAGTCATTTACCCCAAGTTTGCTGCCCCCAACTCCCTTTTGTTTCCATCTCTCAGGCCTGAGGCAGTGAGGTGTCCTTGGCTGCCAGGCCTGGAGAGGAATTGTTGTGTCTGAGCAAACTGGGGAAGCAGCAGCTCACACTGTGTGGGGTTTGGAGTTCTGCACTAAAGAACTGCAGGGTTACAGATAGATGGAAAACATAAAAATTTAAATCCTAAGACATCAGGGGTCCAGCTGGCCCAGAAAAGGTTTCACCTCCTGAGCAGCTCAGGCAGTGCTGCCTGCAGGAAAGGTCAGCTCCATCCCTGGGGGCCCAGCTGAGCTCATTCCTCCTCTGGAAAGGTCTGTTCCAGCTGCCCCACAGCTTCACCCCTCTCCAGAGGGATGGGAATTCCCACAGGGCCATTCCTGGAATGCTGAGCCTGGCTCTGCTGCCCCTGGGATGGCTCAGGCAGCTCCAGATGGAATTGCTGAAGCCCTGACAGAGGTTTGGGAGGTGAGATGGGTGTGAAGCTCTCAGTGAACAGCTCTGTGCCTGCAGGAGTGCTCAGAAATGCCTCACACTCATCTCTCAGTGCGTCCCTCTCTCACCACCTTTTTCCCTTCTATTTTCTTCCCCTTTTCCCATCCCTCAGACAAAAGCTAGTCGTGTTTCCAGGAGTGGCTGAAGATTGGATGAAGAGAATCAGGACACAGCACCCGCTGTCTCCCCTCTGGACTCTGGGATGAGGGTTTGGAGCATCCAAACAGGAACCATTCTCTAGCAAAGTGGGCATGGGGTGCTTTTCCTGTGGGGCATCTGCACTATCTTGTCAGTGAGGGAGTCTATTCTATTCTGCTCCTCTCCTTGCTACCAGAAATTCTTTTTTTTTTTTTTTTTTTCAGAACAGGAAAAAAAAAAAAAACCAAACCAAATGTACAGAGCTTTGGGTGTAGGATATAAAAAAAAATGTATTTAGACATTTAAAAGAAAAAAAATCAATGTATTTATTTGACTTCATTCCGTGTATCAAAAGCACATTTTAATTTTTTAATCTGCCTTTTTTTTTGTTCTATTTTTTTTGGGTAGTGACAGTTCTGGCCCCCTGCATGTGGCCCACCCTGCCTGGTGAGGGGACAGGGGGGACCTGTGTGCAGGAGTTTCCTCACTGGACTGGACTCTGCACTCCCTGCTGGCACTCAGAATACCAAGAGCTACTCATGAAGGTGTTAGGATGGAATTTATGGCTGGAATTTGTCTGTATCCAACCAACTGCATGGGAATTGCTCATGTTCACCACGTGTGGAACAGGAATTTTCCATGCACTAAACAGCCAGGCACTTGAGATGGGCAAATTTTCCTTTTCCCCTTTCCCATTCCTTTGCTGGGAGAGGAGAAAGAAGGTTTAATTTTGGGGTTTTTTTTTCCTTGACTTTGTTGGCTTTGATCATTGTCTCCTTTGTAAAGTGATAAAAAAAAAATACTTGGACCTGCAGCACTTTTGTAACTCTTCTCTGGATAAAAAAAAAAAAAAAAAAAGAAAAAAAAGAAAAAAAAAAGAGAAAGAAAAATGCAAACCCAGAAGTGTTTCAAAGATGTGGGGCAGCTCTGCCCCTGATTCACTACTGAATGAAAGAGGGCTGCCATGGAGTTAGCCACAGGTACTGCTGATTATAGGGCCAGTAAGTTTTAGTACCTGAAGTATGTCTTGCTGAGGGCTCGGGGTGGGCTTTGGGGTTCTTTTTTTGGGGTGGGGCTTGGTGGGTTTTTTTTGTTGAATTCTTCATTTTATTTTTTTTTGGAAATGGTTTGTGCCAATGAACCTAAACGAGATGGGTGACCTGAGGAGGGTGAAGCAGCTCTGGGGCACTTCCTCAGGCCTGTCCTGCTGGAATTGCTGCTGGAATTGCTGCCAGGATGGGAACAGGGTGGGAATCAGGCTATCCCTGAGCTGTGCCTCTGCCCTGAGCCCATTTCCTTCCATTACCCACTCCCCCTGGGCTGGATTTCACACCAGGGGGATCTGCCAGCAAGGAGCTCTGGGTCATGCACTGCCCCCTCTGAGGGTTTCTCCTTGTTTCTCTGGGGTTTTGTGCACCAAGTGAGGGTGATGATGAATTTTTCCTGCTTGGCACAGGGTGGCTCAGGCTGTCCCCACTGTCACTGGACTGGGCTCTCCTGTGAGGTGTGTGAGGAACACACCACACACCCTCTTCTCCCAAGTTTTAAGCTCTTTAAGGAAGTCAAACTGAGCATCCTGCACATCCCATGGATGGTCAGACCAAATCTGCCTTTGCTCAGCACCAGGATCCTCCTGCTCCTCTAAACAAAACGTTTTCTCTGGCAAGAGATCACCTCCATCCCTCATCAGAAAAATCCCAGCTCTTGTTCTTCCCCCCCAAAACCCTGTGGGGGATGAGTTCAGGTGGCAGGGGAGGCAGCAGAGGTGATTTTGGGCTGGGAGTTGGAGCCCTTGGAGGGCAGGGAGGGATTCCTGTTGTTTGAAGAGCATCACCACTGCCAGCACCAGCCAAAGCGTCCTGCAGGCTGCCAGGAGCTCCCTGGGTTGGTTTTTTTTGGGATGCACCAAGAGCTGTCCTGTTGTGTGGGATTATTGTCAGTATTAACCCAGCCACTTCATCCTCATGGATGGGCTCTGCCCTCCTCACCTCAGCCCCACATTTCCCTGGGTTATAAACATCCAAATTCCCTCTGAGAACCCTCCCAGCCTGGAATTGCGGCCAGGAAGAGAACTGGGCAACAGCCAGAGCTGGTGTTGGACCTTTTCCCCCCTCACACTCCAAAAACAGGAGCAGTTTCTGTGACCTCAGAGGTGTAAAAGCTTCCATGGTTGGCAGGAAATCATCCCTGAGCTCCAGAGCAGAGGGAGCTCAGTGTGGCTTTGGGAGAATGTTCTGGAAGGGCAGCACAGGTGGGGCTTGTGGAGGTGTGGGTGTTTTCTGCTCTTTGCTCGTGGCTGGACACAAAATCCTTGTGGGGTCTCTCCAGGTTGCCAGAATTCCAAGGTCTGTGGTGGTTCCTGCTGTCAGCTCTGGTGGCTGTGGCAGCAGTGGGAATGCTGAGTGTCTGTGAATTCACATTTTTGCCTGGTGGAGTGGATTTTCCCCCAAAATCCCTTAATTCTTCACCCCAGGGGTGAGGGCACCTGTGTCCCTGTCACTCCCAGGGTGGGTAAGGGAGAATCCCCCCTCAGTGCCAGGCTGAGGGTGGCACAGGAGCCTCTGGAGCAGCTGCCAGGGCACGACAGAGGGTCAGGAATGTTGGAGGAGCCCAGCTGGTGTGACCCCAGTTTTATGGGTGACATAAATCCCACTCTGGGCTCTGTCCTGGCTGTGCTTTCAGCTCTGGATCCTCCTCACAAACAGGGGGGTGGTGGTGGGTCAGGGATCCCTTCACCTGCAGGGACAGGAGTTCCTTTTCCTCCCTGGCTGCACCACAGACCTGGGCCTGGAGCTCAAATGCACTATTCAGGATTCCCATGGTTTTTTCCTCCTTTAAGCCATAAAATCCCCCTTACTTTCAAATGAAATTCTCATTTTAATTTCCCCCTGGGTTGGGCATTCCCTTATCCAAACGATTCTCTGGAGTTTTTTGTCTCAGCCCCTCATCTCAAAAATACTGTTTTTTCCCAAATAGAACAAGGATTTCTTGTTTTGGGAACAAGGATGGGAATATAAAAACATCTTCTGAGAGGTCATTTCCCTTCTGCTGTCACACAAACCAAATGCTCAGAAGGGATTTTTCTGGAATGGGAATTCCCTTCTCCTGCAGAAGATTCCTGAGCACCCCTGCTCTGTAGGGATGAGGATGAGGAGTGCAAACCTCAGGCCAGCACTTGCCCTGTTCCAGTGTCCTAAAATTGGATATTCTGATTTCTATCTCCCTGCTATGAGAAGATCTCATTCTCCTGTATCCAATATTTTTTTCCCCTGTTCCCCAAAGAAATCCCTGGATTCCCTCCCCTTCCCCAAAGGTGCCAACTGACAAGCAGATGTACTGCAAAAGGGATACTGCAGCCAAAACACTGCTGTTTTATTTTGAATTAAGTCTTGTGGAGCTCTCTTCATACTAGAATATTTTTTATTTTCTTTGTACAACATACAATCATGTACTCTTAACAGAGATTTACTTTAAAGAGAAGAAGAAGAAAAAAATCTGGAAGTATTCTTTAAAAAAAAAATACACAAAAATCTTTATTAATAATCCTGTATTTTTACTGATCATGTTTGAATGTCTAAAAAGACTTTATTGTTCTAATTATCCAGATGTATGTTTGTAAAATAGCTCTTTTATGACTTAGCTGATCGGGTTGTATGTTTCTGGAATTAAATATTGGTCACTTAAAGAAAAAAAAAAGAAATCTGTTTTCAGGACCTGGGAAATAGAAAATTTAAGCGTTTCAAATATCATTAAATAAGCTTAAAGGAAAATGAGCTTTGTCTGGTGGATTTTTTGGGGTGGTTTGGCTGGACTTGCCCGGAGTGTTTGAAGAAAATTTTTATTTGAAGGAAATTTTCCTTTCCAAATGAATGTTTGCAGAGAATGAAGTACCTTGGTGGTATTTTTGCTGCTCAGAGTGGATGAATTATTAATTAACTAATTAATTGACAGGCACTAACTACAGGAGAAGAAATCCCCCACTTGCTCCAGGCTGGGCTGGTCCTTCAGGACATTCCCTGCAGGAATTGAAGCTTTGCTGGGCCCTGCACACCTGGGGCCCTCCTGGGTGATGCTGCAGCTGCCACATGAGATTATAAAGGGAATTTTTTGCCCTTTTTTAAAGGAATTTCTGCTTGCCCTGGTCATGAACAGCAATTTAATGAATACTGAGAGAAGTTCAGAGGAGTTGCTGCTGCTGCTCTGAGTCAATTCAACATGAGCAGGGAGTTCTGCTTTCAATCCCAAATCATTTTTGGCTTCTTTGTCCTTCTAAATCCAACCCAGAACCATTATTCAGTTAATTGATCCTATTAATTTATTGTTATTTTAAAAAGGGAATTTGTTTTGAAGGTTGGGAACTGTTGCTGGTACAACCCTTCCATGTGATATTTCACCTCAGCATCTTGCAGAGATATTTATTTGCATTCCCATTTTTCTGCTGGATCTTTTTTTTTTTTCCCCTCTGCTGGGACAGACCCAGAAATGTAAAAGAGAAGTGAAATTAAAACTCAGCTGTTTGAGGGAACCTGTGAATCCTTGAACAGGGAACATCTGTGCTGAGAGTTTGGCGTTTTCTGCTCTCCCTGGATCCCTGGCATTAGTGACATCCCTGTCTCCAGCTTCCCTTGCAAGGTGATGATTCCTGACAGACAAGCTGGCAAAAAATAAATAAATTAAGAACAACACCACCAAAATAGAAAACAAATCAAGTTTATTCCTGAAAACTTGGGAGATTTTTCCTTTTTTTTATTTTTCCCTTCCCTGCCTGCATTATGTACATGAAGCTCCTTGAGAGATTTCTTTATTACTTTATTGTAATTGGTAATCTGAGCTCTATTACACTTTCCTAATGATGCTCTTCGTGTTTTGCCTATTTAAATGTTATTTTATATATTCCCTTTACTGCCTTGCTGTAAATAAATATTTCAAAAACTCGGCAGCTCAGAGAAATCCGAGCTCTGTGGCTCCTGCCCTGAATCCCAGCTGGGGAGGGCTGTGCTGCAGTTTTTTTGGGGTTGTTCCACATCCACAATCCTGGAATTCATCTCCCCACAGGCAGGGGGATACAAGGAGTCATTGCAGGTGGGGTTTGGATCATTCTGAGTCATTTTTTGGGTCATTTTTGGGTTCTAGGAGCTTTAAGGTCCCTTCCAACCCAAACCATTCCATGATTCCAGGGCTTTCTGAGCAATTAGGGTGCCATTCTATCCATCCACCTCCCTAAATGACAAAAACATTGCAATTTTAAACATTTAAACTGTTTAACCCATTTGTTCTCTCGGCAAAGACCCTTTTGCTGAAACATATCCCTATTTTCCCTTTTTGTTGTCAACTCCTCAATGGATTTTAGGTTGTTTTTTTGTTCTTTCAAAATATTGATGGGAGGTTGGTGTAGGATGGAAGTTGTCCAGTCCCTGGCACGAGTTCTTTGCCAGTTGGGCTGAGCATTTTTTGGGGGGGAAAATGTTTCCCATCAGAGCTGGGCCTAGCACTCCCAGAATGAAAAAAAAACCCAAAAACAAAAATTTGGATGTGTTTCCTTCAAAGTGTCATCCAAAACGGAGCTGGGAAAGAGCCTGGGGTTAACACTGAGCATATGCCTGGATTAAAATGTTGGTTTAACAAATTGTCCAAAATTTTTAGACACCTGTTATTTAAAAAAGAGGCTCAGGGGAGTTTTTTGGAAGGACCCAAAAGTTTTGATCCCACTTTGAGTCAGACAGGGAGAGAGGAGCAGCCAAGCAGGAAAATCAAGCTGGGATTTGTGAGGGATTTCAGAGCCTTCCACTGATTCCATCCCTTCCTGGAAAATAATCCTGGGAGAAGGGAATTGGGAGTGAGAGGAAATGGCCTTGAGTTGTTCCAGGTGAGATTTGGGTTGGATATTTCTGATATTTCTCCACTGAAAGGGTGGTCAGGCATTGGAACAGGGCAGTGGTGGAGTCAGCATCTCTGGAAATGTCCAAAAATCTGTGGGTGTGGCACTTGAGGCTGTGGTTTGGTGGTGACATCGTGGGTGATGGGTTGATAATTATCATTTCATGATCTTAAAGGGCTTTTGCATTCCACGATTCCAAGTACGTTTCTTGCTTGAACCCTCCTGCATTTCTCCAGATCCCAAACCAAAAATCCACCAGCCTTTCCTTCAGTCAGGAAACAGAATTTTTTTTTTTTTTTTCCCTTCTTCCTCAGCAGCTGGGAGTTTACAGCTGCAAATGATCCACTCGGGCTCTTGGCAGAATAAAAACCCCCCAAAATATCCCGGCCTCTTCCTTTCTTTGCAGCAGTTTGTTTGTTTCCAGATGTCTGCAGCTTATTCAGCGTGGAGCATCTCCCCTGATCAATATTTTAACCTTCTTGTTGATATTTACCCAGCGCTGCTGAATAAACTCCGTGGAGTGGGAGCTGCAGAGTGAATCTCCCATTTCTTCTCTCTCAGCTCTCCGGAGCTTTGGCAATAATTCACATTATCCAGGGTTATTGTTGTGCTGGGATATTAATGAGCACATCTCCCTCTTCCTTCTGTCTCTCCAAATTTCAATTCCGAGCCCACTTCTGGTGCTGCAACAACTTCTGAGCTCTGAATTAGCACGGAGAGGAGGGAGCTTTGTGCTTTTCTTTTGTCAGCTGGCTTTGAAACAAACCCTTTTTCTCTCCAGTTCTCTAAAGATGGGTTTGATGCAGCTCCAGCTGCTCGGGCCTTGTGATGAGGGGGAGATGAAACCCTTCTTGGTGGCGTTTTTAAATCCTTCTCCCATCTTTCAAAACTCTGAAGTTTAATCCCATTTCTCTGTTTGCTCTTCACCACAAAAAACTCCACGCCAGAACTGTCCCACGTTCCCCTCTGCCTGCCCTTAACCTGTTCTTCCACCTCCAAATATTAATTTTTTTTCTTTTTTTTTTTTTTGGTTTTCTGGTGTGGTTTTTTTTTGGGTGGGTGGTTGGTTGGTTTTGGGTGGGGTTTTTTTTTTGCATTTTGGGTGTTTTTTTTCATTTCTTTGGAGTTTTTTGTTGCTGTTTGTTTGTTTGTTTGTTTGGGGTGGTTTATTTGGGATTTTTGGTTGCTGGGGTTTTTTTGTTTGTTTCTTTATGATTTTTTTGTTGCTTTTTTTCCTTTGTTTTTGGATCTTTTTGGGGGTTTTGGGTTTTTTTATTTTTTGCGGTTTTTTGTTGCCTTTTTTTGTTTTTGGTGGGGTTTTGTGTTTCTTTGGGGGTTTTTTGGTTTGTTTCTTTTGGGTTTTTTGCTGTTTGTTTTTTTCGGGGGAGTTGTTGGGGTTTTTTGTTTCTTTGGGGTTTTTTGTTGCCTTTTGTTTGTTTTTGGTTTGTTTTTTGGGTTTCTTTGGGTTTTTTTTGTTTGTTTCTTTGGGGTTTTTTTGTTGCTTCTTTTTGTTTGTTTTGGGGTTTTTTTGGTTTTGGGGGTTTTTTTATTTCTTTGGATTTTTTTGTAGCCTTTTGTTTGCTTTTGGTTTGTTTTGTGTGTTTCTTTGGTTTTTTTTGGTTTGTTTCTTTGGGGTTTTCCTTGTTTGTTTGTTTGGGGGGGTTGTTGGGGTGTTTTTTTGTTTCTTTGCGGTTTTTTGTTGCCTTTTTTTGTTTGTTTTTGGCGGGTTTTTGTGTTTCTTTGGGGTTTTTTTGGTTTGTTTCTTTGGGGTTTTTTGTTGATTGTTTTGGGAGGGTTGTTGGGTTTTTTTTGTTTCTTTGGGGGGTTTTGTTGCCTTTTTTTGTTTGTTTGTTTGGGGTAGGGTGGCTTTTTTGGTGTTTTTTTTTTTGTTTTGGTTTGTTTTGGTGGTTTTTTTGGGGGGTTTTTTTGGGTTTTTTTGTTTGGTATTTTGGGAACTCCTGGATTAAACTGGGTTCAGTCCATTTCAGCAGCCCCACCCAGAGCAATTCATCCCCATCATTTCGGGGCGTGCATGCAGCACAAGTCAAATGGCCTCGATTGCAGCTTCTATTGAACTCATCTTTCCTCCTCTGCCATTTCTTTATTGTGCCATAATAAAGCTGCCCCTGTCACTGCCCAGCTCGGCCTCATCTGTCTCCCTCTGCCAGATGGGAGCTGAGGGAAAATGCTCTGCTGAGGCTGGGCTGGATCAGGCCCCCTCAGAAACTGGAAAAAAATTCTCCCCAGAGTGATTTTTTTCCTGTTGGAAACGCCCCTAAAAAGGGTTGGGAGTGGGGGTGGAAATTATGGATATTTTTCAGCAAATACTGAAGGGGTCTGTGCTGAGAGAACAAATGGATTAAACAGTTTAAATGTTTAAAATTAAAATGGTTTTTTGTCATTTAGGGAGGTGGATGGATAGAATGGCACCCTAATTGCTCAGAAACCCCTGGAATCATGGAATGATTTGGGTTTTTAGAGTTCCCATAACCCCAAAATGAGCCAAAATATGTCCCTGCTCAGGGCTCGGCCAGGAACAGCCAAGGAGCAGGGAATGGCTCCCGTCTTGGCTTTTCCTCCTCAGCAAACCCAATTCTCTGATTCAGGCCCAAATTCCTGCCCCAAAATCCACGGCAGCAGCGTGGTCTCTGCTCCAGCTGCTCCTCCAGGGCTCCGTGCTTGGAATTTCCCCACAAAACTCAGGGTTTGGGCTCTCAGCAGATCCAGATCTCCCCGCTCAGCTCCTCATTCCCCTAGAACTGAGTCTATCCTCTGATTTCCTTTCCTGATTCTCCATGGAATTATGAGAACTGGAATGATGAGGACTGAAATTATGAGAGCTCCTCCAGGGTTCCATGCTTGGAATTTCCCTACAAAACTTGGGGTTTGGACTCTCAGCAGATCCAAATCTCCCTGCTCAGCTCCTCATTCCCCTAGAACTGAGTCTATCCTTTGCTGCTTTCCTTTCCTAACTCTCCATGGAATTATGAGAGCTGGAACTCTCCATGGAATTGTGAGGAGTCCTCCAGGGTTCCATGCTTGGAATTTCCTTACAAAACTCAGGGTGTGGGTTCTCAGCAGATCCAAATCTCCCTGTTCAGCTGCTCATTCCCCTAGGATTGAGTCTATCCTTCTCTGCTTTCCTTTCCTAACTCTCCATGGAATTATGAGAGCTGGAATTATGACAGCTGGAATTATAAGAGCTGGAACTCTATGGAATTATGACAGCTGGAATTATAGGAGCTGGAACTCTCCATGGAATTATGAGAGCTGGAATTATGAGAGCTGGAACTCTCCATGGAATTATAAGAGCTGGAATTATGAGAGCTGGAACTCTATGGAATTATGAGAGCTGGAATTATGAGAGCTGGAATTGTCCATGGAATTATGAGAGCTGGAATTATGAGAGCTGGAATTATGAGAGCTGGAATTCTCCATGGAATTATGAGAGCTGGGAAATGTCGTGCACTGTGCTGATGGGAAAAGTCAGACCTTGGGAGATGCAGGGATAAAAGGTGTCTCTACACCTCTGACCTCTCTTTGCCTGCAAGAGGAAAGGTTTATAAACTGGGGGAGGTTGAAAGGCAGCTGAATTTGCCCCAAAATCACAGGCAGGGCTGGAATTCCCTGAACCTGTCACAAAAATGAGAGGTCTCCTCTGAGTCCTTGGCCCAACCTGCCCATGACTCATTTCATTCTTCGTTCCTCCCTTTTCTTAATCATTCCTCACTTGAAAGTCTCTTCATCTTTTGTCTCTTCATCTTTTGTTTTCCCCACATTTCAAAGAGAGGTTGGGTTTTGGTTGGATTCTTTTTTTTCCTGCCTCACTTAAATGACTGCTTTCCTTTCTCTTTGGGGTGTGAATGGGATGCACACAGGAGAAAACGTCCTTTGATGGCAGTAATTATGAGGAGAAAAAAAAACTAAAAAGAGCAAGGGAAAGTGTGATGGAAGGAAAGATAGGCTGGAAGTGATCAGTCCAATATTTATGGTATTGAGGGGATGGATCCTGTGACAGCTGAGATGTTCTGTGTGACTTCCCTGAGATCCTGTCACTGCTCCCTGTCCCTAAAGTGACAAAAAATCCCCAAATCCTTAAACTTGGCACCTCCTTTAAGTGCTCTGATCTCCCAGGGTTCTCTCCCTGCACCTGAGAGGGGGTGGGATCCATTTTTGGGAAGCTTTAGGCACTAAAATCCCCAATCCCACGTGTATTTCTGGGATTAGATGGCATTTAAAGGCTTCCCCAATCGGGAATCAGGGTGTGGAGCAGCCTCTTCAGCTGGGACCAGGAATATCCTCCCAAATCCTGCATCAGGATTTGGCAGCTGCCACTCCTGACTCCCCAGCTCCTTGAAATTCACACACGTTTTCCTTTTTGCATGGAAGAGAAGGCAAACAAACTGTTCCACATAATGTTCCTTATTTATCTAACTCATCCTACCAACTTCTTGGAGCTAATCTAAATATATATTTATAATTAGCTGGGCTTTTTTATATAACTACCACAGGCTACTTGCTCCTCTCACTGCTTCCTTCTGAGCAGCTCTTATCTATAAAATTATCTCATTTAGACGTCTTCTATTACCAATAAAAACTCATTATGAACCTGGGTGGAAAAAAAAATCACAGCCATAATAGATTTATTCATTGTGTCTCAGTCAATTCTTGACTTTCAGTGCCTTTTATCCCCTCAAATCTCTCAGCTCTGCCTGAATTTGACTCCTTTGTTTTTTCACCGGGGCTGTTATTTACTGTTCTGCTGAAATACAGCCACCTATGAAGATAAATGTAGCAGTTTTTTGAAATGATTCACTGCTCACCTCCACGTCAGTGTGAGATCAGAGTCCCTCTCCATGCTGCTGAGGGAGAAAAGAGAGTTTAATTGCTTGGATAAATAACCTACCAGGAGGGAAGCAGTGGGCACTGCTGGGGGCTCTTTGTCCCAGGTGCTGGGAGCTGGAGGTGTGGGATTATTCCCAAACAACCAGCCTGGAGTTTGGGGAAATTGGGGCACGTCCATCCATGTGCAGCACCACAGCATTTCCTACACCCTCCTGGCAAAGCTGCTGCTGGGGAAAGGGGTTGGGGGATGGATTGAGGCACCAAAAAGTCTGGATTTAGACCTCAAAGTGTGTTAAAGTCTGGATTGAGGCCCTGGGTCTGGATTAAGCCCCAAAATCATGTTTGGATCTGGATTGTGACCTCAAAAACGTGTTTGTGAGTGATGGAGACCCCATAAAGTGTTTGGGTCTGGATTTAAGCCCTGGGTCTGGATTGAGACCCCCCACAAAGGGTGTTTGGGTCTATACTGAGGCCCCAAAATGTGTTTGGGACTGGATTGAGACCTCAAAATGTGTTTGGGTCTGGGTTGAAACCCTGAAGTATGTTTGGGTCTGGATTGAGGCCCTGGGTCTGGATTGAGAGCCCCAAAGGGTATTTGGGTCTATACTGAGGCCCCAAAATGTGTTTGGGTCTGGATTTAGACCCCCAAACAGTTCTGGGTCTGGGCTGAGACCTCAAACTATGTTTGGGTCTGGATTGAGGCCCTAAAATATGTTTATGTCTGGGTTGAGACTCTGGGTCTGCATTGAGACCCTGAAGTGCATTTGGGACTGAATTGTGACCTCAAAAATGTTTGAGTCTGGATTGAGACCCCAAAACCAGGTTTGGGCCTGGATTGAGACCCCAGGAAGTGTTTGGGTCTGCCCTGAGCTGGGCCTGCTCTGGTCCCAGGGGTTTGTGCTGCAGTTTGGGACAATTTTCTCCATTTCCAGGCCCTGCTGCTCTCCCCCTGTGCCTTGGTGAGCTCAGGGAACATCCTGGCAGCAATTCCTGGGGAAAGGAGCATCCAGGGCTGGCTGGGGGTGACCAATACCCTGCCCTGAGCCCCCTCAGGGATTTTGGGAGCCTCAGCATCTCCTCCCTGTGTGTGTGTGTGTGTGCCCTGAGCGTGGGTGGGATCCCCCCCCTCCGTAACACTTGGGTTTGCAGCCTCACATCCACAGCAGCTCCTTCCCCAAACAGCATTTTTCTAGGTCATCAAACCCTGTGCAGCAGCTTTGGCAGGGAGCTGTGGCACATCACCTCATTCATAAAATGACCAAAGTCTATTTTAAACCTCGCTGGGTGCCTCCTCTCCCCCTGCTTTCCCCACGTAACACTTCCCAGCAGGAGGCACGTTGGAAACCTCTCTCTCGTGTTTGGAATCCTGTTTTTTTTTTTCCTCCCAAACCAAACCAGATCTCTTTGCAGGCAGATTCTGGAGCTATCTCCTCTGGATTCCTGCTTTAACTTGTGATCCTGCTCTGATTTTTGCCATGATATGGAGATTTTGGAGAAATCTTGATCTTAAATTGCCTTCTAAGAGTTCAACAGCAGGGCTGAGGCTCCCATAATTGCATGAAGGACTCAGGGCACAGCAGAGGTGGATCTGAACCACACAAAAAAATGTCTAAGAGAGAGTGGGGTGGATGCAGAATCCACCTGGATCAAGGAGGACAGGGGAGCCCTGGCTGGCCCAGGTGTGGTCAGAGCTGAGGTGAGAGGTGGGATCTGTCCATATCCCACTCCTGGAGTTGGCACAGAGGCTGCTCTGGGTCCAGGAGCAATCCCAGCCCTGTCAGCCAAACCTCAGCTCACCCAGGCAGGGCTGAACCTGGACCTGCAGGGCCACCATTGTTAATTAGAAGCAGCCTCAGCCCAGATGAGGGAAATGCTCATCAATTCCAGGAATAATAAATGCTGGGAATGGCCTGCTGGGCAGGGACACTGGGACAGAGGCCCAGGGATCTGTCACAAAGCCACTGACTTGTAGCTGATGTCCTGAGGGAAATGATGTGTAAAAGGGATGAGCTCAAACACCTCATGCCTGTTACCTGTGTATCTCATGAGTAATTTGTCTCTGAGGCAGAGGCGTTTTATTTTTCTCCTCTGAAGCTGATTCTTTTCCTCCAGCTTATTTCTTCTCAGCAGGAGGGGAAGATGAATTTCTGTCAAATAATAGTTCATTGCTCTTAATGCAAGAGCCCAATTAATTGATGGTTTAAGAGCTTTGCTTTCCTCGCCGTTGCAAACAAACAAAAAGAGGAGGAGAGGACGGGACTGCAGCACTGCAGGCAAGGCTGGAGCATCCCGGGGGTCAGGATCCTGCCTGGCATTTCCCAGCCTCTCACCAGGGGATGGCTCTGTGCCTCTCCCACTTCCCAGGGCTGGGTGATGCCTTTTCCCAGCCCGTGTTGCTGCTCAGGGCACCAGGAGGAGATTAACCTTTAATAGGAAGGTTTTAGCAGCTGGGAGGAAAATTATCTCACCCTGTGTCCTTCTCAGGGAGGGGAGGAGATGGAAGGAGGCTTGAGGTGCTGGCAGGGAGTCCCAAAGCAGGATTTGGGATGTGTGGGGAGCAAGCACAGCCTTCCCAAACCAAACTGTCCCGATCAGAGGTGTTTGGCCTGGCCTTAGGAAAGCTGGCCACTGCTGGAAGCAATAGTTCCAGTGCCACACTGGTCCTCAGGGCCCTCCATCCCTCCATCCTTAGAATCATCAAACCATAGAACAGGCTGAGCTGGAAGGGACCCACCAGGATCATCTCAAGCAGCTCCTGGCCCTGCACAGACACTCCCAAATCCCACCCTGTGCATCCCTGGGAGTGGTGTCCAACCCCTCCCGGAGCTCTGGCAGCCTCAGGGCTGTGCCCATTCCCTGGGGAGCCTGGGCACTGCCCAGCACCCTCTAGGGGAGAAACATTTCCCTGAGCTCCATCCCAAACCTCCCCTGACACAGCTGAGTGCCCCGTCCTCTCGGCGTCCCTCCATCCTGCCTGGTCCTCCTTCCATCCCTCCATCCTGCCTGGTCCTCCTTCCATCTTTAGTGTCCTTCCTGCATCCCTCCACCCTGTCCAGTCCTCTGTTCATCCCCGGTCCGTTGCTCTTCCTGCATCCCTCCATCCTGCCTGGTCCTCCTTCCATCCTCAGTCCCCTGCTCCCCCTGCATCCCTCCCTCCATCCCGGGTCCCTTGCTCCCCCTGCATCCCTCCATCTCGCCCTGCTCTCCTCTCACCCCTCCATCCATCCTGGTCCCCTGCTCTCCATCGGTCCCCTGTCCGTCCCGGGTCTCCTGCTTTCCCTGCATCCCTCCATCCTTCCTGGTCCTCTTTCCATCCTTAGCCCCCTGTTTTTCTCTCATCCCTCCATCCATCCTTAGCCCCCCGTTCTCCCCTCATCCCCCGATCCCTCCCGCTCCCCTCTCTCCCCGCACCGCTCTCTCCGTCCTGCCTGGTCCTCTTTCTATCCTTAGCCCCCCGTTCTCCCCGCATCCCTCCATCCATCCCTGTCCCCTGTTCTCTCATCCCTCCATCCATCCCTGTCCCCCGTTCTCCTCCATCCATCCCGGTCCCCTGCTCTCGCTGCATCTCTCCAT
>JBBMKD010000085.1:4884063-4896439 GCA_037834095.1 Argya squamiceps | reverse complement strand
CCACCCTGTCCAAGGTCGACTGTGGGTTGGGGTCCCGGCCGCGGAGGAGGAGGAGGAGGAGGCGGAGAGGCCCGGCGCGGCAGGAGGCGGGTTTCCCCGCCGCACCTGAGTGCAGCGCCGAGCACCGGGGCACAGCACCGAGCACCGAAAGCCGACCGGAGCGGAGCATGGCGCGGGAGCTGAGCCAGGAGGCCGTGCTGGACTTCCTCTGGGCGGCCGGGGGGCGAGCCCCCAACACGGCGCTGCTCCGCCACTTCCAGCGGTTCCTCCGCGACCCGGCGCTGACGGAGCAGCAGCGGCGGGAGCGCCGCGAGTACTTCAAGAGGCTCGTCAACTCCCT
The DNA here is from genome assembly GCA_037834095.1 of Argya squamiceps. Lineage (NCBI taxonomy): Eukaryota > Metazoa > Chordata > Aves > Passeriformes > Leiothrichidae > Argya > Argya squamiceps. The sequence continues at coordinate 4,896,099 of JBBMKD010000085.1, read as the reverse complement.
GGCCACCGTCCACCCCGCCGCCGCCCCTGGCGCCTCCAAGGACATCGTCCTCCGCCGCAGGTACCGCGACCTCCTCGATGAGGAGCTGCCGCCGCCGGAGGAACAGCGGGAGCACGAGCAGGAAAAGAACGAGCCGGAGCCGCAGCCGCCGCCGCTCGCTGGCTGCCGGCGGTGCCCATGGTTGGCACTCGGTCCCCTCCTCCCCGGCCCCATCCAGCCCTCCCTGGTCACATCCAGGCTCCCCGGCCACATCCAGCCCCTTCCCAGGACACAGCCGGTGCCCCCCGACCGCCTCCCGCACTCGCTGAAGGACTTTGGGACCAGCCCTTTGCGGCGTTTTAACGCACCAAGAGTTGAAAAACGCCACGCTCGGGCTCTTAGCGGAGCTGGAAGTTCAAAGAGCGCGGCGAGGGGGGCACTCGGTGCGGCTACAGCCGGTGCGGATGCCCCGGGAGCGGTTCCCGGGGTGCGGGAGCGGGCGGCGGGCAGGGATGCTCCCCGCGGACTCGGGTGTTGCTGCGCTCGCAGCCTGCGTGCCGCGCTCGGAGGCGGCGAGGAAAAGGCTCTTTAACTCCTATTCCGCTCAGGCTGTGGATGAGGGAGAAAAGGTTCATTGTTCTGGAAGGCGTTTGTGCGGAGTTGTGCCGGGGAATAATCGGCGTTAGGATCGCGGAGGTGCTGGCGGTGTGCGCAGACGTGCGGGGCTGATGCTGACGGACTCCTGTGATGAACCGGCAGCGCCGAGCCCGGGCAGTGTGCGGGGAAAACTCCCTGCACAAACCTCTTCCTAGGCCCAACTTTATCCCGGCTGATTTATGCCCAAACTCCGGCTTGGCTGCGGCTCGGGCCGGGGCTCTGCGTAGGGGCGAGACGCTGCGAGCGCTGCTGGGCTCTCGCCATCCCTGGGGCTGGATCCTTTCGCTCGATGGGGTTGAGACCCCGAGGTTGTGGCCCTGGGGGAGTTAACCGGACCCCCGTGGGGTTGGCTTTGTCCCCACACGCGTGTCCTTCGTGGGGAGGAGCTGCTGGCCGGAGGATCCAGCGCCGTGCCCGCCTCCCCGGGGACCTGGACCATAGCGAGGGATGCTGAGGGACAGCTCAGCTCGCTCCGCTACCGCATCCCGGCCGCTCTGAGGGGGCTCCAGCAGCCCCCAGACCACGGGAGATCCCCTCACCCCGAGGAGGAGACAGCCCCTTTGTCTCGGCGAGGCAAAAGCAGCCTTTCCTCCGGGCTCGGCAGCCACATCCCGGCTGGATGTGACCGCTGCAGGCAGAGCCCTCCCCGCCTCCCCGGGCAGCCACTCGGGAGTCTACGGCATCGGAGAGAGCCTGGAGCATCCCCCAGGAGTCTGACAGAGCCGGCAGCTCCGGGGTGCTCAGCCGGGTGTGCTCGCAGGTAGGAGGGGGATGTGGCCGTGCCGGGGGCTCTCCCTGCCGTGCTTTGCTCCGCTCTGGTTTCACAGAGGGGCACAAACGATCCGCAGTGAGGCTCCCACCGCGCCAAGGCGTGTTTAAAGTGTCTCGGTGCGAGCCCGCTCCGCTATTGATGTGTCTGAGGCTGGGGAGCTGAAGGGAACCATCTGCGTGGAGAAATCGATGGTGAGAGGCAGAACCTTCCCCTCTCGGTTTCCATTTCAGGGCTGGGCCTGACGGGCAGAGGCAGAAGTTGGGAAAGTTGCTGTTGTGGCTCTCGGTGGTTTGCAGGTGGTGCTTTCCCCTGCACCTGGCAGGAATTATTAATGCCCTGGGATGAGACAACTGGAATTTTGGGGAAGAGGGAGCTGCTGACAGGCTGTGCTGAGCAGAGAGTGCCAGCGTAGGGAAGGAGAATGCTCTTTTTAAAAAATAAATTCGTTTAAATGGCCATATCTCTTAGATCCTTTGTGATCTGGCTCCTGTGTGGTGGGAACAGGCTGCCTGAGGAAGGTGAGCCCCAAAATGAAGGGCTTCATCCCAAATCTTGGGATAAAGACATAAACATCTCCTTGAAAATATTGATTCTTAGTGGCTGATTTGGAGCAGCTGCCTGCAGCTTCCAGAGACACAGAGATGCTGCTGCTGCTGCTGCTGCAAGTTTCTTGCTGGAGGTTTCTTTTTGCAAGCTGTGCAAGGAAAATCAGCCAAGGAGTCATATGGGCTGGCAAAGGTGTGGGTACCTCGGTGCCAAGGAGCACTCAGCAATCTGGGGGTGAGTGGGGCAGGATTTGAGGGATCTGGGCTCCAGAGAGCTCATCAAAGGAGCTGCGAGGCAAGGTAGGGGCAGTGCTGCCTCCAAACTATCCCTAAAGCTTCAGTGTGCCAGGAAATCAGGAAATCTCATCTCCTGTGTGTGTGTGTGCTCACATCGATGTCTCTGCCTGATGGAAAAGCACAGGGTGAATTTCAAACTCACCCAGGAGCTGGGAGGATCCTCAGCTAAACCCTGGCTTGATTGCACGGGGAATTCTGCTGGGGAAGTGCCTGGCTGTGATGTGGGACCAGAGTCCTGCTGCTCCTGGAGGAACCTGCTGCTTTTCCATGTGAAACATGCCCAGAGGAAAGGCTGGGCTGGAGGAGAAGCTGGGTGTTCTCACTGGGTGATGGCTGGGTGGGTGGAAGTGCAAGGATTTGAACTCAGCAGAGAAAGGAGGAGCAAGAGGTGAAGGAGCAGACACATCCTTAGGGTCATCCATGGCTGGGCCAGACAGGCAGAGGAGAATCCTCTCCTCCAAGAAACTTCATTTTTTTTGAAGGTGATTTCAGCTTTATTCTGGTTTTGCTCAGTGCTCAGCATGTGCAGACAGTCGATGTTTTGCCCTTTTTGAAGGCTTGCTGGTGTTCCTGAGGTGTGGATATTGATTTTCAGTGACTTTGGGGAGAGATCTCCGTGGGCAGCACTCGTTGGGGTCAGATTTTGTTTATTTTTTGTGCTTCTGGGCAGGCAGAAGGCAAGACAGAAGTTTTGCAAGCCTCCTCAGAAATGCTTTTTGTTCTGGGGCAGGAGGTTTCTGAGGCAGCACATGAAAGGAGAGGAATCTGTTAAAACAAGGCACCTCTAGCTGTGTGTGAACAGGAGGAACAGTGAAATTGTGGCTGAGCAGGAGGAGAACAGCTTGGAGGGTGTTGCTGACACCTGAGGGAGGAATCAGTGGGGTATCAGCAGCTCCATGAGGAAAAAAAATTGTGGGAAATTGAGAGAAAGGAGATTGGGAAGGAAAGGAGATTGTGGGATTGCTGGTGCACAGGAGGATGCAAACTCCACTTTGTCACCTCAGGGCAGCCACTAATGCTGTCCTGGGGTCCCTGACAGGAAAAATAGGGGACTTGGAGAGATAAAAGAAGGCATAAAACCTGTGAGAAGGTAATGGAGCAGTGTTAAGGATGCCCATTATAACTTCATTTATGGGATGGAGCTCGCAGGGACATGTGGTGGGGACACACAGGGATTTTTGTGTTTGTCCTGGTGCCTCTGCAAGATTTGCTTTGCTGATGGATGTGGGACTTGGCTGGGATGAAGGAGGAGGAAAATGTAGTGAGGAGCAGATTGGAGAACCCCAGAGTGGTTTTGCTTGGAAGGGAACTCAAACTTATCTCGTTCCATGCACAGGGACAGCTTGCAGAGGAAAAACCAGTATGGTTTCCATGCTGGTCACAGGGCAGGGCAGAGCTGGCAGTGCCCAGCTGAGGGGAATCAGCAGTGATGAAATTGCTCAAAGAGGGAGGAATGGACCCAAGGTGTTGCAAATCAGTAGATCAGATTTTACACCTGCTGCTGGCAGTGCCCAGCTGAGGGGAATCAGCAGTGATGGGATTGTCCAAAGAGGGAGGAATGGACCCAAGGTGTTGCAAATGAGTAGATCAGATTTTACACCTGAGGTAAATCAGGTGTCAAATAGCAGCAGGTGTAAATATAAAGGGGGAGGCTGCCTCTTCCTTCTCCCTGGTCATTTCCAAGGCAGGAGCCCCGGAGGGCAGAGGGAGCTGATGGAGTCACCAGGAAATTTTGCCACACTCTGCCTGTACAGAAACCAAACCTGAGGAAGAGCTGGGATATCAGGCAAGTGATGAGTTGGTTTTATTTTTTTTTATTTCTGTGCCTGCTGGGAGGACCTAATTATCCCTCAAATATTTGGCTGGTCTATCCCTGGGGGTCAAATCACCACAGTTTATCTGCAGAGGATGGCTGCCCAGTCGGGAAGCCCTCCCTTCCTAAAGGCTGAGGAAATAAGAGTTCAACATCTTCCAGCGGGCCTAATTTATTTGGAAATTTCATTAAATCCACCCCAAAAGAGACTATTTTAGGAAATAAATAGCAGAATGTGGGCAATAAATAGCTGTGGGATAAGGGGCAGAGTTCACTGCTGGCTTTCCTAGTTAAGCTGCAGAAAATAGAAGTGTAATGGCCGAGCACTGATGGGAGCGTAGATATGTGATTATGTGAGGGTTCCTCACACTGAGGCTGGGCTTATTTATTATCTTTAATGATTTGGAGGTGGAAATGGATCAGAGCTGGGTTAGGGAGAGTGAACATGTTAACAGGAAGGGGCTGCTTTTGCAAGAATGAAGAGGGAAAGCTGCTGGGTTGGAGCGTGCAGCGCTTTGGCCGCTGCAGCAGCAGTTGGTGTAACTCAGGTTTGAGAGTGTGAAAAAATAGGGAAAGCCTGAGTGAATCCTGCCCTAATAATAAATCCCGAGTGATTCTGTGGGATTCTGGCAGGAGAACGTGCAGAGACATGAAGAGTTGGTGTGGTTTGTTTGCAGCTGGGGAGGTCCCAGGCTGTGTGGACGAGCTGCAGGTGCTGGGGAGCCCCAGGAGATGCTCTGCTGGGGCAGGCAGGGCTCTCTCCACCCCTGTGTGGTTCAGAGAGGGCTCTGCAGTGATAGCTGCTCTTCTCAAAGCCTCCCAGCTCAGGGATTTACCGCCCAAAAACCTCCCAGCTCAGGGATTTGCTGCTGCTGCTGGAGAAGGCTCTGGGTGTCTGGACTGTGCCAGCATCCCGCTGGATTTGCTGCCTTGGAATCACTCAAGGGGAGCTTTGCTGAGTGCTGACCTCCTGCTGGGGCCATCCCCTGGATTTTCTGAGAGGGCAGATGGTGGGTCAGGGAGGAAGGAGTTGAGACAAGCTCCAGGGGTGATTTCCCCCACCCAGGTCTGTGGTGCCTCCATCCCAGAGCCTTGGGGGTATTCTGTGTTTGAAGTGCAGCCTTTGAAGAGTCTCAGGGCTGGGAGGGGGATTGGAGAGCCCAGAGGGTTCTGGTGCTGCTGGATTTCACCTCCCTGAGCCAGCTCTCACCCCCAGAACAACATTTATTCCCTGTACCCACTGCACGTGAGGAGCTCTGTAACAGAACACCCACAGAGTGCCTCACCTCCTGAGCCATCCAGCACTGGGGGATTCTCATCTCTGCTGAGACCTCCTGCCTTCAAAGTCTGCAGAATTTATTTGCATCCTTCATGAGGGAGACAGCCAGGCACAGCATTTTGTATTTTATTTTATTATTTTTTTTCTGTTCCTCCCCCCCTCTTCTTCCCCACTGGCTTTTCAGTTTATTTGGTGAGCTCAGCATCAGCACAATGATGTGGAAATAAAGCAAAGGAGCTTCCTCTTGGCCTCCCTGCATATGCACAAATGGGAGACATAGATCATGCTGGCAATCCCCAGCCAGGCTCCACTTAATGGAAATTCTCCTGTGACCTTACAAACCCCTCTTTGCCAGGGTTTATAATGAGTCTGCAAATAATCCGTGCAGGGCACAAACAAGTCACCTGAGGTCTCAGACCCTGCGGGCACAAAACCATAATAATGACACTAATTTCCCACCCACTCAGGCATGTGCTTGCCTCCTTAAAGAGTTTGCTATTTTTAAAAAAGCAGTTTTGTCACCTCCTTGGGGACTGCTAGGACGGGTGTGTTGGGGAGGAGGGGAACAACAGGTGGGGAACGGCTGTCCCTGAGCTCTGTGACACCAGATCCCCTTTGGGTCCTTGCTGTGAGCAGGTTCATGACATCAAACTGCTGGTTCAGGACATGAAACTCAGCTGCCTCAGTAGAAAAATCAGCCCTTTTTTTTTGCCTCTTCACCCTCTCCCCCCCTTTCCTGCAGCCGAGTCTGATAGCAGAGATCATCTGTGCCCCCTCAGGAGGGGATGGATTCCTGCAAACCCCTTGTTCAGCCTTGACCTTTGTGCAGAACACAGAATTTGCAGCTCGGTGACAGCAGCTGATGTGGTTGGGTTTTTTTTGAAGGAACAGGCGGTGTTTTGATGTTTGGAGGTTTGTTTGATGGCTCAGTGTCCCTGCTCAGAGGCACGGGGACTGCGGGGCTGGTTGTCACCGCTGCTGGAGGCTGTGCTGGGATTCACCCCGGGCAGGTTTCCCTTCGCAGGCTGGGATGGAGCAGCAAATCGCTGCCGTGTCTGGGAGAGCTGCTCCAAATCCACCTTGGTTTGGGTGAAGTGGCTGAGCTGGAGCTGCCAACTCAATTCATTGCTGATCTGCCAACTCTTACATGCACCAAAACTCTATTTTTCCCACCCCAAAAAAGAAGTTATTTAAAGAATATCCCTCTAGCCACGCTGGTTGTTTGCCCTCGCTGTTTTCTTGTTTGCTCCCTGCTTATTTCCCGTTTCTTGCCGCACCTCCTGGCTGCTGGTGAGGGCTGTGTGTGCAGCTCTGGTTATCACATCTCTTTCCAGCCTGAGAAACGTCCGGGGCAGAGCCTGAGCTGGTGCTCACCGAGCATCTGGTGCTCCCCCGGTCCCATTCATCACTGTCTCGCACTTTGCATTATTGTTCACACCGAGGGAAAGTGGGTGTGAAGCTGGAATAATAATGTTTCACACTCGCTTTGCGGTGGGTTTGATACCCAACAGCGTTTGAGCCCATCGCAAAAGGCCCCGAGCAATGGAGGGGTTGGGAGCTGGAAGCAAATAACGAGTTAATTACCTTCGGTGAGGAAATGACTGCTGTGCTCAGTATTACATCCGTGATAAACTGAAAATTAAGAGGGGGTTTTTAAATTCTGGCTTGACAGGTTAGAAGGAATCTGCAGGGCAGAGCTCAGTTCAGTGGTTCCCCCAACTTCAATCTCCTTCTTTCAAATGGAATTCCAGCCTGGATGGGCAGCAGGGAGATTCCTGAAAAATTTCAGGGATTTTCCTGAAAAATCTCTCTTTAGTCCAGCATGCCTCGCTCATTTCCAAAGGGGTTGGGAGGTTAAATGATGGGCATTGATGCAGTTGTTTTAATGGCACAAACATGGAAAGAATTTAATGCTCCGTGGAGTATCAGGAGTTTGGTGTTTGGGAATTGGGGTCTTTTGGCAGCTGCACCTCCCAAGGGTCTCTCAGGGGACGTGGCTTTCAGTGATTGGGACTGACGTGCCTTTTGTTGTGTTCCTGCTGGGTGTTAAATAAGATTTAAGTCTCCTCAGTCACTATTTAGTTATTGAAGAGCATGGCAGCCACCACAAGCGCCAACAGAACTGTCTGGATGTTTGTTTATGCAACAGATCATTAGAAAGTCTGTAGGAAAAAAAATATATTCTTGTCTGTTAGATAATTAATCTGCATTTTAAGAATTGTCTAAAGACATATTTGCAAGCCAGTCCATTGAGCTGCTGCTCATCTAGTCAATAATCCCATATTTAATAGTCCCTGAGAATGTATTTCCATAATGTGCTGTGAACAGTTGAGAAATCTGCATCTTTTTTTGTCTTAAGATGTCAGTGCTCGCACATTTTCTATGACAATTTTTTTTCTTTTTTTTTTTTCTGACTGTGGGTGAGAGAATCCAGACATGTGAACTCCCAGCTGGTGGGGCTGGGGGTAGGGAAGAGAGGAAGATGCTGGGAGCAAACCCCTGGGTGCTGGATCCTGGATGAGTTTGCAGTTTCCATCTGGCATCTGGAAGCCTGCCAATGCCCAAAATGCACCTCGGGGCCCAAAATGCACCTCAAGGCTGGGGGGAGTGGGGCCAGGGGCTTTCCCTGCTCCCAAAATCCTGTTGGGAATCAGGGAATTGGGAGCATGGCTTGGAATGGAGGGTCTGGCATGAGCTGAGATGCTCTGGTGGGAATTCCATGGTCCTGGTGTGGTGGGTTTGATCCTGGCAGCAGCAGGAATGTCCTGGCTGGCATTGGGATTTGTGGGAGATGCTCTGGTGGGAACACTGTGCTCCTGGCATGGTGGGTTCAGTCCTGGGTTTGGTCCTGGCAGGAGCAGGGATGTCCTGGCACTGCTGGCATTGGGATGTGTGGGAGATGCTCTGGTGGGAATGCTGTGCTCCTGGTGGGTTTGATCCTGGATTTGATGCTGGCAGGAGCAGGGATGTCCTAACAGTGCTGGGATTTGGATGTGTGGGAGATGCTCTGGTGGGAATGCCGTGCTCCTGGTGTGGTGGGTTTGGTCCTGGCAGGAACAGGAGTGTCCTGGCACTGCTGGCATTGGGATTTGTGGGAGATACTCTGGTGGGAATGCCGTGCTCCTGGTGTGGTGGGTTTGGTCCTGGCAGGAGCAGGGATGTCCTGGCAGGGCTGGCACTGGGATGTGTGGGAGATGCTCTGATGGGAATGCCATGCTCCTGGTGTGGTGGGTTTGATCCTGGGTTTGGTCCTGGCAGGAGCAGGGATGTCCTGGCACTGCTGGGATTTGGATGTGTGGGAGATGCTCTGGTGGGAATGCTGTGCTCCTGGTGGGTTTGGTCCAGGGTTTGATCCTGGATTTGATCCTGGCAGGAGCAGGGATGTCCTGGCACTGCCGGCATTGGGATTTGTGGGAGATGCTCTGATGGGAACACCATGCTCCTGGTGTGGTGGGTTTGGTCCTGGCAGGAGCAGGGATGTCCTGGCACTGGGATGTGTGAGAGATGCTCTGGTGGGAATGCCATGCTCCTGGTGTGGTGGGTTTGATCCTGACAGGAACAGGGATGTCCTGACGCTGCTGGCATTGGAATCTGGAGCTCGTTTGGCTCCCACGATGACGCTCTGCTGCAGGAGCACAAAGCCACAGGAAGCTGTGTCTGGGCATTCCCCTCTTCCAACCTGGAATTCTGCTGGCTATCACTGGATTTTGGGGTGCCTGCAGCACCTCTGAGCTGAGCTTTTCCATGTTCCCACATGGATGGATGTGAGGGTTTGGGGTTTAGCCACTTCCCTGGGTTTTTTCCCTGAGTGCTGGGGCTGCCCCTGTGATAATTTACTAATCCACACTAACGAGAGCGGGGACTAAAACCCACACTTGGCCAGAGGAGCCCCCGGGAGCTGCCACATCAAGGTGAGAAGCAGGAGCTTAATTTCATTATCTTATCAATAACTGGCTGGTCTTGTGCTGTGCTGTGAATCCTCAGGAGTGCTAATGCTATCTCGGGCTGTCTAAGCAGAGAAATAATGAATACAAGCAGGAAGAGCATTGTGTGCAGCACTGGTATCTATACCTTAAAAATGATGTTGGCAAACTGGAGGGAGATAAGGGCAGAGCCACGGGGATGATGTGAGGGCTGTAAAACAGGCTGGAGGAAGAGAGAGAGAGAGACTGAAGCCCAATCTTCTTCTTCTCACAGAAGGGAGTGATTTGATTATTGTCCGGGAGTACTTAAGCAAGGGGAAGAGACTCGTGCTAGGCAAAGGTTAGGAGGAAGGCCACGCTTCTGTGGCTGGGTGCTCGAGCTGGATAAATCCAGACAAGGAAAAAGCCATGTTTTATTTTTGTACAGCTTTATATTTAAGCACAGGAGCAAATTACCCAGGGCTTGGTACATTTGCTGTTCTTTAAATTGAAATGATACATCTTGCCAGCGTTCTTCTAGGTCAACTGCAGGTTTGGAGTGGGAAAAAACTCAGCATGAGTCAGTCACAACTCAAAACAAGATTTTCAAAATGGTCATTATTGCTCTTCAAATCTTTCAGTTATGATAGGAATTTTTAATTTTTTTTTCTGATGTGGGAGAGAGCGGGGATGTAAAATCCAGCAGGGCTTTGGGCTGTAGTGTGGAAGGGATTGGGCTGCTGACAGCTGAGCCCGTGTGTGGGGCTTACCCAGTTAAAAAATCCCCTTTTCCTACTGATTTTAGGACTGGAACGGGCCTGTTGGGATGTGTTCAGGGTGTCTGGAGGGTTCTGCTTTCCTCAGACCCGCTTTCCTCCTGCTGAAAACTTTCACTCCTTCCACTTTCACCAACCCCCGGAGCCTCCTGCACAGACCCCGAGGATGCTGCGGCCACAAATGGCCCCTGGCACCTCCCGGAGGTGCTCTGCACACCCAGGGAGGGAGATTAAGAGGCATCATTAGCGTTGGGTGGGTGGCTGGCATGTTAATTAGGGCACGGGGCCGCTCGGGAAGGTGACAGTCACCTCTTACCTCACCAACTTGAACGCCGCAGGGCGGGGATGGAGCACAGGCAGGAAAATGAAGCTGGGAACAAACCCAGCACCACCAGGGATTGGGATGGGGAGGTTTAGGCAGTGCTGCTTCCCCTTTTCCACACGGAAAGTGATTCCAGGTGGGAATCCCGCAGCCTTGCCCTGTCTCCATCCCCACTTTGACTCAGCTCTGCAGAATTGAAGGATATTCCCTTTCTCAGAGGATGGCTCCTCATTCTTTTTTTCTTTCCATGCTTGTTGCTGGCGCGCTGAAGAAAATTAAATTAGGGCTGTATCAGTACAAGGGAGAGATTACCATTTGCAAAAACACGTTTTGCTTAAGTTGGTGATATTGTAAGTGTTAATTGAGTGTTCATTGATTGCCTGTCACCACCCTGATGTAATTCTGCTCCTCTCGGGCGGGTGCCCTACCCCTGATTAAACAGAGCTGCTCTTGCACCAGGAACCGGCCTGGCTGTTCATTTCTTCCCCCCAGTGATTCCATTTTACCAGCTGGATAATTAGCATCATCTCCTCCTCTTCGGAGCCAGCTCAGCCTGCGCACCATCCTTGTTCTCTCCCAAGTACCTTTAATGCTTTAATACTTCAGGGTTTTTAAGTGGCCCTAGACAAGGATTTAAGCAGAGGATGTGTTTGAACTTGGTCCAGGAACTGTTGTCTGCCTGGATTTAGGGTCTGAGTTCCCCCAGCTATTGCTCTGCTCGTTAGAGGTCCTTTGTTGCTGAGGTTCAATTATGGGAGTGAATGGTGTTTTATGGGAATAGAGGTGGGCAAGGAGAAGCCAAAAGCTCTCCGTGCTAATGGTGTCTGTTATGTAAATGGCTCTGCAATCAGGGAATCGCCGCCGAGTCGTGCTGGTGACGGGACTGGTGTAATCCTTCCACCGGAGGCTTGGCAGAGCCTTTTCTTGTGCTCCAGGGAAGCTCCTGCAGGGGCCGGGCGTGTCAGGGGTGGGAGGTTCCCACTCGGGACACAGCAGGGTGAGCTGGAGCAGCAGGGTTGGGCACAGAGTGGGATCCACACGTCCTCGGCTCCTCCAAGTGCTCCTCTCACCCAGCCAGGAGCTGGCAGCACATCCCAGTGATGCCCAGCACCAAAGGAGGCTCCTCTCCCACATCCCCCATGATCCAGGGGTTGGGGTTTAGCCATTCCCTGTGATCCCAGGGCTTTGGGGTTTAGGGTTTAGCCATGATCTCCCAGGGTTTGGGGTTTAGCCATCCCCATGATCCCCCACGACCCCAGGGCTTTGGGGTTTAGCCATTCCCTGTGATCCAGGGCTTTGGGGTTTAGCCATTCCCTGTGATCCAGGGCTTTGGGGTTTAGCCATTCCCTGTGATCCCAGGGGTTGGGGTTTAGCCATTCCCTGTGATCCCAGGGGTTGGGGTTTAGCCATTCCCTGTGATCCCAGGCTTTGGGGTTTAGCCATGATCCAAGGGTTTGGAGTTTAGGGTTTAGCCATGATCCCCCATGATCCAAGGGTTTGGGGTTTAGCCATGATCCCCCCTGATCCCAGGGTTTGGGGTTTAGGGTTTAGCCATGATTCCCCCATGACCCCAGGGTTTGGGGTTTAGCCATGATTCCCCCATGACCCCAGGGTTTGGGGTTTAGCCATGATTCCCCCATGACCCCAGGGTTTGGGGTTTAGCCATGATTCCCCCATGACCCCAGGGTTTGGGG
>JBBMKD010000085.1:4862563-4883963 GCA_037834095.1 Argya squamiceps | reverse complement strand
CCCCAGGGTTTGGGGTTTTGCCATGATTCCCCCATGACCCCAGGGTTTGGGGTTTTGCCATGATTCCCCCATGACCCCAGGGTTTGGGGTTTAGCCATGATCCCCCATGACCCCAGGGTTTGGGGTTTAGCCATCCCCTGTGGTCACAAGGTTTGGGGTTTAGCCGTGATCCCCCATGACCCAAGGTGTCTGCAGTAATTGAGTTTTCCCTCCAAAGCACGAGGCTCGTGGTGCAGTTCTGCATATTCAATCATCCCTCCCCTGCCAGCTCCCACAGCAGAGCTCTAAGATTTGTGGTGGGGCTTTCCTGGTGTGAAGGATCTTCCCAGTGTGTGTTTGGTGAGCTGGAGAATCTTTGGAAAGATTAATTAACCTTAGGTGAGAAACTGTGATTTTACATTTGTACAGGGGGGGAGGGAAATTAATATTCCTTCTGCCATGCAGAATCTGTTTAAACTCCTGCCTTCAGCTTGTCTGACTGGGAATCTCCTCTAACTTGTACAAATGAAAGAACAATTTGTTTTAGATGATGAGTTATGAGAATATTGCTCATAGACCCAGAACACGACATTTTCAATCACATCTTTATTGCGTTGGTAAGGAGAAAAAAAAATGATTTTTAGGATCTTGACATGCTTATCCTTCGGAGACCAAGTCAATTATCATCTTATGTAAGAATTTACTCCATGGCTCTCTGGTCTCTGGGAATATCATCAAGTCAAGAGGAAAATCCTGCAGGGTTTATTGCAGAGTTGAAAGGATTGCCCAAGTTTCTATCCACAGGTGGCCTTCAGGAATAGGGAAATGGCTTAAGAAATGTGTGGGGGTGAAATATATAAGTTTGAGTCGTTTTTGGCATTCAGTTTTTGGCAAAGTGCAGCTTCAACCTTGTCTTGAGGGCCACGAGAACCAGAAACTCATTTTCCATCAGCCTGGGGAGGTGGAGATTCTCTCGCTGAGGACTTTGAGCAACAGGTCAGAAATCCTGAGCTGAAGAACCAAACACTGAACTGAATGATCAAATCCTTCTTTATAGCTGAGGTCAAGGATGGAGTTTGTGTGTTTTCAGTTGTCTGCAGAGTCCATCCAGCTGGGAATTACAGTGGCTGGAGTCGTTCTCCTCTCCAGGCTGGGGTTTTTTGGTGAGGGAGACTCTTACTCCTCATTTTCTCTGCCTGTAAAGCAGGGACAAGCCTGTGCTGCTGGAATGTGGCAGATTAGCATGGGATGATGCTCCAGGAGCTGGAAATGCTGCTCTGAAGGCAGAACTCGGAGCACTTTTTCTCCTTGAGCAGATTTCTAGTCACAAAAATATCCGAGTCCCATTTGCAGGCCCTGGTGTTAATGCAGTGCAGCTGCTCTGCTCCATTTGCTTGCATAAATGCAGCTTTTAGAGCTGTCACATATGCTTGATGGAGCCACTACCCCTCACCTGCTCCTTCCTGGAGTGGCAATTCCTGGCAGGGATTGCTGAGACGAGGGAGATGATGGTTGTCTCTGTGCATTTAGTGCATATGCCAGGGTTAGAGTCCCACCATTTCCAAGCTGCTCTGGGTGGCTGGAATGCTCCAAATGCACTTGTGCAGATGGAATTTCTGGGCTGTATCACCTTGGCTCGAGCCCTCCCTGGTTCTGTGGCTTCGTTTACGTGGAGGGTTTTGAGCTGGGGGTTTGCTTCTCCTGTTGTTGAAGCTGTTTTATTTTTTTATATAGTGGTGCATTACTCATTTGGTTCCTTTTACTCCTTTCAAGTTTGCCAGCCGTGACTAACGAAGAGTTTTGCTGCAGCCTCTTGTGGAGTGGACACTCAAGGTGCTTTAAAGGGATTTTTTTAGTGTTTTGGTTTTTCTTTTCCCACAGTTTGATGCTGGAGGGTCAGTGCTCTTGGTGGGAAACTGGGAAGTTGTGCCTCCTTTTTTCCCCCCCAGCTCAGGGGAAAAAATATGTGATTTGGGAGCTTCAGGAGTTAAAGGAATGATTCAAAGTTTAAAGCTGGGGTGGTGTCTGCAGTTTGGAGGTGCTTCAAGGCCAGGCTGGATGTTCTTGGAGTAGCCTGGGCTCATGGAACACATCCCAGCCTATGAGATGGTTTTTAAATCCCTTCCAACCCAAATCTTTTAGTTAATCAATGATCTTTCTAATTAGTGCATCCTCTGCTGAGGGGCATCCCCCCTGTTGTGTCCTGGGAATCCCTGACTGAGCAAGTCAAGGATTTTGTGGAACCCCAAGTGTTTTGTGGGACCACCAAGACTCCTCAGGGCTGAGCAGGGTGGCAGGAAACATTCTCCCCATTCCTGGAGATGTGGCAGGAAGGTTTCCAGCTCACTTTATTTCCATTTCTGGGCTGTTTGTTCTTTAATAAACAGCTGCATTTGGTGGAGAAATGAATCCTTCCTGGGGAAGGGATGAACTTTTGCTCAAGGGGAACTCTGATGCCTTGAACTTGTCAGGGCATTGTCCCCTTGGTGTCCCAGCGGGATGGGGTGACCCTGTCTGGGGTCATTTCTGTTTTCAGGTTAGCCCTGAGTGTTTTCCCAAGGTCATGGGCAGGACCAGACCTGTGTGGGGACAGTGGAGTTGTTTCTGCCAGGGCTTTTCTCTCTCTCTCTCTGCCCCTCTTGCTCAAAGCTTTGTCTTCCACACAGAGAGCTGAGCAGCTGAGCCAGGGTCTGTTGTGCCATCTGGGCACATCCCTGTGTCCCCAGCCCTGCCTGGCTGAGCTGGTTCTTCCCTGGCACTGAGTAGTTCAGAAATCAGGCAACCCTGGGAATGCTCCTGGAGTGGGGAAAAAAAAAACCAAAGAAAACCAACCAAACAAAAAACCTCAAAAAAAAAAAAAAACCAAACCAAAATGCACCACCAACAAAAAAACAAACAAAACAACCAAAAAACCCCAAAATAAACAAAACAACAAAAAAAACCACCAAACCAAAAACCACCACTAACAAAAAACCAAAAAAACACCCCAAAAACCAAAAAAAACCCAAAAAAACCAACCCCCCCAAAAAAACCAAACCCACAAAAACCAAACAACACTTTTTTTTTTTTTTTCAAAAAAAAAAAAAAGGGAAAAAAAAAGCCACCCCAGAAAACCAAAACAGGAGAGAAACTAAGAATATTTAAAATAAATAATTCTCCCTGGCTCCTGAAACACAGCTGGGCAGCTTGCTGAGCGAAATTCAGCTTAAAGAACATCTGTGAAATTGAGGTTTAGAACTGTAGGAAGAGCTGGGCTCACTGGGAAACCCTTTGGGGCCTTGAGAGAGTTGGGAAGAGCAGGTGGATGTTTGTTCCCTTTTCCTTCCTCTCCCTCCTCCAGGAACAGTGGATCGGTGTATTCAGAAAAGTTGGGTGAGAATTTGTGTTCCTGTGACCCTGTTCTGCCCTTCTTAACTGTGAATAATTGGAGGTGTGGGAACAGGTAGCTGTGGACCAAAATTTCTATCAAAAATTTCAAATGCTCTTCCTAAAAAGAAGAAAAAAAAAAAAAGGCTGTGGAAAAACAGATTGAGATGAGTCTTTTTTTAATTAAAGGAAGCTGTTGTCTTGTGTACTTGGGTGTTCCCACGGAGATGACGAGCTGCTGAATTTTAATTCACTGCACTTTTTTTTTTGTTCACTTTCCTCCAGCTTCCCCTGAACTTTGCCCCATGCGTGGAACTGGTGCTTGCCTTGTTAGAGCATCTAAAACCTTTAATTATCAAGGAAAAGGCTGAGAATTATCAAACCAGCTGCATGTGCTGGGTTTTTATTTTCTTCTTTTTTTCATTTTTTTTTCCTAGGTGTGGATGAAGCTCCTTAATTTAAACAACAGG
The DNA here is from genome assembly GCA_037834095.1 of Argya squamiceps. Lineage (NCBI taxonomy): Eukaryota > Metazoa > Chordata > Aves > Passeriformes > Leiothrichidae > Argya > Argya squamiceps. The sequence continues at coordinate 4,880,148 of JBBMKD010000085.1, read as the reverse complement.
GAGAAGTGATTGGTGTGGTTGTGTTGTGAGCCATGCTGGGATTTCTGTGCTTTCCTGTCATGTTCCCACTCCTGTCCAGGAGAATTGTTCTGTGTTTGGGGTATTGTTATTTTGCAACTGGAATCAAGTTACACGGATTTTATTTTTTTATTAATGTGGAGCCACTGGGAGCAGTTAGTCAGAGAATACAAAAAGGCACCAGCCCTAATGATGACAGGGAAAAGTTCTTTATGGGATCTGGGAGCAAAAGGCAGGGAACAAATGGGTACAGCCTGCAGAGGCTCGGCACGGAATCCATCAGGGGAGCAGAGCTTCCAAATAATTGCATCTGCTTTTGTTAATGCCTCAGGTGATTAGTTGGGAGCTGCTGCCCCATCCTTCCTGGGAAAAACATCTGCAAGGAGGGGGAAAACGGGTTGGAGGGAGTAAAGAGAGATAAAAGGAGAGACAGCAGGGATGTGGAAGGATGGAAAAGGGGAGGGAGGGCTCTGATGGAGGCAATTCCTGCAGCCAGGGGCATTGGCAGGGTGCTCTGGGTGTGGGGAAAACTCTGGCATGGAGGGCAGGGAGGAGAATTCACTGCATTGCTTCCTCTTCCCACCTTCTGTGAGGGTCCTGTGCTCCTTGTGGGGCTGGGCATGGCAAATGCAGGAGGGCTGGCTGCTTCAGGGGCAGGGGGGATGTCCCTGTCCCCAGGGGTGGCCCTGGGAGGCTGCAGGACAGGCTGAGCAATGATAAAAATGGCATTAAACGGGGGAATGATGTAAGAGGGGAAAAGCACCTGCAAGGAGAGGAAAGAAAAAGGTTGGGGGGAGTAAAGAGAGATAAAAGAAGAGATAGCAGGGATGTGGAGGGGTCTGGAAGGATGGAAAAGGGGAGGGAGGGCTCTGATGGAGGCAATTCCTGCAGGCAGGGGCACTGGCAGGGTGCTCTGGGTGTGGGGAAATCTCTGGCACAGAGAGCAAGAATTCACTGCAAACTCACCTTCTGTGAGGGTGAGGAACTCCTGAGTCCTGTGCTCATTGTGGGGCTGGGCACAGCAAATGCAGGAGGGCTGGCTGCTTCAGGGGCAGGGGGGATGTCCCTGTCCCCAGGGGTGGCCCTGGGAGGCTGCAGAACAGGCTGAGCAATGGTAAAAATATAATTTATCAGGGGAATGATGTAAGAGGAGTGCTGAGGGCAGGGTGCACAGCAAATCCAGGGCTGGGTGGGTGTGTTCAGCTTGTTCTTGCTCTGGGATGATCCTGCTGAGTGTCTGGGCACTGCTGGAGCTGTGGGCAGTGCTGTGTTGGCTCAATCCATGGCATGAGCCCTGTGGTGCCAGCTGTGCTGTCCCCGGGGTTGTGGGGATGCTGGGGTGGGCTCTAGGGACACACAGAAACATTGCAGGACACACAACTGGCCCTGAAATTGGTGGTTGGGGCCAGCCAGGGCTGGGGGCACAGCTCTGCCCTGTGTGACCCTGACAGGCTGATGGGTCAGGGTAAAGACCACCATGGGACCACCAGAACTGATCCATTTCTGCCTGGGTGAGGTGCAGGCAGCTCCTTTCACCACCCAGCACTTGCTTCATGTCCTGGGGTGGATGGAGAGGGAAATCTGTGAGTGAGGAGGGCCTGGGAGCAGAGATGTCCCTCCCCAGTCTGCAGGTGTGAGATTGTGCCCTTCACTGGGAGAGTTTTGCTCTTTTTCCATTTGCTTCCCAGCATGTTCCCATTATTTATTCCCATTTCTCTGTTGAACAACTCCTCTGTGTGGCCCTGGTTTCTTGATCCCAGCAGAGCTCTGGCAGGGCACTGTTTCCCTCTCCTCTTTCCCAAGGTCACCAGCCAAAGTTTCAAAGGTGGGAGCTCTCTCCTGCAGTTTGGGCACAAAAATCACCTTGGAGCTGTTGCATCTCTGAAGTTAATTAACACGTCTGAAACAGAAACTGCTGCTTTGGGTGCCCAGATCTGGGTGCTCTGTGCGAGGGAAAATCAAGGCTTTAGAGAGATTTGGCTGTTCCTGTTTAATTTTGGTTGCCAGTTTGGGATTCTGACCCACAAACTCCTGTTTGTGCTGGGCCACATGCAAAGGTCTGCCTGGAAATTCAGCAACAGCAAATTCCTGAGCTGGGCTTGCAGAGGGCAGCTCAGATAAGCTGGGCCATCAGTTCTGTGCTGTAATGTTTGATTTATTAAGGCCTGGAAACCTGAACACGAGCCCCCAGGAATCAAAGAGAAACAATCTCCAAAGAAAGAGGGGGAATGAACTCTTCTCAACAGCAGAAATTGCAGCAAGAAAAATTGAGGCTGGACATCGGGAAACGTTGTTGAACAGTAAAAATAGTGAAGAGCTAAAATAGATTGCTAAGGGAGTTTGCAGAGGATCTGTCACTGGAGATTCTAAAGAACAGATTAGAGAAATGGCTTGGAAGGATTGAGTTTGTTGGATGGACGGGAGGACTAACAGAGCTCTTCATTTACTGCCTGCTTCCCACGCTTCCTCCATCAGTGTCACAGCCTGCCCTGCCCTGTGCCAGCCTTTCCCCTCACAGAGAGAGCCCTAAACTCTGCCTCTGCCTGGCCCTGGGGCTGCCACAGCCCTGGGGATGGGGAATTTGGGGTTTCCTGCATGTCTTGGTGCTTTGTTTTAGCCTTTCCCCTCACATAAAGAGCCCTAAACTCATCCTCTGCCTGGTTCTGAGGCTGCCACAGCCCTGGGGATGGGGAATTTGGGGTTTCCTGGTTGTCATTTTAACCTCATGGCTACTGAGCAGCCTGTGCCAGTAATGACAATAATGCACAGATTTAGATTTAATTCATAATTCTTGGTGCTTTGTTTTAGCCTTTCTCTCCACACAGAGAGCCCTAAACTCATCCTCTGCCTGGTTCTGGGACTGCCAGAGCCCTGGGGATGGGGAATTTGGGGTTTCCTGGCTCTCTCTTAGTGCTTTGTTTTAGCCTTGTGGCCACTGAGCGGCCCATGCCAACATTGACAGTAATGCACAGATTTAGTTTTATTTATAACTCTGGGTGCTTTGTTTTAGCCTTTCTCCCCACACAGAGAGCCCTAAACTCAGCTTGTGCCTGGTTCTGGGGCTGCCAGAGCCCTGGGGATGGGGAATTTGGGGTTTCCTGGCTCTCTCTTAGTGCTTTGTTTTAGCCTTGTGGCCACTGAGCAGCCTGTGCCAGCATTGACAGTAATGCACAGATTTGGATTTAATTCATGACTCTGCCATCTGACCTCAGGAAAATCATCTGAACCTCTTGAACACAGGCCAGGCTTTCAGCAACCAGCAGAGGTGCCCTTTTTAGGGATTGAGATGAGGTTTTTGGCCTTTTTCAGTCTGTGGTTGATTAGAGATAATGGTAATTATTGAATAACAATGGGTTGGAAGGACCTCAAAGCTCATCCAGTGCCAGGGTCAGGGATACCTTCCACTATCCCAGGGTGCTCCAAGCCCCATCCAGCCTGGCCTTGGGCAATTCCAGGGATGGGGCAGCCACAGCTCCTCTGGGAAATCCATTCCAGGGCCTCCCCAGGCTCACAGGGAAGGATTTTTTTGAGTGTGGTTGTGCTCCCTGTGATGTGCAGTCCATCCTCCCTGAGCAGATGTATGTAAATTGAGATGGGTGTTATGTGAAAACGTCATTATCTCAAGGCTTTCAGGGCTCTGGAAGGCAAAAAATAATAAAAAAAAACAGAGAGGGAGAGAAGAATTTTGGAAAATTAAATATTTCTGACTAGGGCATGCTAAATCTTTCTCTCTGTTTAGGAAGGTGAGAAATTAAAATTGCAAAGCAGGCGGGGAGGGAGCGAGTCGCTGTGCGTGGCAGCGCTGGCTGGGTCTCCTGACTTCACAGGGGCTGGCAGAGGGAATCAGCAGAGAGACAGAACTCCTTCACATGCACACAAACCCCGTGTGTGACAGGGCTGGGGCTGGGTTTGCATGTGCAGGAGAACAGCAGCTCTCCCCACGCAGTGCTGAGCCCGTGGCTGGAGCTCTTTGGGTTTGGGAGTGTTTTTTCCTTGGCCTCTTGTGGTGCTGTGAGAGGAGAGTGCTGAGAAGTCAGGGGGGAGCTCCATATTTGTGTCCTTTCACTGGCTGTTTTCATCTGCAAAAAAAAACCTCTCCAAAAATGGGCTGGGGAGTTGGCTGAGTGGTAGGTTACAGATGAAAAATCTAATTTATAAATCAATGACTGTGGGGAGACGGAAAGGAGGGAGGTGCAGAGGTCTCCTGGTGGTCTCCTGGTGGTCTCCTGGTGGTCTCCTGGTGGTCTCCTGGTGGTCTCCTGGTGGTCTCCTGGTGCCCCATATTTGTGTCCTTTCACTGTCTGTTTTCATCTGCAAAAAAAACCTCTCCAAAAATGGGCTGGCTGAGTGCTGGTTTACAGCTGAAAAACCCAATTTATAAATCTGTAAAGATGGGGAGAGGGAAAGGAGGGAGGTACAGGGGTCTCCTGGAGCCCCATATTTGTGTCCTTTCACTATTTGGGGTTTTTTTCTGCAAAAAAACCTCTCCACAAATGGGCTGGGGAGTGAGCTGAGTGCTGGGTTACAGCTGAAAAACCCAATTTATTAATCTATAAACGTGGGGAGAGGGAAAGAAGGGAGGTGCAGTGGTCTCCTGGAGCCCCATATTTGTGTCCTTTCACTGTCTGTTTTCATCTGCAAAAAACTTCTCCAAAAATGGGCTGGGGAGTGAGCTGTGTGCTGGGTTACAGATGAAAAATCCAATTTATAAATCTGTAAACACGGGGAGAGGGAAAGAAGGGAGGTACAGGGGTCTCCTGGTGGTCTCCTGGAGCCCCATATTTGTGTCCTTTCACTGTCTATTTTCATCTGCAAAAAAACCTCTCCAAAACTGGGCTGGGGAGAAAGCTGAGTGGTAGGTTACAGATGAAAAATCCAATTTACAAATGTATGAATGTGGGGAGAGGGAAAGGAGGGACATGCAGGGGTCTCCTGGTGGTCTGCAGAGCTCAGGGCTCGGCTGTGATGGGCAAACTTCATCCTCGAGACAGGAAAATCACAGGGGGTTTGGTTTGACATGCAGAGACTGCATTCTCTGTCTGCCAGGGCTGCCTCAGCACTCTGGGTGTACAAAGCACAAATTATGTTCTCCCTCTGGAAGAAAACCACTTCTGTTCAGCCTCTGCTGCCTGCCCCAGGCCAGCTTTGGCTGCTTCGGGCAGGAGACACGGCTGGGGCTGGTTTTCAGGCCTGAGGGTGACACAGGGACCTGCCAAACCTCCCTGCTGTCCTCCAGGCCCTCAAATGTGGGGAAAGCTTTGGGAAAACCTGGCTGACAGGCTGGCTGGTGGCTGCAGTGAGGCACAGAGGAGTCAAAGGCTGAGCAGAGATGTTTCCAAAGGCTTGGAGCAGGGTGGCAAAGTGGGATCCCAATTTCATAGGGGGATGCAGTGGCCGCCTCACAGTTGTTTGAGGCACCTCCAGAAGATGCCAGGGGTGATTCCACTTCTCCTTTTTTCCCATTTGGGAGCTCTGTGGGCTGAGCTGGCCCTGCAGAAGGACGTGGGGACCCTTTTCCTGTGTCCCCAGGGTGCTGGCAGCGGGTGCCAGGCACAGCCCCTGCCCTCCCCTGAAGCACGGCCCTGGCAGCTCCAGTGCCTCGGTTACTCTGGCAACAAACTGCAGTCAGACAGCACCAAGCAGCTGAATTCAGCCCCTTGTTCCAGCAAAAAAATGCTCTCATTGAAGGAGAGCCCCAGCAGAACCCTCCTGCTGAAGGACCCTGACTGCCAGAGGGGCAATTGGGGAGTGTGGCCCCCAGAGCTGTGTCCCCATCAGGGCCACCAGGATTCCCTGGAAGTGTCTGAGCCCCGGGGATGTGGGGAAATTTGGGGAGATTTGGGGAGATTTGGGGAGTGACAGCACAAGAGGGGGAGCTGCTGCAAGGGGCAGGACAGGGAGAGCCACCAGCAGTGCCACACGTCACCAGGAGCTGGGAATTCTGCCCTCACCCCAGCAGCAAAAAGAGATCCTTGCATTGCTCTCCTCCCTCTCTGCTTGTTTGTCAGCTCACAAGGGTAACAAAAGCATCCGTGGCACTGGGGATGTGCTGCTTCCCCGGGATCCAGAGAGCTGCCCAGAATGATAATTGGGTGCTTTTTCATTTTTTTTTTTTAAAAGAGCTAACAGGCTACTGCACAAAGTAATTAACTGGACAGATGGATCCAGCAGAATTTGTAAACGTCGACAGCAACAATAAGGTGTTTTTTTTTGTTTTTTTTAAAGGCCTTGTGTCAGCAGAAGGGCTCCAGGTTGGGGCTGGCTTGCAGGGAAAAGCAGCTAAAATAAATGAGACTTGAAAAAATTAATAATCCTCGTGGCTGCAGATGATGCAGGTGTCTGGTGGTGGCAGTGAGGACAGCCAAGAGATGGGAGAGCAGAAAAGGCCAGGATTTCTGTGTAGCTGCTTGTGTATATGTATTCATTTTGCCCATGCAGAACATCCCCTCTTTGTGCATATAAAGGGGAATTTACTCACCAAGAGTGTGAGAGGCCTGAAATAAAAATTAGGTTGTTGCAGCAGCAAATCCAATCCAGGTGGTTTTTAGATTGTTACCTGCATTCTGGGACTGTCAGATTTATTTCAACTTGTCTGCAATGGGTGATTCAAATGCTCCTTTTGCTGCAGCCTGACAGTGTTTGGTTCAAGATGTGTGGATTTTTATTTTTCCTCACATTTTCTCACCAGTCCTTTCAAATGTCAGGTCTTTGCTGTGTAACCCATCAGCCTTTTCAGTCCTTCTCTTTGCTAGTTTAATTGGGCAGGTTGTTCTTCCCTTTGTGTGCAGGGAGTGCTGGGCACTCCTCACTGCAGTGCCCTGCCATGCACAGCCTCTCCACGAGGTGCCAAAGAGCAGAGGGCAAGGGAAGCTGCTCACACAGAATTGTGGAATATTTTGGGTTGGAGAGACCTTAAAATGATCCAGTGCCACCCCTGCCATGGGCAGGAATGTTTTCCACTGTCCCAGGCTGCTCCAGCCTGGCCTTGGACACTCCCAGGGATGGGGCAGCCACAGCTTCTCTGGGAAATCCATTCCAGGGCCTCCCCACCCTCACAGGGAACAGCTTTTTTCCTGGTATTTCATCTAAACCTCCTCTCTGTCAGCTCCAAACTGACATTTGTCCCCCTGTCCTGTCACCAGGTGCCCTTGTAAATAGTTTCTCTCCCAGCCAGACTTGCCTGGGCCCCCCTGGGCCGTGCTGCGTGGTGTAATTAGTCTGACTTCAGCAAGAGTGAAGTGCTGGTGTTGATTTATCTCACTTTATTGGCTCGGGGCTGATATTGGTCTGCTCAGCAAGGCTTGGAGGATGTTGTCCTCCAGCATCAGCCTCCCAGGAGACATCTCCGGAGTGAAGCAAGCAGCCCATTCTGCCTGTCAGCTCCTGTAAATCATCCCCACACCCATCCCTCACTGCACACACGGCCAAGGACACTTGTTGCAGCCCTGTCCCTGGGAATCCAACAGGTTTTTTGGGGCTGCTGGAAACTCCAGCCCTGCTCCCACTCATCATTGGTCGTGGTTTGGCATCCCAGGGGATGGAGCATCCCGGTGCCAGGGGGGGTTTAAAACCCAGAGGAAATAGTTTGGTTCTCTGGGTGTTGTTTGCGTATTTGTTTGTTTTTAGCAGCACAAAGGTGCCCTCGTTAGGGCTGGGATTTGTGCGGTTCATGCCCCGGGGGCTCGGGAACATCACAGCCGGGAAGGTTTTGAAGGAGAGCATCCCTCTCATCGTCTCCAGGCTCTTCCCTTAATTAGCAGGCAGGAATTGGGACGAGTTGTACCAACGGCAGGAGTTTGGGGGTTGCAGGAGGATTGGTGCTCTGTGTGTGGCAGAGTTGATGAGGGAGACAGGCAAGAGGCATCTCCGGAATCCAAAACGACCCTGCCTGGCTGGAGCAGCCTCCCCCTGCCCCAGGGAGGGCAAAGCCTCTGACAGATCCAGCCCTGCCAGGAAAACAGGGAGCAGCAGTGGGGGAACCACGCCTAAATCATGCTTGGCTTAATCCAAGTGAACTGTTTTATGGGATTGTGATTAGGGCTTTCAATACATCGATGGCAGAGGTGCCTCTGCTGTGCTCTGTGCTTCTGGTTTCCTTCCCTTCTCCTCGTGCCATTGCCCTGCTTTCCCTTCCCTCAGAGTGAATTTTTATTCATTCTTTTGGAGGTGTTGCAATGGGAAAAGGTTTGGGGTTCAATATTTTTAATAGGAGGGAAAGAAAAATCTTTAAGGGAACAAGAACAGCCTCATGATTTCCTTTGGATGCAGCAGTTTGAATTTATTGGTGAAGCTTTGTTGGTTTTTTTTTTCCCTTGCTTTGCTGGGGAACTGGAGAACCTTATTCTGCTCTGAAATTGTGCTGTCTGCTCTGGTTTTGGGGATGAATTGAGAGTTTTGCTTACTTTCCACTTTGCTTAGCTCAAGCTGCTGCTTGCAATGAGAGCTGATGTGGCAGGGATCACATCCCTGCAGCATTGCTGGGATTCCCCTGGCCCTGCCACAGGCTTCTGGATGGGATCTCCTGGGTGAGGAAATATCTGCTGGGATCTCCTGGATGAGGGGAATCTCTGCTGGGATCTCCTGGAAAAAAGGAATCTCTGCTGGGATCTTCTGACCCTCTGCAGCTGAGCCTCCGTGTGAGCCATGAATTCCTCTTTTCCCACCTTTTCCATCTTTAATGCAGCCTCTGCCTGCAGCCCTGGCTGCTCCAAGATCTCCTTGAGTTCAAAGTCATTCAGGCTGGGCACTCTCAGGGACAATGGGAGAATCAAAACCGAGAAGTGGAATTATTATGCAGTCAGGATGTTTTATATTATTTTATTCTAGAGGACAGCAATGGTGCTGGTGCTGGAGATGGCAGAGGCATCATTCTCCGTCAAGACAAGTTAAGCTGTTTTTCCTTACAACTCAGTCCAAATTTTTTGGTTTAGGACACCAGAACTAGGACAGGCCACGCCAGAATTTAATCTCGTGGAGCAATTATGGCCCACCAGATTTCATGAGATGCAAGAAAGGGAAGGATCTTGACATCCTTTGGTGGCTGTAAAACCAGCTTTAGAGCAGACTGTGTGCTGTGGGTGAATTGCCTCCAATCAAACCAGCTGCTTGTTCTTCATGGGAAAACCCTCCAGGCGATTTTTAGGGTGGTTTTGCTGGGGAAAAAAAACCCCAAGATGTTGTGAACAGGTGAAATCCTATTTATCCACAGGCAGAGAGGGGCTGCTGGGAGCACCAACCCCGGCGCTGGATTTGTGAGCTCTGTGGCAGAGTGTTCAGGTCACTGATTTGCGAGATAAAAGACTCCTGACTGGAGCAGAACAAGCTCTGCTACAAATCGCTTCGGTTCATTATGCTTGGGTAATTAAGAGATGATCTCCCAACCCTCCTGGAGCTGCAGAGCTGCCGGGCAGGGAGCAGGGACACGTTTGGGAGTCTGTGTGCTGCCCACAGGGGACAAACCTGGAGCAGGAGCTGCAGGCTCTGCCTGGCTCCTGGCACTGCCAGCCGGAGCTGAAACTGCTCCTGGAGCTGCAGGAAAGGAACATCAGCCTCCGGAGCAGGGAAAGGGTGCCTGGCAGGGCAATCTTTGGGCTGGAGAAGGGAAGCAGAGGTCAGGGACACTGCCTTGCTGCAAGGACCAGGCTTGTACTGTTTGCTGCAGTTAACAAAGGAATAGAAACATCCCAAGGACTGACATAGAAATCAGGGGGATAAACCTCACTCTGAGATCTCTGACTCCTTTTTTTGGGGTGTAAATGTCAGATGTGCAGCCCAGCAGCCAGCAAGGGGCACCAAGGCAGAGGAGGGAGGCCCCCAGCTGCTGTTCCAGGAAACTCCTCGAGGCACTGGAGTGGAAGGGAAAGCAGGGAGGTTTTCTGTGTAAAAAGCCATGAATGGCACAATCAGCTGGAGCATCGGCTTGTGCCAGCAGGGTGGGAGCACTGCTGAGCCCCTGAATCCTTGGGAACACTTGCACTGGGGACAGGAGGGAAATACAGGACGTGTTCCTGCTGTTCCTCCCTCCTCTGGGTTCCTGACCCAGCCAGAGTAACCCGGCTCGTCCCCTCTGCCTCGGGCTCTCTGTCGGTTTAAATAAACCCGTGGGAGGTGGAGGAAGCTCCAAAATAGCAAAAATACACACGTGGAAAAATAGTTGCAGTTTTGGAGGTGAAAAAGCAAAACTCTCATTATTCCTTCTCACGGTCTCCTTTCCCTTCTGCTCTTTATTTTTTATTTTTTTTTTTGCCTTTGGTAAGAGCTGTTTTCTCCAGTAACCCTTAATAAAGGAGACAAGAAATTGAATGTGTTACTTGAAGGGTTTGTGGGAAAAGATTGGAAACTTCTTGGTGAGGGGGCTGAATTGCAGAAATTACCAATTTTTGGAAGAGGGCCATTCGTTTGACAAAAAAAAAAAACTATTTGAGAAATTCTCCCCAGCTCTCGCTCTAATGTGTTTTGGCCACCATCCTGTGTAATCACAGTTCATTATTTCTGAAGCACGGATGCTGTCTCATCTGAAATGTTCAGATCCCTCATGTGAGGGAATGATGATGCCTCAGGCAGCAGCACAGACCTGCTCTCTTCTGATCCTACTGGCAAAGTGGTGCCTTGGAGGAAATTTGGGGACAATCCCATGGAGAACACGGGGCTTTTCCTCCTTGAGGCTGGGCTTTGAAGGGTTCCAGGGTCTCAGGAATGCTGTCAAAGCCCCTTGGCCGTGTCAGGATTGTGGTGTAGTGTGGTAATGCACCCCCCAGCAGGTGTTTCCAAATAGAAAGAGTTTCAGTTTATCTTTAGACATTTTAGGAAGTTTGACTAGAAAGTTCTGTGGTTTTCTCATTGTGATTGGCTCAGCACCAGCACAGGAGCATGGACTGGGCTCTGAGAGTGTAACTCAAAGCCTGTTTTTTAATTTCATTGGGTCAAAAGCCAAATTGTCCCTCCTAAAACATTCAGTATTTAGGAAAGAGCACAAAGGAACTAAGGGGCTTTTTGGGGTGTTTCTAGCAGGGTGTCAGAGGTTTTCTGGGACACCTGTGTGCAGCTTTTCTTTTGTTTTCTGTAACTTTTTTTTTTTGATATTTTACATTTATTAAATCTTTAATTTACAAAACACCTCTGAAGAGCAGTCTCACTAAAATCATTTTAAGCCAATCTGCAAGGGCTGCACCCTCAGAGATTGATACATTTACACGTGGTTTACAAAATCTGGCCAGGTGCTAACCTGTATCAGTGCAGCAGGGCATGGGGTGGCCAGAGCAGCTCATTTGTCCTCCCTCTGTACCTCAGTCCCAGCTGGAAGTGTGGATTCCACCTGGTGGAAAAAGGAAGGGCTTGTTTCAAGATTTGGGTTTATTTCTCATGATCTGGTTTGATTGGTAATGATTTCCTGAAGCTGAGTTTGTTCTGCCTGTGGCAGGACTTCCACCTCTGATCAGGACCAGTGCACAGGGAAAATGTGATTTCCTTTAACTCGGGGTGCTGGGTTGATTCTGCAGCTTAAACTTCCTGCTGCTCCTTCTCCTTGGAGGGGACAGGAGCACTGAGCAAACGTTCTGAGGTCCCAGTGACAGCAGCATGATCCCAGCACAGCTCTGGTTGGTTCCTTACCTCTCCTGCCTCCCCCCTCCCCTCAGCCTCCGCTCCTCCCCGAGCACCTGCCTTTTATCCAATTTAATTTTCACACCTCCTCCTGCTGCTGCTGTCCTTGCCAGTTATCTCTGTGCTTCTGCAGTGGGTGTCTGTCCTTTATTGCACTGATTGCCTGGAAGGTTCCCAGCCCAAACTGGATTCCATAATCCTGGTGGATCTGGTCCCAGTTGGGGGAAAACACCTCAGATTCCCACCAGGGCAGGGCTAAAGCATGAGGTCAGCTGTGACTTTGTGGTGGTTTGGATATAAACCAGGTGCCTTGGCTGGCTGTGGTGTCACCACCCCAGCAGGGTGGAGACAGTGCAATGTTCCTCCCCTGGGGTTTCCTCTGGGCTCTTCTGTGATGCTTGGGAAGGCTGAGCTGGAACAGAGACTGGACAGAGCTGGAGAATAGAGATTTACTGAAAGGCCTTCAGGATCCACCTTGGGCAGGACAAGAATCTGGCCAGGGCTACACCCAAGGTGGAGCCAAAATGGTCACAAAATGGACCCAAAATGGTCACAAAAATGGCTGACTGGTCACGAGGTCTCACACTTTTATAAGTTTTGGTCCATTTGCATATTGGGTATAATTGTCCAATTACAGCTCCAGGCTGTGAGGTCCCATCCTTCTTGTTTTCTCTCTTCAGTCCACCCTTGTTTGTGCTTTTGGGCTTGAAAACTTGTACTCATTGTCCTTGGTGTGCAGCAGGAAAAGGATTTGTTTTGTGTCCCTGCTGTGTGCAGAGCTGAGTGACACTGCCTGTGAGCTCAGAGCTGCACCCCTGGGCAGCACAGAATGTGAAATACATGAAAGCTCAAACTTAAGGCATCCCCTGGACATGAGCATCTCCTCTTGGTGCCAGTTCCCACCTCCTCTTTAGTGATTTTAGTGTGGTTTCATCCCTAATTCTGCTTTTAGCCAGGCTGGTCCTGCTGGCTCCTGCCAGCCCTGCGGGACAAGTCCAAGTCATCAGCAGCTCTGGCTCTGCCAGCACCACAAGTGCTGCTGGAGTCTCAGCTGCAGGGTCAGGAAATTGCAGCTCTCTGTCCCCAAAGCAGAGCCAGCACCTCCTGGGCTCGGTGGCCCCTGTGATGTTTGTGGCTCATGGTGGCCTAGAAGAGCAGGGTGGGCAAGACAGGAGGGGAGGGGCAGAAGGATGTGCTCCTGATGGGAAGTTGGGACTCACAGGATCCTTGTGCCACCCTGCTGAGAGCTTTTGTTTGAAACTGCCATGAATTTCCAAGGCCAGGCCTCCAGCAGTGGTGGGGGCACCTCTGGATAACAGAGGGGAAAAAAGCACCAGGCTGGAAACAGGAACATGGTGGGAAAAGGAAGGGCTTGGCAAAGCTGTTTCAAGATTTGGGTTTATTTCTCATGACCTGCTTTGATTGGTAATGATTTTCTGAAGCTGAGTTTGTTCTGCCCATGTCAGGAGCTGCTGAGTGAGGTTTTTATCCCAGCCCACCTCAGGAAGGCTCAGCTGTAGGCTGGCAGTGACCAGGGCTCTCCCCACTGGATGTGGGGTCTGTCCCCTTTCATTTGAGTGCTCAGTGCCACCCCTGATGGGATCTAATAATTTGTACATTGACTCCACAGAGGGTTTTTCCAGCTCAGCTGGAATTGGAGGTGTTGGCACTGAAATATATAAAGTGCTGGACCTCACCACTGACCTCGAGGTGCAGGTGTAGGACAGAGGAAGGCCCAAAATATGGGAATTATGGCCAGATATCATCATTTAAAACAAATGACTCTGTCCCTCAGGTATTTTTCTAATATTATTCTTGCTCTGTAGATAAGATTGAGCATTTGCATGAGGTAATGAGATCTGGCCAGCACTCAGAGGAGCCTTTCTGGCCATGACCAGCAGGACAAGTCCCTGCTCAGCCCCAGTCTGTGTGTGAGTGAGTCTGCAGCCCTGTGCTGATTTATTCAAAGCTGAGATGATTTTTATGAGGGACCTTCATCAAAAAGACAGAGATGATCCTAACTGGGAAGGAAGGAAAGATGATGCCTGCACAGCTGGGCCTGCACTGGGAGCTGGCAATGCCCTTTCCAGCTGAGGAAGATGGGAAAGGGGAAAATTGCCATCTTTGCTTTTTTTTTCTTTTTTTTTTTCTTTTTTCTTTTTTTTGCTAGGATGAAAAGACAACAAAGTATGAATGGTCATAATTTAGTGGGCTCCTGGGTAAATTTGTATTTCATTCCGGTTATTGAGTGCATTCCCTAATTGCAGCAATAAAAAGGAACAGTCCATCTTCTAAATGCAAGTGGTAGAGCTGATTGTTATTTAATTACTTGATTCCAGTGGTCGAGGGGTGAGCCTGGAATTACAATTGCAGCTTGTATTATTTCACTGAGATTGCCGAATTAATTAGGAGAACAATGGGATTCTTCATTGTTGACATCTTAAGGACTCGTGACAATAACTTTAAAACCCAGTGAATAATAAAAAAGCCACCGTGGGGTTTTTCTCCTGAAGAAAAAGGGGAGCTGGAGCCCCTTCATTCCCTCTTTCCTCCTCCCTGCTCTAGAATGTTTTCATTCAGGAAAGAAAAGGTAATTTCCAGTCAAATTCCAGTTGCTGATATGTGGGTTAATTCCTGAATATCATGGAAAAATAGCCCGTGGTGTTCCTCATCACCCTGTGTAATTGAAACCCAGAGCTGATATTTATGGGGCTTATCAGACCTTTTAGGGGCTTGGGAGTGTAAGAGCATAAATGAACAGAAAGTTGTAAGTTCTTGTGCTTTAGGATATGACCTAAGCTCTGCTTAATGAGACTGAGCAGAGACTTAACCCCAGGCCAAGCTCTCTCTCTTTCCTCTGCTTTTGCATTTCCCTCTTAAAAACTCAGTGCTGAGCCCCAGGAGAGCCATGGAAAAATCCCAAGGGAGGTCTGGAAAGGGTTGTGCTCACCTCAATAATCTGCTAGCCCTGGGAAGGAGGTGCTGTCTTTCCAGGCCTCTCACTGGGATGGTTTTGTACAAAGATCAGGAAATTTCCCTGCCCTGTTCTCATTGCTGGCCCTGGGAAGGAGGTGCTGCCTTTCCAGGCCCCTCACTGGGGTGGTTTTGTACAAAAATCAGGAAATTTCCATGCCCTGTTCTCATTGCTGGGCTGGCTCAAGGTGGTTTTATCCATGTGGGAATATTGGATGAGGAAATGAGGTCTTGCCCTCTCCTGGCACCATGCAGGATAATGAAAAGGTCATTTTCTGTAAGGCTGATAATGTCCCCTAAAAATTGTTCCTGAGGGGAACAACAGAAACATTGAAGAACTGAAGGAGTTGTGGGTGGGTGATGCTGAGCAGAGGTGGAAAAAGGGAAAATATTCACATATTCAGGGTGGACATTTGTCTTGATCTCCTTAAAAACAAGCAGAAATCCATCTCCAGCATGCCTGAAAGTGGTGGGCAAGAGGCGCTGATTGAGGTTTTGCTCTGAAAATGTTGCCTTTATTTTCCTCTCTCTCTCTTTTCTTTTTAAGTTTTATTGAAAATGTGTTTCATATAATGGCCTTTGTTGTGATGTGGCTTTTACTGTGGCTGACTGAGTGTTTGTGGGGTTATTACAGCCTTGCAGTGGAGGAAAGCATGAAACAGGTTCTCTCCAAAGCCTTGGGGGGAGGCCTGATTATGTTAAAATAATCATCTTCCCTGACCAAACTTGGCTTTCTCTTTCCTGGGTGCTCTGCAGAGAGTTGTTCCTTTTTTTGTCGGCGTCTTTGTATTGTCAGGATTAATTTTTCAGAGGGAGAAATCTCCATAAGCTGAGTGGTGCCCACTCCTTCCTTTTAAGGAGCAGGAGGTTGGATTTTTTTTACCCTCTTCTCTGCAGAAATTCTGTGGCTTGAACCTACTCCACTGCTCACTTTCTTCCCTTTCAACCTCTGATTTCCTCTCTGGCTTTGTGTGAGTTTTCTGAGCTGATTGGAAGTACTTTGAGGTGCTTTTTGAGCTCCTTTCCTCATGGGTTTGTGGGAATGAGGAACACTTTGAGGGTTTTTCCTTGCAGATTTGTGGGAATGAGGAACATTTTGAGCTCCTTTCCTCCCAGATTTGTGGGATCAGGTATATTTTGAGGGTTTTTCCTCGCAGATTTGTGGCAATGAGGAACATTTTGAGCTCCTTTCCTTCTGGATTTGTGGGGTCAAGTATATTTTGAGTTTTTTCCCCCCAGATTTGTGGGATCAAGTACATTTTGAGCTTTTCTCCTTGCAGATTTGTGGGAATTAGGAACTTTTTGAGGTTTTTTTCCTCAAATGGGGCAAGATCTGCAGGATTTGGGAACTGGGGCTGAATCTGTGGGCTGGGGATGAGGGGATGGTGTTGAGGGGTAGAAATCCACGTGTGGGTTTTTTGGAAAGGACAGGGGAGGGCTGAGGGGGAGATTTTGGAGGAAATCCCTCAGGAGCCAGGGGTGGGTTTGGGCAGGCCTGGCCCTGTGAGGGTGGGATGTTCAAGTGCTCCCAGCTCTGTTTGCTGCAGCAGGAGGGAAAGAAGCTTTTGGCATCGATTTCTTCTCTTCACCCAGAATCAGCCGAGGTACAGGGCAGAGGGGTTTGCAGGATCTGCTCCTTGCAGTCTGGCTTCCCCCTTCACTTCTCAGCCCGTTTTATTCCCTTTGCTTCTACTTGTGCCTGACAAGCAAATATCTCCTCTCCCTCTCTTTTCTTCCTCCACTGCCTGATTTTTCCCTTCTCCAGAACATCTCTAATCTCTCCTCCTGCACTGATAACTGAAATGAGTTCTATTCCCCAGCCAGCAGCAGCTGGGCTTGGACAGGGCTCAAGGGCAGGCTCTGATTGACAGGGAATCTCTGGGATTTTGTGGGCTCTGGTGATTTATTTCCCTCTCTTCCTCATTCCCTTCCTGTTGGGAAATTGCCACCTGCAGGAGAAAGGGCAGCCAGGCTTCATTGCCAGAGTGCAGAGGGTGAGGATGAGGAGGAGACAGGGAGCTGATGAGGGTGTGGGTGAGATCAGCCTGGCTGGGCTCTGGTGCTCAAGAGTCCTTCACCTTCAGCCAGGAGCTGTGCACAGCAGGAAAGCCCAGGGGAGAGCCAGGGGAAACCAGAGAGGTGAAGAGCAGCAAGGAGGAGACCAAAAAAAAAACACCACCAAAAAAAAAAAAAAGTGGCACCCTGAAGATCTGGAAAAGAGCCAGAAAGAACAGGGTACAAAATACCAGAGAAGTGACAGTCAATTTACAGTCTCCAGGGAGAGAAAGGGAAAGGAAGATGGGGAAAAAATGTCTTTGTTAAGAAGGAGCAAATGGTAGAGAAGAGTTGATGGTGGTGTGGAAATCCTCCTGACTCCTGGGGTTCCTCCTCCTCCTGCTGCAGCAGTCCCTGAGTGTCCTGATCAATGAAAATTCCATCTTCCTGAGGATCTGAAGGAAAGCCTGGTCCTCCCTGGCACCACGAGGAGGTGCTGAGTTGGACAAAGGCAATGGGAGAAACACCAGAGCTGAGCAAGGGCTGTTCTCAGGGTCAGTTTGGGGAGTCTGCTCTTGGCACAGGTTGGATTTGGAGGGTTCATTTCCCCCTGAAGGGCACCTGAGAGCCAAACCTGCCCAGGTGGGAAGTGGTTTCTGTCTCTGCTTTTGCCCTGGCAAGGGCAGCACTTTGTCCTCTGCTCTGGCTTCAGTTTTGTCCAGCAGAGCTGCTGGATTTGCTGAGCATTCCCAGATGTACCCTGTTCCTCAGGGAATCACTGCTGGATGTGCTTAATCCCTTCAGAGCTAAGCCTGGATTTTACCTGGGCATTGATGGAGCTCGGGTTTGGAGGGATGAAGTGGATTTTTGTACTCAGGAATGGAAAATCTCATGTTCTTCCTGAAGGTGACACAAGTCCTGAGGAGCAAGAAGCTTAAAGAAGGGGAAGTGGAGAGCAGCTGTACAAATTCCTACAGGAAAGGAGCTCAAAGTGTTCC
>JBBMKD010000085.1:4844105-4860316 GCA_037834095.1 Argya squamiceps | reverse complement strand
TATAATATACTGTATATAATATACTGTATATAATATACTGTATATAATATACTGTATATAATATACTGTATATAATATACTGTATATAATAATATAAAAATATATATATAAATTTTTTTTCTTGGCCAATTTTCTTTCTTCTTGGGTCAATAATCACAGAGAGGAGCTGCCCACTGGATTTATCTCAAATTGGAATTGTGCATCCCAACAGGATGGATGGGGGTCCTTGGGTTGGGGGGTTTGCTTCAAAGTCCCCTTCAGCACAGAATTAAAATGTGCCCTTGTCACTGCAGCTCTGTGGGGGGTGAATTACATTTCCTCCTTCAGATGAACTTGTCAAACTTGGTGATAATGAAGTAAAAAAAAAAAAAGAGAGAGAAAAAATGACAATGGGTAAGAAAGAGGTGCCTTGTGAAAAACCTTCCTTAATGGAAAATGTCTTTTTTTGATGCAAAAATCTCCTGTGTGTGAGAAGTGGTGGCACAGCTTTGATTTCTCCATGATTTAAAACCAATCAGCTTTGTCATGTCCTAGAAGGGAGGGAAGGAAATGAAGCCAGCAGAGATAAAGTGGAATATTTGGATGGAAGTTGTCTGACCTCTCAGAGGGGACTAAATACAGCCAGGGATTCACTTTTTCCTCCCTGTTTCTCCTGAGCTGAGCCAGTCCTGGAAGTGTTTTCCCACTTTTTGTGTGGATTGAGTGGAGCAGAGGAAAATGGGGGTGGTTTAAGTGGCTTCTGTGTGCTCAGGGCTCATTGAGTTGTCTCTACTGCTCTCTGGAATTCCTTCATTCCCTGCCTGCCTTAATTGGGTGCTGCAACACTTCTATATGTTAAAATAAATGAACTTTTCACTACAAAAGAGGGAAAGAAGAGAGACAGATGATCCCTCAGCAGCAGCTGTTTGGAGAAAGAATCCCACAGAAGCTGCTTTCTTGGCTAATTAGAAATCTGCTTTCCTTTAGGAAGGATAACGTTTACGTTCCTGACTCCTGTTCTTGCTTCTAATTACTTTTTGGAGAAATGAATAAAGGCACTTTCATGTGTTTTACTCAGAGTTGCTGAGGCAGAGAGTGCTGGGTGGGAAATGGCTCCTGGAGTTGGGAGAGGAGACAAGAGGAGGAAATCAAGATGTCAATTTGCACTTTGAAGGGAGGGGGTTTATTTTCCAGCAGGAGCACCTGGTTGGAAACAGCAGAGAAGCTTCAGGTGGGATCTTCTGGGGTTTGGGGGAGGCTGTTTAGCCCTGAAAATTCCAGCTTTCCTGCTATTTCTCTGCTTAATTTCATGAAAAAGAGCAGGGGTTGTGTCCAGCAGGGGTTGTGGCCAGCCAGAGAAGGAGGAAAAGCTGCCCCAAATCCTTGCAGTCCCACAAAAACACAGGACATTCCCTCAGGACCAGGCAGGATGCAAGGCAAGCTCACTCCTCACTGGAGATTTTCCATTTTCTCTGGCTGGGGCTCTCAGCCCCAGGTTTCCTGCTATTTCTCTGTCTAATGCAGTGAAAAAGAGCAGGGGTTATGTTCAGCCAGGGAAGGAGGGAAAAGCAAAGCACACCTCCTCCAAATCCTTCCAGTCCCACAAAAACATGGGACAGCCAAACACCATTCCCTCAGGGCCAGGCAGGATGCAAAGAAATCTCACTCCTCACTGGAGAATTTCAATTTTCTCTGTCTGGGGCACTCAGAGCCTTAAGGAAAGCCCAGCACAGGAAGGGATGGAGGAGCAGCAACCAAAGCAAACCCTGCTGTGCTGGGAGGTGGATTTGGGATCCCAGGGGTGTCCCTGGGAGCTGCAGGAGGAAGGGGAGTCACAAATGATGCCTTGGGAAGGCTGAGCTGGAACAGAGACAGGACAGAGTTGGAGAATAAAGTAGATATTTAATAAAAGGGCTTTAAGGGTAAACCTTGGGCAGGACAAGAGCCTAACCAGGGCTACACCCAAGGTGGACCCAAAATGGGCACAAAATGGACACAAAAAGGACACCTGGTCTCCAGGTCTCACACTTTTATAATTTTTGGTCCATTTTCATATTGGGGTTTAATTGTCCAATTCCAGCTCCAGGCTGTGAGGTCCCATCTTTCTTGTTCCTCCCTCCAGCCCAGCCTTGTTTGTGTTTTTGGGGCTGAAAGTTGTCCTTGGT
Source organism: Argya squamiceps (assembly GCA_037834095.1). Lineage (NCBI taxonomy): Eukaryota > Metazoa > Chordata > Aves > Passeriformes > Leiothrichidae > Argya > Argya squamiceps. The sequence goes on along the minus strand of JBBMKD010000085.1, from coordinate 4,858,172 downwards.
GTGCAGCAGGAAAAGGATTTGTTTTGTGTCCCTGCTGTGTGCAGAGCTGAGTGACACTGACTGTGAGCTCAGAGCTGCACCCCTGGGCAGCACAGAATCTGAAATACATGAAAGATAAAACTTAAGGCACCACAACCTCTGCTGGGAAGGGTCCCCTGCTCCAGCTCAGTCTCAGCATCCTCCTGTGGAGCACAGGGCTTTTCCCAAGGAAGGAAAACCATGGAGATAATCCCAGCCAGCTTCATACCCCATGCAATGGGAATTGAAACCACTTTGGGGTTCTGGTTTGGTGATTACAGGACAGGGGGGACCCACTCGAGCTGTTTGATACCTGGAGAATCAAGCAGCTTCTGTCAGAGCTTTGAGTAAATTCATCGTGAAACAAATGCACAGGAAAATGAAATGTTCAAGCTAAAATTCTAGAGAAAACAGCAAACGTGCTCGTTTGGCATCTGCTGAGAAACAAGCTTTGATTGTTTGCCATGAAGGGAGAATTTAGTTTTGAAACGTGTTTCATCTTTTTATTAAGGTTATAAATATTGAAATTGGAACAAAGCGTTTTGCTCAGCCTGAAACAAAGAATTCTCTGGGTTGTTTTTTTCCTCCCAGTAGCCCCTTGGGAGTTCAGGGTGTCTCCTGCAGGCTGGAAGTTGCTCCTGCTGGGTTTTACTTTTTGGTGGTGATTTAAGCAAAACCTTTCTCTGCCTCTGCTGAACTTTTTAAAGCCTTGAGCAGGTGTTAGTTTGCAATCCAGCAATTCAATTACTCTGGGCAATAAATTTCAAGGTAAATGTTGGAAGCTCCATCACTTGAAGTACCAATGTTTTCCTTTTTTTCTCCCTCAGTCTTCAGGGTAGTATCATCAGCAGGGGAAGTAATGAAGCCTGGTTTCCTATGGATTGCTTTCTCATGCTTGGATTCTTTGATAACTAAATAATTTCAGGCTTTGACTGAGTGCCCCAGCCACAGGAAAAGCTGGATTGTGTGTAAATTCTCTAATAAGGAGCAAGCTCACCTTGCCTCCTGCCTGTCCCTGAGGATGCTGAGAGCCTGGTTATTGTCTGAGCTCTATTTTTGGGAGGGTTTGGGGGGAGCTGTGGCCGAGGTGCTGCAGGTGGGTTTGTTTGTGGGTGGCTTTGCCTGTTTCCATAGGAAAGCAGGTTGGAAGGATAGGTGGGTAAAGGATATTTTTGGCACACGGACCTGGTGGAGTCAATGCCACCATTTATGGACTCTGAGAGGAGGGAGGAGGATGTTTTTTTCCGGGGAATGTGTGAATAAACACGTCCATTAACACGGTGACAAACAGGACTTGACATGCAGGGTGGTGCTTAAATTAAAACTGCTCGTTTACCATGACCAGGGGATGGGGATTTCAATGCTTTTGGCTCCTGTGCTTGGTACCCAGAGCTGCATTTACCACAGGGTTACTTCCATTGCATGCAATATTTTAAAAAAGAGAAAAAAAGAAGAAAAAATAATTAATTTTTCCCCTGGAGATGCAATTTTTAAAAAATTCCCTTTACCTTTTATATGTATATATATATTATTTATTTATTTATTTATTTACTATATATGTATATAGGTACATTTTATTTATATATATAGACATTTTTATTATATATATATTTATTATTTTATATATACATATGTGTATATATAAATATATTGTCGTTTATTTTACATATTATATGTATATTAGGTTTTTTTTCTGTTATTCATTTGTAGGACTGTAAGCAAACAAAAGCAGTGATGCAAAGTGTGAGTGAGAGACTGGGCAATAAGGAGGGAAATGTGTGTTTCATGTTTTTCCTGGGTGCAAAGTGTGAATGGCTGGGCAATAAGGAGGGAAAGGAGGGAAATGTGTGTTTCATCTCTTTCCTGGGAGCTCCACAGACCGAATTCCCTCAGCTCCTGGTGGGATGGGGATGATGCTCTCCAGCATCTCATAAAAGAGTAAAAAAACCCAGAGGCAAAACCAGTAGGGGACAGTGACAAATCCTTCTGTCCAGATAATCAGTGATAAGCTGATAAGGGGTAGCCCAGGCAGGCAATTAACACAAGGGGTTAATGAGCTGAGGGATGGACATCTCCAGGAACCAGCAGTGACTTGGAGCAGAGCAGATTAATGAGGGGTTTTTTGCTGCTGATGGACAAACCCAGCAGCTCCTGTGAGTGATGCTCAGCTTTTCCTCCCTGCTCAAACTTTTCTGGGAGCAATTAGAGGGGAGAGGAGGGCAGAACCGGCCCCCTCTGGGCTTGATTTATGACCCAACCCTTTTGTAACGAGATTTCCAGCGTTGTAAAATATTAAATACATCCTTATATCCAATATTGCATTTTGATACATTTCATGCCTCATTTGCTTCTGGAGTCAAGGACAACTTCACATTTTTCATGGCACCGGGCCCAGATTTGTCTATTTATTTATTTTTAATCACTGCATTTTTCTCTTTTTTATACCTGTATCGTTCTGGATTAAATCTTGGCAACCATAGCAACCTATTCCACCGGGTGGATTCAGGTCTCCAGCACGTGGAGAGACTTTTTTGGGGCTTGGCTGATTCCCCCTCCTGGGGCTGCTGTGCAGGTGCCACCCGTGGGGGAATGGTGGTTTTTTAGGAAATTTAGTGGTGGATTTGAGGCTGAGGCAGCAGCTCTGTCACTTTGAAACAAAAGGCTGTTTTATTGAGCAGCTCACGTGCTGCAATGAGGGGCATTAAGTGGGATTTGCTGGCGCAGTTAAAGGAGGATGCAGGCAGCTCCCGTGAGTTGGGGAGGGGCTGGAATTGGAATTTGTCGGTGTGGGAGGTTTTTGTGTTTATTTTTTCCTCTCACTTTGGGGAAGAGCAGCTGCCTCCTGGCAGCACAGAGGGACTCTGCTCCTGCAGGTGTTTATGCTGAATATTTGTGACCAGAGCAGGGTGGGCTCTGTCCTATCTCAGCTCTGGGACTTTGGCTGCATCCTTTGAAATCCCATTTTCATCTGCTGTGGAGGCTGAGTGGGGATGTATTTTCCTTGGCTGGGGGTTGGATTTTTTGGGGAAGAGCTCATTTCTCCCATCCCTCAGCCCGGATCCATCGCCCTCACCTTCACTGAGGTGTCTCATCTCTTTAAGTCAACAGAGAGCAATTGGCCTGTGTTCCCTCCGAGGTGACATCTCAGATGTGACTCATCCTCTGGGCTCAGGATGTCTTTCCCTTTTTACAAAATCTTGGGTTTTCTTCCTACTGCCGAGGTGACTGCATTTTTTATTTTATTTTATTCTATTTTTTTGGTCTAAGAAAGTATAGCCAGAGCCACTTGCAAGGAGCAGGAGCTCAAGAAGCTCTGCCTTAGAACCCAGACAGACGGTCCTGAGAAGTGAGAGTAATTAAAAACTGTAATATCTCCCCTAAGGCTTGTGGTCAATTATCCATGAATGGCAACTTCAGCTTGTGACTGGATGCTTTTCCTGAAGGAAAAAGCTGGAGCTGGAATGAGCTCAAGAAGGCCCATGGCTGCTTGTTTTGGAAAGGGGCCTGGACAGCCACAGGAGTCCGGACTGATCTGTCTGAGGGAGCTGCTTTAGCACAAGAACCCCGCTTTTGTTTTTTTTCCAGAATTCTTTTCTGACTCTTCTGAGGTTCTCCAGCTTTGCCAAATTCCTGAAAGAGTGGCCACAAGACTTGGAAGGGTTTGGCTGGAGGGAAAAGTTTCCAGCTCATCTCTTGGTGGTGCTGCCCTTCCAGCTCTTAAGAGCTTCCAGAAGTGGTCAGCACCCAGAAATGAAATAATTTCAGTGATGACATCTCTGAATGGGCAGCACTGAGCTGGTTTTGGGGACAGGTCAGGTGTCCTAAACGAGTGACTTTGAACCTTCTGTCCTTGGGCAAAGGAGCCCGTGAAAGATGAGAGCCTCACAAATGAGAAACAAACAGCTTTTCTGTGCAGGAGAGCTCGCATCTGAACTGGGGAACTTCTAAGAGTTGGGATCAAAAAAAAATCTTCAAAGCCTTTTTTTATAAATGAAAGTATCAACAGGAGTCAGGGGACCTTGGTTGAGGGGCTCTTACAAATCCCACGAGGTGCTTCTCAGCCCGTTTTGGTGGCTGATAGCCTTTGAAAATCTGTCCCAAAGCACTTGAATCACTCCTAGAAATGGAATTTACACTTCTAAATTACCTGCCTGCCTGCAAAGGCAGCCTTAGCCCTGCCTCTTCCTAATTGCCACATCAATTAAAAGCCTCCCTGCATCCTGCTGCCGGCAGCCCCTGCTGGATGGTGGGCAGTGCAGGACTTTCACCCAGGCTGCTTTTTATGGTCCCCACTCTTCGGGAAAAGCAACAAAATTTACTGAGGGAGCCCGTGTTTGTTCCCTCCTTCCCATGCAGCAAACTAATTGAAAACAACATGAATGTTAATGATGCATCTCGCGTTTGGAAGTTAGAGGGGTGATTAATACGTTGTAACATTGTGTATTAACACCTTCTCAGGGGCATAATGAAGACAAAATATATGCTCTGAGACTGAGGCTGTTTGTTTCTCCCTGTGTTCCACCACCCCTGCCCACGGTGAAATACAAGCTTTCCGAGCCAGAGGGTTTTGTTTCAAAGCATGATTTTTAAATCAATCAATGAAATTTTATGTCTTATGACATAAAATGCATATTTTTTTTTAATTTTGCCCCCTCCTTTTGATGGAGTGGCTGGAGCAAAAGGCACAAAGGGAGTGGGATTTGAGGAGGGAAAAGCCAGTGCTGTGCCAGGTTCCTGGAGCTGTCACCTTGTGGTGCAGAAAAGCTGGAAAAGGAATCTAGGGAAAGCTTTTTTCCCCTCTCTCTTCTACTCCTTGACTGATGGCTCCAGAATCCTTGTAATGCTGCTTTTTTTTCCCTTTAATTATTGTGATGAATGGCTGCTGTGGCTGGAGGCCGGGGCTGTGATGGATCTGTGAGGCTGCTGGAGGCTCTGAGTGCATCCCTGTGCCCAGCTCAGAGCAGTGTCCCCTGTCCCTGCCTGGGGCTGCCTTACCTGGGCTGCTGTGACCCCAGACTGGGTCACCACTGCCCCTTTTTCCTTGTAGAGGTGCTTGTGCTTATCCTCACCCTTCCAAGGGTTGTCACCTTCTGGATTTGGCTGGATTTGTGGCCCCAACCTCGCTGTTGGTTCATCCCAACATTCTCTTGTCTGGTGCCAAATTCCCAAAGCTCTGCTCCTAGGATTTGGGATCACAGCCCTTGGCACAGTTTTGGGGACCTTTGGGACATCCTAATCGACACCAAAAGGGTTAATCCTGCTTCTTTGCACTCTAGGAGAGTTCAGATATCAGCCAGAAGTTGGTTTTGTTGCAGATGTTGGAGCAGGCTTGTTGTTTTCCTAGAAACTCTCAGCTCCTGCTGTCCTGTATCTCCCCAGCATCGTCTGTGGTTCCTTTCTTAACCAGATTCAGTCCAGTCTCTTGTTTGTTAAACAAACCTTGGGCCCAAGATGTGCTCAGAACCTGGAGGAAATGAACAATTCCATTGAGTTCATTGGATTAATGATTCCAGTTAATTCCAGTATGTCATGACAGGGGAAAGGGGAATAATTTCAAACTGAGGGTGGTGTTAGATGGGATTAAAAATTCTTTCCTAGGAGGGCCTGGCACAGTTTTCCCAGAGAAGCTGTGGCTGCCTTGGATCCCTGGAAGTGTCCAAGGCCAGGTTGGAGTAATTTGGGATGCTGGGAGGTGTCCCCGCCCATGGGAGGGGTGGGATGGGATGATCTTTAAGGTCCATTCCAGCCCAGGCCATTCAGTGATCCCACACCATTGGTATTCACCTGCTGCTCTGTGTGTGCTGGAGATTTATTATTTTTAGTGTGACTTTGTGTGGTGACATTGGAATTGTTCCCTCAGCTTGGGGATTTTGGCTGGGATTGTTTATGATGGACAGTGTGTGATTTTTAGATTTTTTTTTTTTTGGTAATGAGGAATGTCTGGTTCAATGCCTAGATGTGCTCATGGGGAAATGTGGGATCTGTTGAAATTCTCATAAATCCCATAAATCATCAGGGACAGTGAAGCTGTGACCTGGAAAAGCCCTTCAGGTGGGAAGGCAGGACAGGGATGTTCCAAACCTTGAGCATCAACTCTTCCAAGAGGAGGGAGCAGATCCACAACCCTGTGGGTAAAACCTCAGCACGGGGCTGGAAGTTTTGTTTTTTTCCAGCTCTGATCCCTTCTGGCCATCCCAGCTCACCCCAGCCCCTCTCCACGAGCAGCAAGGCTGCTGAGAATCCTCATTTCTGCCTCTCTGAGTAGAAAACTCTGGGAAGTGACTCCTTGGGAATGTTGTGGTGGGTGGGAGCGTGTGCTGAGGCTGATTATGTAACTGCAGGAAGGGGAAGGCGGGCACGGGAGCTGTAACACGTCTATAATTAAGCACAACAAACAGCCAGAAAACAACAAACACTTCTTAAACCCCATCCTTGGCCAGAACTGAGTTATTATTTTCCTGCTTTGGCAAACAGGGGAAAGCAACAGGGAGAGAAACATCTACGTGTTAATTCATTAAGTGTGTTTGAAACCTTTTCCTTTGGGAGGGCGTTGGGGTTTTTTTGGAGTGTTTTGTATCTTTAATGAATGAAAATTCAATCTGAGAATGGGTGAGAGGGGCAGAGCTCCCTCAGGCTGTAGGCAGCTCCTATTTATAGCACTGCTGTTCCCACCAGTTGGGTGGAAAAGGGCCCCAGCTCTGGAGTGTTTTATCCAAACAGTGAAGGGAGGAACCAACCTGGAGTAATTCCTGCTCTGCAAGCTGAGTGTTTATCCACTTTCTGAATGAATGGAGATGTGCTTTATTTATTAAAACGAGCAAAATGTCTTTTTTCCTTCAGGAGTTGGCATATTTTTGCTGTCCTTGCTGCCTCCTCTCCCTTTTATCTGCCTTTAAGCCATGTATTTGCATGAAACCAGCATAAAACTCTGCTTTATCTGGATGATAGTGGGCTGCAATTAAAGCTCTGGGGTTTTTTGGCTGTGTCCCTGCCCTCAGAGCAGAATCCCTGTGGCTGTGGACATGATTTTACCCTGCTGTACCTTAACCTCCTTCCTTGCTTGCCTCTAATTAATCTCCCGTTAATGACCCAGCCCAAAAAGAGCTGCAGATTTTGAGGAGTCACAGGCAGAAAGAGCTGAGATTTGGAGTGATGTTACCAGGGAATGTTTCAGGTTGGTGGAACAGGATTTTTCTCCTTCTCCAGCTGTGGTGGGAGGCAGGATTTACTGCTGCCCTTCCCTGCCCTCCTGCTCCACCAGCCATTCCAGCCTGGCCATAAATCCGGGGCTGCTGCTTCTCCCAGCCCTGCTGGTGAGCTCAGGGCAGCCTGGTGCTCACTGTTCCATGGCTGGCTGCTGCCTCACATCCTGATTTTTTGGGACTGTGTCCTTGATTATCTGGTGCTGGAGGGAGGTGGGTGAGGGGGAGGGTGGTGCTCTCCCAGTTTGGGCAGGTCGTGTGCTGTGATCCCTGAGAAAAACCTGCTGGGTGTGGGGATGTAAGGAATAACAGGCTGGAATAAATGGGGGATATGGGGAATAATAGGCTGGGGAGTATGGGGAATAACAGGCCAAAATATATGGGGAATATAGGGAATAATAGGTTGCAATATATGAGGAATAACAGGCTGGAATATATGGGAAATATAGGGAATAACAGGTTGCAATATATGGGGAATAACAGGCTGGAATAAATGGGGGATATGGGGAATAATAGGCTGGGGAATATGGGGAATAACAGGCCGAAATATATGGGGAATATAGGGAATAACAGGCTGGAATATATGGGGAATAATATGCTGGGGAATATGGGGAATAACAGGCTGGAATAAATGGGGGGATATGGGGAATAACAGGCTGGAATAAATGGAGAAGAACAGGCTGGAATATATGGGGATATGAGGGATATTGATGAGGAATAACAGGCTGGAATATATGTGGGATATGGGGAAGAACAGGTTGGGGAATATATGGGGGATATGGAGAATAACAGGCTGGAATATTTGTGGGATGTGGGGAATAATAGGTTGGAATATATGGGGGATATGGGAAATAAAAGGCTGGAATATATGGGGATAACAGGCTGGAATATATGGGGTATATATGGAATAAAAGGCTGGAACATATGGGGAATATGGGGAATAACACACAGGAATAAATGGGGAAGAACAGGCTGGAAAATGGAGATGGATCAGGGAATTCCAGGAGATGATGCAGGAGTTGTCAAGGCTCGGGTACCACCCATGGTTTTGATTATTTATGACTTTTGATTATTTATGACTTTTGATTATTTATGACTTTTGATTATTTATGACTTTTGATTATTTATGGTTTTGGTTATTCATAAAGGAAATAATTTTAAAGGAGTGGGTTGTAATGTCCTTTTTACTCCTGGATAAGGATTTCCCCAATCCTCCAGAGATCCCTCTGTGTTCTGGAATTGTTGGGGTTGTGCTGCCACTCTCAAAAGTCTGGGATGCTGAATGATCAGCAATTCCTTAGTCCTGGAACGGGCAGGCAGGAGGCAGAGGTGGCTGTCCTTAGCCCCATTCCCGTGGGGAATTTTCCCTTCCACACCTAGAGGCAGAGTAAATCCACACTGCCACCATCCATCAGCCTGAGCCCTGCTGCACAAACCTCCAGCAGATTGCAGGAGCTGCTTCCAGGAGAATAATTCAGGGGATAAGGAGTCCCCAGGTCCAACTTAGGAACGGCCTGTAATGACTCCCAGGGAGCAATTCCAGCATCCATATAAATATAATCCATATAATCCTGGGAGGAACCACACTTGTGGGGGTGGTGAGGAGTAAAGGGACAAATTTGGGGCAGATTTTGGGGTTTTGCCCTGGAGTTGGGCTGAGGGAAGCAGCACTGGGGCAAGGAGGAGTGAAAGGGCTGGTTGAAAAGATAAAGGCACAGAGCTGAATGTCATTTTAGAAAACCTTGATCAGGAAAAAAAAAATAATAATAATAAATCCAGCTCAGAGGCTGTTAAGAGCAGAATGAAGGCTCAGATCAATAGGCTTTGAATGAATTCCTATAAAAAAGGAAGAATTTGGGTTTGACTTTGTAGGCACACTGCAGGAGAATGGAATCCATTGTCCCCAAAGGAGCTGTTCCAGCCCTCCTCTCGTGGAGATACTCAGGGATTTTAAAGCCTGCCAGCTTTTAGTGGTGTTGGGGAAGGAGAAAAAAAAAAGGTAGAGGAGAGGTGGAAATTAAACCACAAATGTTGACAATAAAACAGGGATAGAAATGGAGGTGGACAGGGAAGAGGAGAGAATCTGGATTCAGTGGCAGAGGAGCAGTAACTCACCCTGGTGTTTGGGCTGCAAAGGCTGAAATCAACCCAAAACTGGGGTTTTGGTGCATTTTGGTGTCAAAAATGTGATTCCCATCCAGGAAACTGCTTGGCTGCCCTCCACCTTTTGAAATAAACCCAAAACCTGGACACAGAAGTGTTTTCCAAGCACAGACCTGAATGTTTGTGCTTTGCCTCTTGTCAAATCCACGAACTTTTGCTCTGCACACAGTCAGATTTCCCACCTTAAATCTGAGTTCTCTGTGTGGATATATGGCAAGCTTACATTTTTTGGATAGTGATAATTAATTTTTTGGTGGCATTTCTTGGCCCTTCCCCTCCCCAAATCTCCTTCCAGAGGGAGTCTGGGTGCCCTCTGAGGGCTGGAGGCACCTTCTCTCCTTGTAGCAACATTTGAATCCCTATTGGAACTTCCAGGGTTCTTGTGGCATTGACAAAATGACATTTTTGGATAAATCCATGCAGTACCAAAGCCAAAAAAGCCTCACAGGGAATAAATCCAGTTTTACAAGAGGGAAGGAGAGCCAGGGAGTTATTTAGGGGAAGGAAATGGGGCGTTTTGGGGCTGAAAATGGCTTTTAGTGGGTAGCCCAGGCTCCAGGGGTGTGTGTGTTGGATTTGCAGGCTCAGCCCCAGGCACAAACACCTCCCCACCCACACAAATTCAGTGTTGTGGCAGACACTGCTGCTGGGTGAGCCCTTGGAGAACTCCAGCAGGCATTTTTCCAGGCGTTGCCACAATTCCCCTGGCAGGCAGTGTGGGAATTCTGCCCCTGGGGGCTCCCAAAAGCAGCTGGGATTTTTTGGGAGTGGATTTCCTGGGGAATAGGATTCCCCTGCTGGCTGTCCAGCTCTGATATTGCCTCTTCCAGCCCCACACAGAGCCAGAAATGGGAATAACGGGAATAAAAGTGTCAAATTTTGTGTCTTTTCCCCTTGAATGTGCAAAACTCAGGGTTATGTTTTGATGGGGCCTCTGAGCACGTGGCTGACAATCCTCATTGTGCTCTCCCAAATCCTGGTGGATCAGGTGCTGCCAAACCCAAATCAATTCTTTGATTTTTCTTTTCTCTTGGATTTTCTGTATTTCCACCAAGTCAAGGTACTGGAAAGTCGAAACCTGAAAGAAGTTTTTCAGTTTTATTTAATGAAATTTTGTTGGTGATGCTTTTTGTTGGATTTTTCCCCCTGGTTCCCATTGGGAGGATGGGATATTTCAGGGCTTGCAGTGTTACCCTGGGATCTCAATTCAGTGTCCTGTGGGATTGTGGAAAATCCCTTTGGGATCCTGGAAAAGGGAGAGAGTCTTTGGGGCTTGGTTTTTAATGTGAGGATGGAAAAACCCTGAGAGGGGCTCCTTGTGTCACCTCCTGCTGGGGCTGGTGCGGGGTTTATTTTGGCATGGATTTTTACATGAATTTTCCATCTCTTGTGTCTCACCCTTCTACGAGATTGACAATGGAATAAAATCTTTTGAGTTTTATTCTCTGTAGAGCTGGGTTTTCCCAACACCCTCCAAAGTCCATCAGGGACATGTGGGGTTTATCTGGATGTGGATTTTTGGAGAAGGCCATTCCAGCTCCTCTCCAAAGTCCACCAGGAGCTTGTGGGGTTTATTTGGATGTGAATTTTTGGAGAAGGCTGCTCCAGCTCCTCTCCAAAGGCCATTGTGAGTGTGTGGGGTTTATTTGGACACAGATTTTTCCATCTCTTGTGTCTCACTCTTCTACGAGATTGATAATGGAATAAAATATTTTGATTTTTATTCTCCTTTACCCCGTCTCTGTAGAGCTGGGCTTTCCCAGCACTCTCCAAAGCCCACCAGGAGCATGTGGGGTTTATTTGGACACAGATTTTTGGAGAAGGTCAGTCCAGCTCCTCTCCAAACCCCATCATGAGTGTGTGAGGTTTATTTGGACACAGGTTTTTTGGAGAAGGCCACTGCAGCTCCTCTCCAAACCCCATTGTGAGTGTGTGGGGTTTATTTGGACAAAGATTTTTGGAGAAGGCCACTGCCACTGCAGCTCCTCTCCAAACCCCATCACGAGTGTGTGAGGTTTATTTGGACACGATTTTTGGAGAAGGCCACTGCAGCTCCCCTCTAAAGCCCACCAGGAGCATGTGGGGTTTATTTGGACACGGATTTTTGGAGAAGGCCACTGCAGCTCCCCTCCAAAGCCCACCAGGAGCGTGTGGGGCCAGCAGGCAGCTCCAGAGTTGCTGCTGGCAGCTTTGATCCTCCCTTTGCCGGTGACAGGGATGAATTGGCGGCTCAGGGATGACTAAACTGCTTCGTTAGCCCGTCGTTAATTACCTCCATCCCCTCCCTGCTCTGAGGCAGAGCACTGACCTGATGCCACCAGAGCTGTGTTGCTTGTCCTGAGCTGTCAGGGGGAGAATGATGAGAGTCTCTTCATCTGGTGGTGAATCACCGCTGTGGTTTTTGGGGTGAGAGGAGGGATTTTGCAGAGGGGATTTACCTCGTGTGACCTGCCAGGTTTGTGTCTGCAGGAGCTCCTGGAGTGATTTTCCAGTGCTCTGTCCCACTGTGGGGATAGCAGTGGCTGAGCTGCTGCACCACGGGGTAAAAATCCATGTGGAAATGTTGTTAAAAGCCATAATTTCCTCATTTTGCTAAGTATTAGTCTTTTCTGTGACTTTAGGTGTGAAATAATGGCAGCATCTTCTCGCTCTGTTTGGGGATTGTGAGGCACAGGGTGGAATTGTTGGGGTTGTGCTGTGCAGGGACTCAGATGATCCCCATGGACCCCTTTCAGCTGAGGATATTCCATGATTCCCTGTCTTTTTTTTTTTTTTTGCTGTGCAGAGCAGGACTTGATTTGAGCGACAAGACATCATTTTTGGGGGCAAGGAGCCGTGATGATTTCATTTAGGGCATTTCTGTGGTGCAAATAAATGACAATAAAGTCCAGCTAGGCGGAAGGAGAAGGGCTGGAAGGAGGGAAACACATTCCAAGTGCAGCTGGAGAGATGCTGCTCCAGGTTCCCAGTGCCTGGGTTATTCCTGGCCAGGGCTAATGATGATGTATGAGCCTTGCAGAACACTCTTCATCCTGACACCTCCTCTGGAGAGGTCTGTGACATTATTCTCACTGGGTACAGGTGGGAAAATTAATGCATGAGGAGAGAAAGTTTGGCCAAGCAGCAGAGCCAGGGAGGAAATCTTGGTGTCCTGAAGCAGAGTCAGGCTTTGCCTCACAGGAGCTTTTCCCCAGCTCCTGGAATTTGCTGGTGCTGTGATTGCTAAATCAAGCCCTGCTGTTTTGGGAGGTCAGTGAGCTTTATTCCCCTTGTTGCTGCATAATTCCTTGTCTGGTGGATTCCGTGGGATGGCATAAAAGGCTCTGAACCCCATGTGCCACTGAGAAAAATCAAACATGAGTTTATGATCATCATCATCCTCACCTCCCTTCTGCTGAGCAGCTGCTGGCAGTGCCACATGCCAGTGCTTTCACCCTCACAGACTGCTCACACAGCTCACTGCAACATTCCTGAGGGTTTTTGGGGATGTCAGAGCTTCTACAGCTCCCTAAAAAGCCTTGGGAGAGAATGAGTCTGAGGCTGGTTTGGGGTGTGGATTTTGGGTGGGGTCACACCTGTGTGTGTGCAGGGCTGCCCAGCCCCAGGGACACTGGCACCTCTTTTCTGATCCAGGTTTTGGGCCAGAATCCTCATTTCAGCATGGACTAACTAAGTTTAAGTACTGAATTACTCCAGGACACGTTGCCTGCTCCTGAAATGCATCTGTATCCCTTTGTCCCTCTCTGGTTCCCCTCTCAGGGTGCAGAATTCTGTCTTGTCCCTGTTTCCTGCCCTGTGGCTCTCAGTTTTTAGCAGCTAAACCCTATTTCTTGCACTCTGTGGGACTTTTTCCCTTATTTTTCCTTGCATGGATCCACTGGAGCCATTCTGCACCAACCCAGGGATCCACCAGGACCTGACTCTCATTTTTTTTGTCCCCTTTCTATAACTCCCCTGCTCCCACCCTTGTGCCAGGGAAAATGTGCTGGCCAGGAGACACCCAGTGAGGAAGAGTGGGTCAGCACGAGGGATAAAGCCACGAAAAGCCACAAAAATCAGGGAAATCCTCTGTTAGACAGGAGAATGTGCCTTCCCTCCTGACCTGCTCTTTTCCTTGGCTTCCCCTTGGTTCTGAGGTTGGCTCTGCTGCCTCCCTCAGCTTCTCCACCACCCTGGGAAAAGCTGGATCAGGACAAAGAGGGGGGAAAGGGCTCTGCCTGCCCTGCACTCCCTTTTTGCAGTGCTGCTGATGGCCCCAACAGTTTGGGGAGCAGATTCTCCTCATTTATGTAAAGGCAAACAGGCTTTGAAGTGCTTGAGCTGCTACAGCAAGAGTGATGGAGAAAATTAGGGTTTTTTGGGGGTTTTTTATTAGGTTTGGTTCCTCCAGCTGCAGCCAGAGGTGGTGGCACACTGAGGGGGATTCTCTGCCCCTTCACACAGCCCTGGGGACATCCTGAGCTGTCCCTTGGGGACATCCTGAGCTGTCCCCAGGTGGTGGCACACACAGGGGTGTTCTCTGCCCCTTCACACAGCCCTGGGGACATCCTGAGCTGTCCCTTGGGGACATCCTGAGCTGTCCCCAGGTGGTGGCACACACAGGGGTGTTCTCTGCCCCTTCACACAGCCCTGGGGACATCCTGAGCTGTCCCTTGGGGACATCCTGAGCTGTCCCCAGGTGGTG
>JBBMKD010000085.1:4798802-4816978 GCA_037834095.1 Argya squamiceps | reverse complement strand
AAGAGGGATTTGGTGCAGAGTAGGGAAATTCCATGGGAAAAAGAGGGATTTGGTGCCGAGTAGGGAAATTCCATGGAAAAAAAGAGAGATTTGGTGCAGAGTAGGGAAATTCCATGGGAAAAAGAGGGATTTGGTGCAGAGCAGAGTGAGCTGCCCTGCAAGGGGAAGGTGTCCAGGCACCAGGCAGATGATGCCCAGCAAAGCAGTGCCCCTTGCCTGGTGTGGGAGGGCTCTGCCTCTCTCCAGGCTGCAGCTTTGCCACATAAAACATAACGAGCTCCTCGTCTCCAGCGGAGGAATCCAGCACTATAATAATATGAATAATAAATAATAAGCAGATTTATATTTTAGATCAGTGCCACAGGGCACTGTGGAGTGAGGAGGGACGGGGGGAGTCAGCCAGACAGATCATCTCTTTCCATCTCTTGCACCTCTGTGGCAGAGTTATTTTTCCTGATCTGTTCCTATTCATTAATGTCCGAGAGGCAGGTTATATTATCCACCCCAGGAGGCCTTTAAGCTTTGTTTTGATTCATTATATATCCACATACATATTATATAGATATAGATCTCTCCATGCAGAGGCAGCTGGATGGGGAAACCGGCTGGTAGTTATGGAAAAGAGCCACGTTACTTAAGCAGCAAATCAACATTCTATTTCTTCACTCTCTCTGTTTATTGGAAGCCATTTAGCCACCAGCATGGGGAAGCTGTGGTGCCCCGGGGCACAGCAGCAGCTGCTGCCCTGGCCGGTGTCGCTGGGTGCTTTTGGAAGGTGACTGCGTTGGAAGAAGGTGTTAATTCAGCAGGAAAAGGGGATTTGAAGGAGAGGAGCCAGGGAGAGAGGGGTTGGTCAGTGGAAAGGTGACATTTATCTCTTCCAGGCGCAGTCCTGAGCTGTGGCAGGGTGACTGAGGGCAGGCGTGGATAGGTGCATGAGCAGAATTTTGTATCAAAGGTCTGGTTTTTTACATTTGTTGCTGAATATTAAACATTCTCCCCGAGCCAAGGATCAGGATCTGAGAGTCATGTAACTTGTTTTATATCTAAATACTGTTCCTGCCCCTGGGCAGCACTTTGTGTATTTAGCTGCTGAGCCACTTCTAATACAGATCTCCTTGCTTCACACAGAGGAAGCTACTGATAGCAAGAGCTACTCTGCAATTTCTTTCATTATTTTTTCATATATATATATGAATAAAAGTCAATTACATGAATGAAAGATCCTTGGTCGCCTGCCTAAACAGCTGCCAAAATGAATTCCAACTCTGAGCCAAACTCAGCAAAGCTGGAATTTCTGCAGAGAGCTCCAGTGTGGCGTGAGATGGGATTGTGCAGGAGGCTGCATTACAGATTCCTGCTGCCCGGCCCCGGGCCCCAGGCTATCCGTGTGGGCAGGATGGATTTCACTGCTCTGCGGGGCTGGAGTCAATCTCCTCCTCAGAGCCACAGCCCTGCCAGGCAGCTCTTGGCATCCAGAGCACCTGGGAGAGCTCCGTGCCAGCCTCAGGGACACCTGGAGCTCCAAATCCCTCCCTCCCCACAGACCAATTAACTCCAAGTGAGCAGGAGAATTTTGGGGATGTGGGCAGGAGCTGGGCGGAGTTAGAAAATCTGGATAATTTGGCACGTTTGGAATGGAGGCAAATCCTCCGCAGAGGCAGGAGCAGTTCTGGGGATGATCCTGAGGATGTCTGGCTGAAGAACATGTGCTTTGTTTTTAGGGAAATGCAGGTCTGCAGTGACCACCCTGTGGTTTGAAGGATTTTTCGGGCAGTGAGGGGGAGGAGAGCCTTGCAGATTTTAGGTAGATATCCAATTTCCTCAAGCTGAGTTGAGATAAAGCCGAATTTGTCACCTGGAAGAACCTTTGGAGGCTGGAACCTTTCTGGGAAGGGCAGGGAGAGGATGGCAGATGGGAGAGGGAAGACAAAAAGCCACTCCATCTCCATCCTGTGGGAGCAGAGCTGAGATCTCCATCCTGGGAGTGCAGGGAAGGGTTTCTTTGTGCTCCAAGCCTCCTGCTCAGGGTTAATTCCTCCTGCTCAGGGTTAATTCCTCCTGCTCAGGGTTTATTCCCTCTGCTCAGGGTTTATTCCTCCTGCTTGAGATTTGTTCCTCCTGCTCGGGGTTTATTCCCTCTGCTCGGGGTTTATTCCCTCTGCTCGGGGTTTATTCCCTCTGCTCGGGGTTTATTCCTCCTGCTCAGGTTTTTTGTCCTCCTGCTCAGGGTTCATTCCTCCTGCTCAGGTTTTTTGTCCTCCTGCTCAGGGTTTTTTTCCTCCTGCTCGGGGTTTATTCCTCCTGCTCGGGGTTTATTCCTCCTGCTCGGGGTTTATTCCTCCTGCTGAGGGTTCATTCCTCCTGCTCGGGGTTTATTCCTCCTGCTGAGGGTTCATTCCTCCTGCTCGGGGTTCATTCCTCCTGCTGAGGGTTCATTCTTCCTGCTCGGGGTTCATTCTTCCTGCCGAGGGTTCATTCCTCCTGCCCAGGTTTTTTCCTCCTGCTCAGGGTTTATTACTCCTGCACATGGCTTTTTCCTCCTGCTCTGTTACTCTTGGCACGTTCCCTCATCCTTACTCCGTGGATGGGTGGGTTGCAAGCTCAGGAGCTCTCCAGGCTGCCACGTGCCCAGAGCTGAGCTCAGCGAGGTGTTAAAACCCTCTTGCTGAGCTTCAGGCACTGCAGGGCTGCTGGGCAACCTTCCCAGAAGAGGAGCTTTTGACCTAGCAGGGCCCTTCTCTGGAGTGCCCCTCTGCAGCTAATTGCTGCTGGCTGGCTGTCAGAGCAACACGGCCCCTGAGAGGCTGCAATCCCAAATTGCCCTGGCTGGGATTCAGCAGCTCCCACTCTCCACATCCAGGTGTTAGGGACACACAGCACTTGGAAAAGTCCCAGGAGGGGAGAACAACCTGCTGACAAAGCAGGGGGAGTGGTGGGGTCCTGCCCTTCACTTGCTCTCAGCTTTGTGCTCCTCTTCTCCCTCACAGAGACCTCACTGTGATGAGATCAAAGCTGGAAAAAAACCACTGGGGGAAAAGGGAAGGATGGAAAGGCCTTAAAGAATGAAATTTTTGCTTTTCTGTGGGATGTCAGCTGTGAGAAGTAGTGGAGAGGACAACACCTAGGGCACAATCCATGGCAGAAAGGGCTGTGAGCAGGCTGGGAAAATGGGGGCCTTGTGTTATTGGGACAACCATCCTGTCACATTAGGGTGGCATCAGAGCCCTTCTTTGGGGGGTTGTTTGGAGAGGAGGGGAGTGTGGGCAGTCTGGGAGGCAGAAGGTGAAGCTCCTGGCAGGAGGAGAGCTCGGAGAATGCAGATGTGACAGCAGAGAGGTGGAGCTGGGAGGGATCTGAGAGCAGCAGGAGCAGCTGAGCCTGGCCTTGCCCTGACTGCAGCCCTGCCAGACGAGGGCTGGGCATGTCAGGAGGCTGCAGGGAGAGAGGGAGGGCTCCTTTTCCTTTCCATCACTAATGAATTCCTCTTGCACCTCCAGACACTGCAGGGGCTTGGAGAGGCTAAGTGGAAATTTATGGGAAAGTGATGGCTGAATGTCAATGCTGCCGTCGAAGCCAATTTGGGAGCTGGGAAGTGCTAAAAGAATTAAGATTGTTAAATGGAAATAAGTTGATTTGGTTGAGATAAAATAGGGTTTAAATGAGTGAAATTATCAGTGGATTACCCTTGTTAGAGCACTGCCTTATTTAATAAACTGGGTTTTAATCTGCTGTGAGCATTCCTGAAGGGAAAGCTCAGCCTGTGGAGGTGCTGGGCTGTGAGGGAGGGGCAGCACCAGCTGTGCCATCATCCTCCAGAATGGAGCCACAGGAGCAGGAATGTGCCCAGGAATGATTTGTGCTTTCACAAGGATCTCATTCACTGCTTTACAAGAGGGTGGATCTTTGCTGGAGTTTCTCTTGCTGGCAGAACTGGGGTTGGGATCATTCCTGCCATGCTCAGAAATCCCATGATCTTAATGATCGCAGAAGATAAAGCAAAAAACCAGTGGAGTTGGCAAGGAAATACCTTGCAGTGCTGGTGAAAATGTAATTTAATGCCCACCCCAGATGCCTCAGGAGCCCCAGCTGAGTTTTTTAGGGCCAGGTGAGGCTGCAGTGGCTTTGCCCAAGTCTCCAAGTCCCCAGCATGACCAGTCTCTGTCCTGGGACAGCTCTGGCACAAGGCTGGCCCTGTGGTCACCCAGCTTGGCACAACTGAGGAGCATCAACATGGTGGGAGATGGTTCTGAGCTGCCCAACCCACATTTTGGAGCAGAAATCTCCTTTTCCTCGGCTCTGGTTGAAACCCAGCTCTTCCCTCCTGCGTTTAAATCCCATGGAGCATCTCATTAGGAGCAAATGACGCCTCAGGCAAGTGGAGCTGTAGAAAAGTAATCTTTATTAAGCACCCTCAGTGGTCAGAGCTGCTTGATGAGCCCCGGAGTTTTATTTGCAGGCAGCTTGGGTTGTTTTTGGGTAGGAAAAAGGCTCTGAGCTCCCTCCAGTCCCTGTCTCCAGGTTGCTGTTTTCCTTTTCTGCCCTGCAAACCCTGCTGGCAGAGCTCTCCACACTGAGAACAGGACGAGTGGAAGAGGATGAGTGGGAAAAGTCAGGGACATGAGAAGGGATTCAAGGAGGCTGCAGCTCATCCTGAGTCCAACACAGACACAGATTTCCCTGGGAAAAAAGCTGTAAAATACCCCCAGAGTGATGTGGCTTTTTGCTGGTGAGCCAGATGGAGATGGATTGAAGAAAATGGGGTGTGAGTGAAGGTGTTCACACCTCAGGTAACCCTGGGCTTGTTGGAGGCTCTGCTGCTGCACAAGGGGGATATTTCCAGACTGAGCTGAAAATCCAGAATCTCTGCTGCTGCTTTTGCTCCTCCTTTTCTTCACAGAATTTCCAGAGCAGCTGTGGCTGCCCCTGCATCCCTGGAAATGTCCCAGGCCAGGTTGGAGCACCCTGGGATAGTCCCTGCCCATGGCAAGGAGTGGAATGAGATGATTTTAAGTTCTTTTCCAACTCAAACAATTCTGGGATTTTATGATTTCCTGGTCCCTGCCCTTTTTGAATGACAAGCTGCGACTCATCTGTGGCTGTTTGTTGTCCTGGGGGCTGTCAGATTTCATTGTGAGGAAATGAGAAGCATTTTCAGGCATTAGCTGGCAGCACAGAGAGGTTTTAGAGTAGCAGTTCATGCCACTGAACAGGCTTTTGGAAGATGTGTCCTCATGCTTGGAGAATCAATTAACCTCGAAAACATTTGGTGGCTTGGTTTGAAGAACACTGGCTCTGAGAATTTCCTCTCCTGCTGCTGAAATCAGCCACCTTCAGCGTGAAGCATGGATGGTTTCTAGCACTGAAAGGTGAGGTGAGAATAATAAAAAAAAGGAGAATAAAGGAACAGCACAATGCCAGAAGAAATGCAAAAAAAAAAAAAAGAAAAGAAAAAAATGGAGCATCTGTGTGACTAAAACCCTTCTGAAAAGCAGTCATTTGCTGAATATATTTTGTTTTAAATGTCCTGGCTCTGTTCTCTGCTCTTCCCCACCCTCCCCATCTGGAGGCCATCCAGCATTATCCGTGCTTGAAAAGGCAGCACTGGCTGTGTGTTCTGCCCGAGCCAGCACCTGCAGGGAGCTGCAACAGGTCCCTGTCTGCCTGCTTGGTGTTTTTGGAGCTTTTTTTTTGGGGGCTGGAAAAGCAGAGTGATCTGTGCACAGCAGTGGGGGAAGGGCATCCTCACCTGCTCTGCTTGTGGGGTCAGGACAAAAAGCTCCTGCACTCCTGGGAGGCTCCTGATGCTTGGAATATCATCCCTTCCCTGCTGCTTTTTATGGATTTCTCTGCCAGAGCTGAATTAAAGCAGCTTTGGGGAAAAAGTGTTACAACCTCCTTGACCTAAAGTTCTCACCCCAGCAACATCATCCTTCCCCGTTCCACAATGGGCTCCAGGAGGGAGGATTTTGCTTTCACTTGCAGAAAAAGGGGAAAAATACAATGGGGTTTAATGCAGGCATTGCTGCTTACATCTCTCACCTCTTTCTCCCTTCTGATCCTGGCAGATCAGCAGAGCTCAGCTCTGGCTCTTGAGGCATTCTGGATTCAGCATTCCCAGGAGAAGCACCAAATTCTGCCTTCCCCTTCTCAGAAAACCATTTTCTGGGTGCTAAATCAGGATGGATTCAGGTCAAAACGCTGAGAATCCGGAAATGTCCAATATTAGCACTGGGTTTAGGTGTTTTTCCAGGCAGGTTATCACCACCTGAGCAGGTGGATTTCTCCTTGCACTGAGAGCAGCAGGGGCTGAGAGCTCTGGTTGTTCCACAGGGTTCTGGTTGGGGTTTTTTTCTGCTTTTTGTAAGCCTGGGCACGCCACATTCATGCTTTAGATTTCAGTCTCAGCTTGCTAATCTGCTTTCTGACCTATAGAAGAAAATAGCTGGTAATTATTTGTTTACTTTGCGCAATTCAACTGTGCAAGAGCTTCCTTAGAAGAGCCAAGGCTGGGTGATTAGGAGGGGAGGTTTGTTTTCTTTTGCTTTAGTTTATTTTGCCTGGCCTGTCTTTTCCTTTGGAAGGGCTGAATTTCTTGGGGGGGTGGGGATTTACTTTTTTTAGGAGGCTTGAACTCCGTGGCTGCGTTAAAGAGTGAAAAATGAAGCAGAGAGGGGCTGTGGGGGGGTGAAAAGTCAATTTTTATGTGCTGTGTTGTCAGGGTTTGGGAGATGGGGCTGCCATGAGCTCAGCAGTGTCACCCTGAGGGATTTGGGTGGACTGTAAGGCACAGCCTTGGCTGATTTTCCCCCACGTTATTCCTCAAATTCAGTCTGACCCCACGCTGCACTGCAGCTCTGGCAAAGCAGGAGGGTGCTGAGCATCTTGCAGACAACAAAACCTCTCTTCTGGGCTGGGATTATTCAACTAATCTCGTGATTATGGTGATAATCCCCTTTGCAGTGATGCCCCTCTCCAAGGAGCTTTTCCCTCGGGCCCTTCCAAGTCCCAAATCTCATTTTCTCCTAATGCTGAAGTGCTCTATATTAAATTAAGGCACTCTCAGGGATCAGAGGTGTAAAAGTCCTGTGGTATTTAAAGCTTTGGAGGCTTTTGCCTGACTGACCCTCCTGGGGCTCATGGTGGGGATGGAGAAGAGATGGATATTTCTATTTTACCCCTTGTTTTTGGAGCAGAACAAGCTGTGGGCATTGTCCCAGCCAGGCCAGCGATGCCCTGAGCTCTCTTTGAGGGCCAGATGATTCCAGGTGGGATCTTCCTGCAAGAAAAGCAGCTCCCTCCCCTCTCCCTCTGCCAGGTGCTCGGCGGCAAATAAATATTTTGCTCACAACTCATTGGAGGTGGCATCTAACCAGATGTGCTCTCACTTGGTGCGGCAGGAGATTTATTTGGTTGTCCATTTATAGCTTATTATTTCCTGCTGTCTCCCCCCTCCCCAGCCTAATAGCAGTTTGCCATCCACCAGGGTATACATTTTCTTCTGATTAAGTGCCGCTTAGCCGTTGGCTGCTTGCTCATTTTACTTTTATAGACACATTTACAGAGGCACAAGCGCCCAGGAGCAAGGGTAAGGAGAATGGAGACTCGCAGCAGCTTGATTAGATTGGATTTTAATAAAGTTTCCAGCTAAGCTGCAGCACAACTATTCCTCTCGCTTGTGCTGATGATCTCCAGAGGTCTCTTTTCAACCCTGATTGTGGTGCTGGAGAAGGAGGGGTTGCACAGCTCCTCACCTGTGCAGGGAGAGAGAATTCCCGTGGAATCCTTGACCAGCAGGGGATCTCTGAGCACCTCCGAGCTCCTCTCTCTGGGGCTCAAAGAGATTTTTTTTTTCTCCCCCCTTCTTTCCGCAGCTGCTAATTAGTCGCAGATGATGAGATAATTTATAAAAATTAGCAGCGATTTTCCCTCATTGTGCTAATATAGCTCGGCAATAAAACTGCTCTTTTAAGGGGGTGACTTTTCCCTAATGGAGGGATCAAGGCTAAAAATACATGCCGGTGTATGTCAGCAGAGAGGGGGAGCGTGCTCCATCACCGCGCCAAAGGAGCTCTTTCAGAAGTTCATGGGAACCACGAGAACCAGCTGGAATTGAAATGCAAATCCCGGACTGGATGTTTAGGGGAGATGTATGATGGTGTCACCTTGGTGGCAGGGATGAGGGGACAAGCAGAGTGCAGCTGCTGTGGCAGGAGGCCCCGGCGTGGAGCACACAGAGCCTGTGACGTGGGGAGTTCTGGCAGAGGAAAAAAAGCAGCACAGGGAAGGAAGGTCGCTGCTGTCCCCTTCCCCAGCAGTGGCAGTGACTCAGTGCCAGCTCCTCACGTCAGCAGGCAGGAGCAGCAGCTCCAGGGAGAGTGACAAAAGCAGTGTTTTGTCTCCTGTGTGCAGTGCCCGGGGGGGGAACAGGGTGCAGGAGCTGAGGGAAGGCGTGGGAGCAGAGCTTTGCTCAGCTTTGCCTCCCCTGTGCCACTGGGACACGTTCCCTGCAGAGCTGGGGCTGAGGAATGCTGCTGGCATTTGTCCCCAGTGCCATTTTTGTCTTTGGAAGGTGCTGTTTGCCCCTTTAGCTGGTCCAGGGTCAAGCCAAGCCTGTTTGTGTGTTTGCTCATATGTGTCTGCTCAGTCTAGTGGGAATTGAGGAACGGGGGGGGGGTTGCTGTGGGAGTTGTTTGGGAAAAGACATTCATTAGGCTGAGGAATGAATTTTCCATGAACTCAGAAGGCCTCCAGCACTCCCTCAGGCTCCTAATGATTTTGTCACAGTGTTAATCCCTCAGGTGAGCGGCGGCATTTTGATATCAGCAAGCAAATTACGTTTTTCTGGGCCGATAACCCAATCCAGAGTCAGGCATGAGAGCAGAAAACAATTCATCAGCCTCTAATGGGCCCTGCAGAGCCCAGGCAGGGCTGGATCCAGGCACGGTGTGCAGCTCCCTGGATCCCCTGGCATTGCAGGGAATGTGTGTCTGCACAGCACACCTGGCCAAGCACACCCAAGTTACCCAGTTTGTTTTTTTAGTGATGCTCAGGATGCCCCTTCCCGTCTGGAATGATGGATTTTGAGAGGTAATGCCAGTGCTGGAGAGTTTCCAGGAAGGCAAATCCCAGCAAAATATGGAGGTGGGGAGGATCAGCTGGTTTTTTTACAACAGGTGATTGATGTGTTGAGCACAGAGGATGTGGTGGGTACAGAAAATTTTCACAGATTTAAGGGGAAACTGGCTGAGCACAGGGGAGAGAAAAGCACTCAGGAGTTACTAAATATATAAACAACATCAGTTTTTGAAGTTTCCTAACCTGAGAGTAGCCCAGGGCTGGGAGGCTATTAGCAGGAATTATTGGATGGACTTCTGCTTTGACAGTAACATTTGTTCTTACAATCCAGATAGGAGGCAGAGGCACAGAGAAAATGAAAGGAATTGCCTGTAGCAAGCTCTCAAATTAACACCTCTATCTCCCCAGCCCCAGCCTGGTGCAGTGTCCATCAAGGCCTGGGAAGTGTGGAAATCTGCCTGGGCTGTCAGCAACAAACAGAGGGAAATTGTGGCAGCAGTGATGCAGGTGCAGAGGGTGAAACCAGCAGGATCAGAGGTGGGGAAGGGTTGGGAGCAGCTCCTGGGAGCTGGAAAATTCAGCTTGGACTCAACCCCTGGTGTAATGGGAGCAGAATTAATATAAACCTGTTTGGGGTTTGTCACATGAAAGCCCCCCCTCTCATATTTCCATGGCTGAACAGTCATTTCTGCTTTTTAATGCCATTCCTAAATATCTCCTTCATCTCTAAATGCTTCTGTCCTGTGCTTTATGGTGGGATTATCTTGCTCTCCCCATCTCTCCTGCCTCAGCTTTAGTTTCTAGGAAGAGCAGGCTGTGTTCATTCAGCCTCTCTGGAGATGTTAATGCACAATTCTTGCCAGCATTTTATTGGGATGATATAAGATGGGGTGAAATAATGGGAATGGAATGGAATAGAATGGAATGGAATGGAATAAAATGGAATTCCAGCTGGTCCAGGGGCTGCAGAGGGGTTAGGGAACCTCCTGTGGATCTGGGAGTGTGTGACTGGTGTTATGACGGGAAAAGCAGAGGAGGGAAAGGTGGAGCAGGGAGAGGATGAGGAGGGAAGCACCCACCTCTCATTAGCAAGTTCTGCTTGCTGTTTAAAAGGGAAAAAAACCAAACCTCCTCGGCCCCCTGGCCCTGCAGGTCAATGAGATGAACACTCACTAATGGCTGAAATCAGAGCCTCAACAACTTCATTACACGTGTAAAATCAATGGCTGTTACCCAGCCCTGCCGATTGATCTGAGCTGCAGGATGTCAGCATGGCCTGCCCGGGGGCTGGGAGCTGACAGAGCTTTGTGAAATGTGTCTGCAGCCCATGAAAACACTTCTCCTGATGGGCCAGACCTGCCTCTGATCTTCCATCCGAGCTCCGTGCAGGGCGTTCCCACACCCCCAGGCAGGTGAGCTGTCCTGGAGCAGAGCAGCAAGGTCAGCCCATGATGGAAAGGTTCACGTTACTGAGGGGCTGCTGAGGCGAATTTGTAGCTCCTGGAGTGCTGCTGGGAGGCCTGGATGTAAATGACAACGCAGCTAATAAGGTCTAATTGGCTATTAAAGGAGGAAGCAGCCCTGGAGATGCTGAGGGCCAATTAACCCTGGGAGCCTGACACTGCTGCTGTGCAGTGATGTGTGAGAGCCTTTCATAAACACAGAGAGGACAGGGGCACTGCAGTCCTTACCCAAATCCTCTGGAAATTGCCGGGGAATTTCAGTGCTCAAGTGCTGCAAGTGCTCACCTGTCTCTGTAGTCAGAGTGGATTTAGTGGCTGAGCAGTGCAGGCACCCCCCTGCAGACACCCCGTGGGCATCAAAGCTGCCCTGGAGAGGGGGAACTTGTCAGGAGGCTGATTTTTTAAACTCTGCTCTACTCTGAGGGACTGAAAGCTGAATCAGGTGGGGTGGATCCATAGGGGAGGCACATTCCTGCAGGGATGGAGATGGAGATTCAGGCTGTGATGGAGATCAGTGACACCAGGTCCCATCCCCAGGGCTGGGGACCAGCTGGAGGCAGGGGATGGGTTTTACCCACATTTCTGAGGGTCCAGCCTGGCAGAAACGTGGCTAATATTAATTAGCAAGACAGCATGATAGAGTGTGTATTGAAAAATCAAAAAGGTTTTAATAAAGAAGGAAAATAATACAAAAAACAAGAGGAAAGCTGAGCACAGTATAGAGACAAATCTACTTGCTACAACACAAAAAGCAAGTGTGGAGTTTCTTTGTTCTCTCTCTTTAGTACCTAACCGTTTAGGTGGGCTTTTTGACCCTTGGCCCAATGAGATGAACAACAGATTTTGAGTTACATTCTTGGAGTCCAACCCATGCTTTAGTGCTGGCTCTGAACCAATTACAATGAGAAACCCACAGAACTTTCTAGCTAAACTCCCTAAAAAATGTCTAAAGCTAAACTGAAACTCTTCCCCTATCTGGAAGCACCTGCTGGAGGTGTAGGGAATGCACTACCACAGCAGGGAACTGCCCTTGGAATTCTTGAGGAAGGCAGACCAAAGGCTGTGGGAGCTACCAGGGGCTGTGGGAGGCTCAATCAATCATCCTGCCTCAAACACTGGCTGAGATCAGGGCCCTGGGGAGCCCGGGGTTTTGACACAGGCTTGTTGCTAATTTGAATAAACAAATTGTGTCTGATGGCTTTGTCTTCTAATTGATGCCAGTGCCTTCTTGATAAGGGAGAACAGAGATATTCAGTGTTCAAAGCGAGCTACCTGCTTTCATCATCTTTTTCTGCTAGTGGGCAGGCAGAAAATGGGATTGGATGGATTTGATGAGGAATTGGGGCTTGGGAATCTCAGCATAATATGGACCATGTCTCAGACTTTGGAGTTTATTGCATCTTAATTGCATCAGGGTGGCTTTGTGTGCTGCTGTTGTGATGATGATCTTTCTCTTGTTCCTCTTCCTCCGGTTGATTTTATTCCAAATTCTGCTTTTTTTTTTTTTTATTTTACTATTTCTAATTTCTGCATTTTTGCTGCTCTGAACTCCAACCTTTCTGAAATCTCAGGATTTCAATCCAAGCAGAAGATGAGTCCAAAGATGGGGCTCAGCTCCTGGACTTGGAGCAGCTCAGGTTGATGTTTTTTGTTTTCTGCTTGGCTTTTTGCAAAGCAGAGAGAAGGGGGCTGTGCCTGCAGGGTCTGTCCCACCTGTGACTTGCCTGTCCCAGCATAAGAAATGAGGCTGATACACTGAGAACAGCCCAGTTCTCACTGGAGTTTTCCATGGGGAGCAGGATGGAGTTCCTGTCCTCATTTCTGGTGACCCCCAAGTGTAGCCCTGGTTTGTGCCTGAGGTATTTTGGTTTTCTGAAATTCCTTTCCCAGGGAATTTTCTGTAAACAAGAAAAATGTTTTTGCAACTGCAACTTTGTTATTCATTCCTTTTCCTAGGAGGGACTTCTTGATGTCCCTCTGGTCTGACCAATGTGAGTGAAGAGGTTTGTCTTTGTGTCACCAACCAAATTGCTTTGCTTGGGGCAGGAGCCCTGTGTGTTTTGTGGTCTGTGTAAAATACTGTATGAGGGAGACACATCCCAAAAATAAAGGAGTCATTTCAGCCTTCTGAAGCTCAGAGTCTGTGTTGTTGAGGTGTAAAACTGTGTCACCCAAGGATGTTTCTCTTGTCTTGTGTGGAGGAAGAAGCTGGAAAGAAGATCCAGTGCTGACCTCAGCAGTGCAGACAGGCTGATTCCTCCTTCAAACCTGGCTGAAACATCTTTTAGTCCATCTGGGCCATGAGACTCCAAGTTTGAGGATTTGCTGATTTAGAGGTGAGCTGGCCTGAGCTGGAATTCCCAGTGACAGAGCCAGGAGTGTGCTGGGAGCCCTCCAGAGTGGGGACCTGCTGTGACCCTTTGGGCTGTGGGCAGCAGCACAGGGGTCTCAGGGGCTGATTCTTCTCCTGACTCAGCTCCAAAAAGAGTCAAAAACTCCTTTCAGCCACACAGCCAGGAGTGCTGTGCTGAAATAATTTCTGTTACCTTTTATCTGCCTCAGAGGAACACTTAAAAAAAAAAAAAATCATCCTGCCCATAGCGTGTAATCTGATGAGCCTAATTTGGTGGTATGAAAACACAACCACTTGGAGGTTTCCAATCCGTGTTGTGGCTAATTAGATCCACGTCCCCTGCTGGCTCCTGCCCGCTGTGCAGTGCTGTGTGTGCTCAAACACCCCAGCACGAGCAGGAGAGTGGTGCACCTTGGTTAATGTGCATTTTGCCTGGTGGGTTTGGGAGGTGGGAGTGATGTTGTTCACTGTCAGGGCAAGAAAAGAGGTTGGACCAGCTCCAGCTGTAAAGCAGCCCCTGATTCCCCAGGCTTGGGGGAAACCTGCTGGTCCCTTTGGGCTTGTGGGGTTGTTTATTTTGGTGAGCTGGGCCTGCAGGCAGCTCTGGAGAGGTCTGGGGGAGGAAGGGTGAGGTTCTCCAAGGGGTTGGGGTGTGAGGGTGTGAGTGGCAGTGCTCCAGGGAACACTCAGCAGCTCCAGATCACTGCCACTTCCCATCAGGAGACACAGGGATGATGGCACCCTGTCCTCTGGGCCTGGAATAGTGTCCAAGACAATGCAGGCATTGCCTCTGACCCTGAAATTACAGCTGCTGGACTGGACTGGAAGTTCCATCCACAGAGATGGAAGGGACTGAACAGTTCTGTGTGTGCCTGGTGCAGCCTGAGCTGGCATGACCCAGCTCCAGCTCACAGGTCTGGGCATCTGAGTAACACTTCCATGCCCAGGGCTGGCACTTGGGTGTCTTTTCCATAAAAATTGGCTTTATTTGTAGAGAAAGGTGAGCCAGTTTATCATAGGAGTTGACAGAACTGCAGCTTCCCCTCCAGCATGGAAAATACTCCCTGTGCTTCAGTGCCAGAGGAGCTCAGAGCACTGAGGAAACTTTCCTGCCCTCCAAAAGATTGTTTTGTGTCCACTTAGGGATGCCAGCAGCGCCTATCCTGTCTGCTCACCCCTCCCAACACAAACAGAACCGCTGGGGAAACAGCACAGAAATTCAGCAGGGTCTGGCTGAGGTTTCCACCCAGGCAGAAAATAAATTGGCTGCTGCTGTTCTCTTTTTCCAAAGTGGCGGTGCCTGGACTGGGGCCAGCTCTTTTCCCTTCTCTGGGAGACACCCGTTGCTTCTCCAGGGAAATCTGTGAGGGCACCCGGGAGCAGGATTGCCTCGTGGCTTTAGCAGGCAGCGGGATGCCGCAGAGGTTAATTGCATCCTCCTCCAGCGCTGCCCAAACCGGGAATTTTAGGGGATAAAAAACGGCAGCAAAAGCAAATCCCCAGCGTTGCCATCTGCCCTGGACTCTCCTCCCCCTCTCCGTGTGCCGGGGTGAGGTGTCTGGGCAGCGGAAAACATCAGCCTCATCCGCATTCATGCCCCGGCTCTCCTGCGGCCGAGCATCCCCGCGCTGATGGGGCCGAGCCCATTATCGCCGCCGCCTCTAACGGCCGAGCAAATTCCCCCCTAAACGGCATCTGACGGGCTCCGAGGCTGCACAAGCCTCTCAGAGAAAATGAGATCTTAGCAGGGAGCCCAACACCAAACAGAAGGCTCTTTATTGACCGCGGGATGCTGCTGTCGGAAGGGGACTGCAGGTGGCTGTTCCTTGTGTAGTAAAACATGTCAGGCTGGTCTGCATGGATTTTTTATTATTATTTTTTTTTTTTTCTCAGACAGTTAAGGAAGCAATAAAGTTAAATTGGTAGGACTGTCTAATGTGATTACAGCAAGATGAGGATAAATGTGGTGCCATTAGAGCTTGTTTTGAGACAGGAGGCTGTCACTTTGGGATGGAAAAGGGAGATGACAGCGGGTATCAGTACTCCAAGAGCCTTTCTCTAAGGAATGACCTGCTCTGTCTTTTTGACATCAAACATATGTGTGCATAAGGAGAGCCCTGGTTTGTGTTCTGGTGCAGCTCCACTTTTAGTCTGAAGTGGTGTGTCAAAAAATTTTATGAGGGAAGGGAAAAAAACCCACCTTGGATGGAAGTGCTTGAATGTGGAAGGGTGGTTCCTTGGCCAATTCCTGCTGGGGGAGGATGGGCTGTGAAGGGCTGGAAGGGTCTCAAGGTGAGCCCAGCAGTGAAGGCGCCTTTAGGCCATCCCAAATCACATCCTGCTCATGATAAATTGGAGTTCTGGTGGGAGCTCTTGAGTTGGTGGAGTGTGCAGGACAAATCTACTCTGATCTTCTGTCTTTGAGCCTGCAGGTTTTGGGGTCTGTCTTGGGGTAACCCCAGTCCTCGACCACCCTGGACCAGGATTCTGAGTGTCCTCTCCTTGCTGTCACCACTTGATAAAGATCCAGAACTTGCTCCTTGTCTCTTCCAAGGACACTCAGCCTCCATCTGGTTTCTTTGCCTCCTGGCTCTAATCTCAGTGTTGGTTGTTAAATGTTTCACAGGGACTTCCCACTACCCCTGAGATGTTAATTAAAAGATTTCCAGCCTGAAAAAAAACCCAGAAATCCCTCTGCATTGTTGGTTTTCTGCAAGGAACTACAACGTGGATTTGTATTTGTGCTGGAATGTCCTGGATGGAGCCATGCATGGATTGATTTTTTTCCTGGTGGTCAAAAAGAGAGGGAAATGCAGTGTGTGATGTGCCCCGGGCCAGGAGGTCAAATCTGGGAGGAAAATGCAATATCTGATATCCCCTGTGCAGGAGATGAAATCTGGGAGGGAAATGCAGTGTCTGTTGTCCTGTCCAGGGGTGGAATCTGGGAGAGAAATGCAATGTTTGATGTTCTCCTTGGCCAGGAGGTGAAATGTGGGAGAGGAAATGCAATGTCTGATATCTTCTGTTCAGGAGATGAAATCTGGGAGGGAAATGCAATGTCTGATATCCCCTGTTCAGGAGATGAAATCTGGGAGGGAAATGCAATGTCTGATATCCCCTGTCCAGGGGTGGAATCTGGAAGGGAAATGCAATATCTGATATCCCCTGTGGAGGAGATGAAATCTGTGAGGGAAATGCAGTGTCTGTTGTCCTGTCCAGGAGGTGAAATCTGGAATCTCGTGGATAGAAAAGCACCAGGAAGGGCAGGAGAGGAAAGGCACAGCCCAGATCTTACTAAAGCCAAGAGGATGTGCCATCAAATGAGTAACACTAATGGAAAATGTAGGAACTGGCTGATGTTGTAGCCAGAGTAATTGTTTGGAGGACTGGCATTTCTGGTGTTTAAAAGATTTAGCGTGAGCTTTCAGTAAATAAAGGAGGAATTGGCCCTGAAGTGCAGGGCTAAGATTTGGCAGCTGAGATTGAAAAAGGAGAGTATGTGTGTGGGGAGGGGGGGTTGTTGCAGGTACTTTAAAGAAGGAAAATAATTTTTCAAGCTGCATTTCACTTGATTGAGTATCAACTAGAAGGGCTGGACTGAAAAATCTTTATTCCATGGAGCAAAAATCACCTCGGCAAGGCTGCCCGTGGAGCTGAAGGGAAAATTCCACATCCCTGTGGATGCAATCCCATGGGATTATAACATCAGTCCCACTTTTTGTGCTGCAAAAACAGGAGCTCGTTTGCTGCTTAGTGTGAGGCTGCTTTTTGCAAGGTTTCCTTGGAGTTCTTTGTCTGTGTGTGGTGGCAGCCACAGCAGCTTTTCCAAGCAGTGGATGCTGTTTCCCTGGGATTATTTCATTTCCTTCATGGATGCTGGGTAGCCAGGGCAAGGTAGAAAAACCCTTTTGTGCTGGGCTGGCTTTGTTCTAGTCTGTAGCCTGGGATTTGAGGCTGTCTGGGAGAGCATGTTTGTGGAAAATAATGATCCCATTCCCTCAGTGCCTTTAACCCACCTCACCATCCCCCTGTGCCCTTCTCCAGCAGTGCCTTTTCCACGGGGTTAAATCAAAGTGCAGAGCTCTGGGGATTGGAGCCAGTTAGTGATTCTCAGGGTGCTCAGGACCGGGGAAATGGGGGTGCCATCAAACACCAGCTCCTGACCTGGTCCTCTCAGGGGTTTGCCCATTAAGGTGTGGACAGGGGCAGGAGAAAGGGGATCGTTAATGGGAGCCCAGCAAAGCCCAGCCAGGTCCTAATGAGCTGCCAGGCAGAGCTTTTATAAAGGTTCTTGTACCTTCCAGAGTCACTTTTTTCTCCCTCATTTCTCCCCGGATTCCTCTGCTCAGGATCAGGAGGGCAGTGTGATGGTGAGGACAAAGATCTGGGAGGTTCAGGTCAGAGCTGTGCCTGAAATTCATGCTGGGACCAGACTGGGAATGGTTCTTTCTCCTTCCAGTGGTGCTCAAAGCCGTGGTGGGGCTGGCACCAAGGGCTCAGAGCTGGCAGGACACCGGGGAAGGGTGGGCAGCATTCCCAGAGCCTGTTCCCTTTCCCCAGGTCAGGAATGTGCCACGGGAAGCCTGGAGCTGAGCTCGGGGCTGCTGGTGCTCTGATTAATGCTGCAGCAGGGCTCGTTCTGCTGGAGAGGAACCTTTTCCTCCAGAGACATTAAATATTAATAGCAGCAATAGAGACACAGATAAACAAGAGCGAGTTATAAACTTCATTTTGAGGGCGCTGCTGTTCGCTCCGGCAAACTCCTGTCACAGCCAGCTCGGGAACACGGGCCAGAGGCTGGGGCTGCATTTCAATATCTCCATTTCCACCTGGAACTCCAAGTCCCTGACTGTTTGCCCAGCAGAAAAAAAAGCCTCCCTTAGCCCTGATCAAACCCCTTTTGGAAGGTGACAGTGACCTGCCACCGGAGCCTCTCGCACGGTCAGAGCTTCCCCAGCCTCTGCCATCTGTGCCTTGTGTTCCCTTATTCCACTCCAGTGCCTCTGCTCTGCTCAGGGATTTGTTCTACAACTTCCTGGAGAGCTGAGAGCTCACCTTCAAAACCCAGTCAGGTGTTTTAGGGCAGGTTGTGATGAGCTATCCAGGGTGGGGATAGAGATGCTCTGGTAGGATGAGACTTTCCCTTCTGTGGTTGGAGCTGTGGGTGTTCAGCATAAATCACAGCATAAATCTGCAGCATAAATCACTTTATTTTATTTATTTGAAAATGTTCACGACATGTGGTGATAATTTATAAACCCCACCTGTGTAAAACCTGCTGT
>JBBMKD010000085.1:4777356-4788733 GCA_037834095.1 Argya squamiceps | reverse complement strand
CAGGAGAAGGATTTGTTTTGTGTCCCTGCTGTGTGCAGAGCTGAGTGACACTGCCTGTGAGCTCAGAGCTGCACCCCCGGGGCAGCACAGGGAAAAATGTTTCTGAACGCTCCAGAAAGAACATGAAATCTCAAACTTAAGGCACCAGCAGCACTCTCCTGCCTCTCCCAGACTCCACATTTAATAAAAGGCAGTGCAGTGGGTGGGGGAGCCGTGTTTACCCCGTGCCTGCCAGGCAGACAATGAACCTCCTCTCGCCCAGATGGCACAGGCTCCTCTCCAAGCTGATAAACAGGGCTGGTGCCATCCAAAACGGGCCCAAACACAGCCAGAGAGTGGCAATTCCAGCGCCTCCAGTGACCATCTGGACACACAAACTGATTTTCTATTTGGGATGATAAAGCCTCTCCTACGTCTCCAATATTAGCCGTGGATGGGGATGCTAATTGATTTAATTGAAGCTCTCCGTGTCGAGCCGTGGGCACTGCCAAGCTTCTCAGTTTGGGAACGTGGTGGGGTTTAATCAGTGTTGGAAATTGGGGGGTGATTTTGAGGTTTTTTGGGAAAGGAAGGGCTGTGGAGTGTGGGAATCACAATTTCCTGCCCCAGAAAGGAAAAGGAGAAGCTTCTGCTGAGCTCCCCCTAAGCAAAGGGACAGAATTTTGCTGCTCTGGGTAGTGCTGAGCCCTTTGATTTATTTAATTTTGAACAAAGGTTGTCTTTTCCTGTTTTATTTATACATCTACAGGCAAACACGTATCAGATGTGGTTATATGAGAAATAAAATCGCGGCCAAGTGAATAATATCTTTTATTTTTGGACTTTAGTAGCGTCTCACATCTTGGCTCATGATGTTCTACAGAAAAAAAATCCTGCATTCAGACACTTCCAATGTAATGAAAACCCTCTCTGTGCCTTGAAAATCTGTTTGCTGAGCTCAAGAAATTTAAATTTTTGGAGAAACACCGCTTTTGACCTAGAAGATATTGCCAGGGCTTCTCTGCCAAAAAATTATCCCAGCCTGTCTCTCTCTCTTTTTTTTTTTTTCCTTTAGATGACCTTTTTTCCCCAGCAAACAAACAAAACCAACAACAAAAAAGAAAACCCACAACCTTGCAGCAAAGTTATGCACTTAAAGAAGTGGCAGAAAGTGACTTCTTGCAGCAGGGGTAGGATCAGAACCAGTTGGTATTGAAGCTATTCCTATAAATTCCCATATTCCCAGGCTTTTATTAATGAATATTCCTGATGATCAAGGAGCTTTATGATATTAAGGATATGTAGAGGTGGTTGGTATTTCCTAGGAAAAGCATTTTGCCTCTTCCACTTGAGCTTTTGCCACTCTTCAGGGGGAATATTTTGGATTTTTTTCCCCTTCTTGTTTCAAACAGGAGGGCTGTTGGCCTCATTTGCTGTTGGTTTTGCTCTGTGCAGACTCCTCATTAACTGGTTAACGAGGAAAACACAGCCAAGCACTTTTTTGTGAAAGGCACTGTTGGGTTTGCAGGAAAACAGCTCAGAGGAGGCACCTGCAAACCACCAAATTGTTGGCTTGAAATCCTTTTATCCAGCAAAACGGCTGGGAAAGGGGAGATAATTTGGATTTTAGGAGCAGGGACGGGCATTTCCAAAAGGTGGGAGAGTCCAAGTGAGTGCTCTGTGCTGCCAGGGGAGGATCATGAGGGCAGAAATTAAATTTTCTGGGGGTTTTACCCCATCTTCTCAAGGGTGGAGGCTCCTGTCAAGTGTCTCCCCAAGGAGATTTCAGGAATCGTGTCCCCTGATGTCACTGCACTTGTTAATTGGACTTGACAGATGATAATGAGGGAGAGGCTGTGGCTGAGCAAGGGCAGAGGGAATGGCAGCACTGCTGGGGGAGCAGGTCCAGATGTCCAGGAGTTACGTGAGGTCACTCCAGGGATTAATCTTTGCTATTTCTGCCCCCAGAGGTGGCAGGGGAAAATCAGTGACTCTGAAATGAAGGTTATTTCTCTCCAGCTCACAACCCTAGCTTGGCCTGGCTGTTAAACCTCATGAAAATGAGGTTTTTTGGGGGAGGGACCCTCCTCTTTTGAGGATGTGTGAGGGACAGATCCCCTGAGCAGATGTGGAGGGGAGGTGACATCATGGTGCCGTGTCCCCAAAATGCAGCCCTGTTCCCTGGGACTGAGGTCCTGTGCCCACCTGCCTTATGGCTAGTGCATAATTAGCCTTAATTAGCTTAATTAGCCTGGAAAATGGTGGGAGGAGGGTTGCCTTTGCTGGAAGGTCAGCGTGTCCTCCCCTGGCTGGGGACATTGTGGGCTTGGCAGTGTGAGCAATGCTGGTGTTCCTCCATGGAGGAGAGGGATTAAATCCTTGAAAAAAATGGGATTTGACCCCCTCAGGGGCAGGATTGGTGTCAAAACTCCAGGATCAGGCTGTGTTTTCTGCCTCCTCTCCCCAGGGGAAGGAGGTGACAGCACTTGTGTGGCTGCTGAGAAATGGAGCTGTTTGGGAGTCCTGAGCAAACCGTGAGAGCTGCAGCTGTGCCGTGCCTGTCAGGAGAAAGAACAGCCTTGTTTGTCATCCAGTCACCCCAAAGTGGCTCCTTCTGTGGAGCAGTTGTGTTTGTGGGGTGCTCAGAGGCTGCTGAGTGCCACAGGAAATATTTTCCCTGTGCTGAGAACCTGCCCAAGCCGAGGGGACTCAAACTCCAGGGATGGTTTGGAATTCTTCCTTCAGCAAAGTGCTCCTCATCGAGGGTTTTCAGCTCCTGGGCTCCCCTGATCATGGGCTCTCCTGTTTTTCCTTGTAATTAGCAGGAAACTGCCCCAAAAAATGCTTTTCCGTGACCAGCAGGAGCACAACAGTGATGAGTCAGGGGAGGAAGAGCTCCTGTTTAACTGGAAAAGGGGAAAGGAAGGGGGAGAATTGCTGCCAGAGAGCTGTGGAATGAATGAATGACATTTGTTTAAAGACATGTAAGGAGATTAATGATGGGAGTTAAAGTGTGAAAGCAACAGGGCCTAAGTGTGGCAGTAATGGAACCCATTTTCTCCACCATCTCCTGCAGGAACTCTTTGGAAGCAGAGAAAGGGGAAAAATCACTTTACAGTAATAACTGTTATTTATATAAGGGAACAGCTTTGGATATATCAAAATGCGAGGCTTCAAGGTAATAACTACCCTCTCACAATCATTGTTATCCATTTAAAAGACACTTTCTGTGATGGTGGTGAGATGAAGGAAATAGCCCCAATCCTGCAGCTGGTCCAAAATGAAGTTTATTTTATTATTGTCACCATTAGTCAGTTCCCAATCTGATAGGACTGTGTTAAGAAGAAGGGGAAAAGGCTGGAGGAGATGAAGTGGGGAGTGGAAATCAGCCTTGCAGAATTTGTTGGGACCATTTGATGGGCTCATCAGAGACCTGGGGCCTCTTCTTGGCTCCCTCCAGAGCCTCCCTCCACCCTGCCTCTGCTCCTTGGGCAGGAAATCTGTCTTGCACAAAGCAGGAGCTCAGCTCTTCTGCAGGAATCAGGAGAGAGACTCATGAATGATTCATGAGGAGGGATTGGGGGGTAGCAGGGAAGGATGATAATAATATTCTCCATGTGTCAAAATAACACAATAATTTGACCAGCTCTAATTTTTAATAACCACTGGGTTTGGGAGCAGATGTGATGGATGAGCTGGAGCAAGCCGTGGTCTCCCAAGCTGGCTTTTCACTTCAGAGCACCAAGGCCACTCTCTGAAATATTAGAGCTGTATGAAACCTCTCAGGCTGCAGGAGGAAAGAGCAGAAAGCTGAAAAGGAAGGGACAAAGGGTTTGCTCTGCTTTCATAATTCCAATTAGAGTAAGTGTTAGAGATGATCCTTAATTGATCCCGGCTCAGAGCGGCGCTGGTGTGGGAATTTTATCATCCTTAAACCTCCAATCTCATGGAGTGAAGCCTTTTGGAAGGGTTTCCCCTGAACTCTGCAGTATGGAATGAGCTGAGAGGGGTGGCCAGGAGTGGGTATCAGGGAGGGGAAGTGGGGTTATACATCATTAATAAACAATAAATCATTATTTGGTGATGGGGTCACAGTTTGCTGGCCCAGACGTGGCCCAGGGTGTTTCTCACGTGGGCAGAGGCAGGGGAGGATGATAAAAGCAGCCCTGTTTCTCCAGACAGGCTCTTTCTGGCTGGGATAATGAAAAAGAATTGGATTTGTGAGGGCAGCTGACACAGCTGGCTGTCTCCAAGATGTTTTCATTGCTGTGTTAAGAAGTCTTTTACAGACTGGGAGAAGTGCTGGGGACGTGGTGCTGCCTGAGGCTGCCAGCCCTGACTCCTCACGTGGCAGCAGTGAGAGTGAACCCCCAGCAGACACCCAGAAACCCCCAGCAGAAATTCCAGGAGCACCCACTGGAATTCCAGAGAGTGTGAAGGAGCCTTGGCAAGGCCCCCTGTCCCCCTGCTCTCCAAGTGTCAAACATCAGTGCTGGCTCC
Organism: Argya squamiceps; assembly: GCA_037834095.1. Taxonomy (NCBI): domain Eukaryota; kingdom Metazoa; phylum Chordata; class Aves; order Passeriformes; family Leiothrichidae; genus Argya; species Argya squamiceps. Next base: position 4,784,254 of record JBBMKD010000085.1, on the reverse strand, counting down.
AGCTCCTGCAGGTATCCTCATTAAGATGGTTGGAAGGAGGAGGACTTAATGATCTGAACCATGACTTCAGTTAATCAGTATGAATGTTTGCTTATTTATAACATAAACCCCAGCCTATGGATAACTCTGTTGTTTAATTAAGCTTATCACTGGGAACCTGATCCAGTTCCTTGCTGTATTAATGTCACTAATTCAGTATCCCCTCAAAGAAGCTTCAGAGCAGACTGCAGGGGATGTAATTCACTCCACTCCCTCTGCTTTACAAGCCTGGCTGGCTCTGGAACATCTCAGTCCTCACCCCGTGCTGGTGCTGATTCCTCCCCATCCCAGCAGCTCTTCCATCACTCCTGACATCCCAGGAGCCTGCAGAGGGTTTGTTCAGCCTTGTTCACTAAGAGTTTTTGTGTCTGCTTTAATTTACTCTCTGCAGCTGAGCCTTTTCTGTAGCCTTGCTATCCCCCCCTTTCCTTCCTTGCCCTTCACTTTGCCCTCTCCAGTTTCTGTGTGGTGTCTTTAAAACTTTTCCAGATGCAGGAGAATCTGTAATGAGCTCCCAAAGCTGAAAGCAAAAAGCTCTTTGCCCAAAAGTTGTTCTTTTACCCACACTGGAAACCTCAGAGATTCTCTGGGAAAACTTGGAGTAACTTTTTAAGGGTTTGGTGGTTGTTTTTTCCTGTTGTGCCAGGGATTCTCCAGGCAATGTTTGATACCCTCCTTGCTTAGGGGTGGTCTCCAGAGGATGCTGAGACAAATTGCTCTGAGCAGGGATGTTGCTGTGCATCACTTCACTCACTCAGGGGTCTGCAGATCCCTTCTCTCAAAAAGCCATCTAAAAAAAACAAAGTGGAGCTGCCTTTTTGGGTGTTTTTTTTTGGTCCAAACGACCAGAAAAAGCATCCTGGGATTAGATGAATTAGCAACATGCTGCTTAGATGGATAGAAAGGCAGTGAAAACCATGTCAGAGCCCAGGGAAAAGCAAATTGCTGTTTCTCTTTCCCATCCAAGAAGTCAGGGGAGAAGCCATCAGGGGAGAAGGATTGCAGTGGGCAGAGCATACTAACCAGGGAAGGCAGGAGGGCATTAAAGCAACCCATTAAACCAGCTGAAGGCTGAGTGGCAAAAAGTAAATAAATGGAGGCTGTGCAGATTGATCAATATTGGATCTGAAGGGCTTCCACATCTGCTGTGGCAGCTCCTGAGCATCTCATTCCAGCGTGAGTCAGCAGCAAAAGGTGTTTGTTCCATCAGGACAGAGCAGGGATGGAAACAATCCTGAGGCACGGCAGGGCAAGGCTCAAGTGTCCTTTTATAGCTGGATCAAACTCTTTTATGTGGCTTAAGACATCTGGATCCTTGTCAAGAGGGGTAAGGTTTCCAATGTCACCTCTTACCAGCTTTATTCATCTTTTCAGCTTTTCTGTTGGAGCAGACAGGTTTAGGGGAAGGTGTTCCTGTCCATGGAAAATGTACCCGCCCATGGAAAATGTCCCTGCCCATGGAAGATGTTCATGCCCATGGAATTTCTCCATGCCCATGGAACTTCTCCTTGCCCATGGATCTTCTCCCTGCCCATGGAAAATGTCCCTGCCCATGGAGCTTCTCCCTGCCTATGGAATTTTTCCCTGCCCATGGAATTTCTCCTTGCCCATGGAAGATGTCCCTGCCCATGGAAAATGTCACTGCCCATGGAATTTCTCCCTGCCCATGGAATTTCTCCCTGCCCATGGAAGGTGTTCATGCCCATGGAACTTCTCCCTGCCCATGGAATTTCTCCCTGCCCATGGAAGGTGTTCATGCCCATGGAACTTCTCCCTGCCCATGGAATTTCTCCCTGGCCATGGCAAGGGGGTGGAATTTGATAATCTCTGAGCTCCTTCCCAACCCAAAGGCTCCCAAACACACTTTGACTCTTCCAGCCACCCTCAGCCACGTGGCATTGACCCAGTTCTCTTTACACACATCCCTGCTTCCAGGGATTCCCATCTCCCAGGAGATCTGTTTGCAGTGCTGACTTTGTGATGCCCTCAAATGCCTGAGGGCTGAGGCACAATTGTCAGGTGTTGGTGGCAGAAAGGCTGAGTGTCTAAACAAGGCTTCCTGAAGCCTCCTGGCACATTAAATCTGTTTATTTGCCATGTGGTCTTGGAAAAAAACCTTGAGGAGCCACCTTATCTCTTCCCTCTTCATCCATCATGAGAGAATGAAAATCATTGCACCTATCATTTTTCTGGCTCATATCTTTATAGGAATTGCCATATCTACACCCAGCATGGTTGCTCCTTGTCCTTGGGCCCATCTTTTAGGGATTTGTCACAGCAGCAGTGGCCAGTGATCTGGAACAGGAATAAAAGTGGTGCAAAATATCTCTAAATTCTCCATAATAATGCAAGCAAACCCCCAGATCCCTGTGCAATGTTTTCCCCCTCCTCACCTTGATACTGGGGGTACATCCAAGGCTGTTTTCTGTCTCTGTGTGTGGATTGATCCCTGGATGGGGGAAGCCAGGACCTGGAATTTCCCTCCTGCATCCTTTGGGCTGAGCTGTGCATCCCCTGGGGTTTGCCAGCCTGGGAGGATCAGCCAAAGCTGGAACAGGGAGATGCTGGAAGAGGAGCAAATGCACTTTAAATGCTGAGATATCCAGAAGGGTTCAGAGGAAAATGGGCATTAAAGTCCCACTAAATGGAAATTCAGTGGCTTTAGAGGGACCCCCAATTAATTAAATCCTGTAACCTGCTGTCTCATTCTCACCAGGATCAGAGGAAATAGCCTCAAGTTGTGCCAGGGGAGGTCTGGATTAGATATTAGGAAAAATTTCTCCATGGAAAGGCTGTCAAGCACTGACCCAGGCTGGTGGTGGAGTCAACATCCCTGAAAGTGTTCTAAAAATGTGTAGATGTGGCACTTGAGGAGAGGGTTTAGTGACCTTGGGGGTGGCTTGATGATCTTTGAGGTCTTTTCCAACCTGTGATCAGAAGGAGGTTCAGGAAATGGTTTCCCCTGCAAGGCAAAGTGCCAGGTTTGGACACGTTTCCCTCCTTAAATCCCTGTCAGTCAGAAAATCCCCAAGTGCTGCAGGTCTTTGTGTGTGCTGGAATAGCCACTGAAACTCAGCCACCTCTGGGGACGGAGCTCTGGGCTTTTGTGGGTACAAAACACATTTATTGAGGGTATTTTGTGGGGTCTGGGTCCTTTCCTGCCTGCTCTCTGCCAGCTCTGCAGCCCCAAATCCCACAGCTCCATTATTCATTGCCATCTCCCAAATCCATCATTAGAGCCAGAAATCCTACTGGACTTTCCCATTTGTTTGTTGCTTTTTTTGTTGTTGTTTCTGTTTTTTTGAACTCAGAACTTTACCCATTGTTTCTTCCTCCCTCATTCTTTTTGCTCGCCTGGCAGTGGCACTTGGGGTTTGTGGGGTTATTTTTCTTATATTTATACTCTCCACTGACTTAATTAAGTTCTTGCTCATTTCTTGGTCTTGCCAAGTTTATTGGCCCCACCAGGGCTTCCCAGTGCTCTCTTCCTACAAAACCACAGCTGCTGCCAGTCACCTGAGACCACGAAAATGGGCAGAAAGAAAACCTCCTTTGGAAACTCAGCTTGACATTATGGAAGCAAAAGACAGGCAGAAAAAAAAATGATCTTCCCAACCTCAGTCAGTGTTTTTAGGCTGGATTCCTAAGAAAATAAAATTTGGGCATTTAGGGGATGTGGGTGGCCATGGAGGAGCTTGGGTTTTTGGCAAACTCTGTTCCAGTTTGATAGATGGGGCTTTGCAGAGGGGCTGAAAATCTGGATTAGAGGGCAGTGCTGTGGGGAACTCTTGCTGGGAGCAAATTCCAGGGCAAACAAAGCCAGCCATGCCACCACACTGCATTGACCCGTGCAGGAACAAGCTCCTGGAGGCTGGAATTCCCTGTTGTGGCTGGAATTCCCTCTTGTGGCTGGAATTCCCTGATGTGGCTGTAATTCCCTGTTTTGGGGGTTTGTGGACATGCAGGAGAGCCCCTGGTGTTCATTCTTCCAGCGTGTCCTTCCTTTCTGAGCCACAATCCCATTCCCTGACCTGACACTTTATTCCTCCTCCTCCCTGCTTTCCTCTTCTTGTTTTTGGGAATTTTCTTGGCAGGTTTTTCAGGGCATGGAGTGAGATTTAGCTGGTCACAGTCCCAGTATTTAACTCCCCAGCTCAGGACTTTCTCCACAGCTGCAGTGCCTCAGGTCTGGCTGTGAAAACTCACAGGAGTTTCCCTTTAAAATCAGTTTCCTGCCCTGCTTTGGTACCAGAGTTTGGGTTCAGACCCCCTGAGCCAGCTCTGGGTGGGAATTTCCCATTTTAGACCCTTTTCTTATCTTTTGGTGCCTTGTTGCTCCTCTCTCCATGTTCAGGGTGTTTGCTGCTTCCTCGGGGTGGGATTTATATTCCCAAAATCAGGTGAGATGAGGAGCCTGGAGGGTTTTTAGCAGCGGGATGATGTTTGCTGGGATCCAGGGTTGGTCCCACTGAGGTTTTGCATCCCAGCAGTGATGGACAGATCACTCCCTTCCTTCTCAATTTGCCTGGGAACTCCAGGTCTCAGGGAGTGCAATTCTGATTTTATGTACACAAAGCAGTTATTAAAGAAGATAAAAGAGAGATTGTGTTTCAAGCAGCAGGAACTAAGGCCCTCAGCTGTTTTTATCACACCTCCCCTGAATTTGCTCTCTCTGGATAGCAGGAACGAGAGGGAAGCTCCATTTAAATGCAGATTTTCCAGTGCTGGCCAAGAGCAATAAATAGCCCTCTGCTACCCCAACCAGACAAATATTATCAAGCCTCTTTGTGAAAGAGATTTTATGTTTTCAGATCTTTTTTTCCTTGATGAGATGCTCTTACCTCGCAGAGTAATAGCGTGTTGACGCCTTTTTATTTTATTTTTAAGCAGCACTTCAGAGATTATAATGGAAAATACAATCCCACCTGTTTCTCCACTGGAGCTCCACTTGACAGCCCTGTAATGAGGAACTGTGCAAATTTCTTCTCCTTTACTGTACTGACAGCCTGGAGGGTTGCTACCTTATTCAGCAGAGCAGGAAAGCACAAAATAAAGGCAATTTTGGCAGCAGTTTTTAACCACCTGACCCTGCAGCCCCGTGGGTTTGGAGTTCAGGAGGATGGGGAGATGTGGAGGTCTGGGGAATCTCCTGATGTTCCTCAGCAGGACGTGGCTGTTTGAAGAATGAAATGTTTTCCTGGAATTCTTTTGTGTCTCCTGGTTTGGAGAGGGAGGAGTGGTCGGCTCCGGTGGCAGGTACTGGGAGCTTCTGGGTGACTGAACTGGGCTGGACTGGGATTACAGGCTGTAATTTGATAATGGGATTCCAGATCTTCATTTGATAAAGGGATTACAGTTCTTAATTTGATAAAGGGGGCATGGAGGATTTGAGGAGTAGGGAATGGTGTGGCCAGTAGGAGCCACCTGGAATTCTGTGTCCAGTTTTGGGCTCCTCATGGAATGAGGGGCTGGAGCATGTCCAGGGAAGGGTTTGGAGCCCCAGAAGAGGCTGAGGGAGCTGGAAAGGGGCTCAACCTGGAGAAAAGGAGGCTCAGGGGGGACCTTGTGGCTCTGAACAAGTCCCTGCCAGGAGGGGACAGCCGGGGGGGTCGGGCTCTGCTCCCAGGGAACAGGGACAGGAGGAGAGGGAACGGCCTCAGGCTGGGCCAGGGGAGGGGCAGGGTGGGCAGCAGCAGGAATTTCCCCATGGAAAGGGTTGTTAAATCTTGGCAGGAGCTGCCCAGGGAGGTTTGGAGTGCCCATCCCTGGAGGTGTCCAGGGAAAGACTGCACTGGTGGCACTCAGAGCTCTGGTGGAGATTGGGCACAGGTTGGATTTGATAATCCCAGAGGTCTTTTCCAACCTCAGCGATTCTGTGGCTGTGTTTACAGCATAAATCAGAAGAGGTTGTAGGTGTGATCTTAACCTGTCATTTGGGACATTTAGGAAATATTGCAGGTACCTTTATGTGTTTTTCACTTGGAGGGACAGGTTATGAACAGTGAAATATCCTGTTTACCAAGCCAGTGCTGTGTTAAATCTATATTTTCAAGAGATGCCTTGAGATGGAAATCATGTATCTGAGTATGGCTTTACATTTCAAAGGTACAAAACAACATCTGAGAAAATGTAAATAATAATAAAAAAGCCATGAACGGGGCAAGGTCAGCTGCACACAGTTTGTTGTGGCTCTGTGTAATCCTGGCAGTGGCATCTGCTCCCTGTTATTGTTATAAAAATGTGACTTCATTAGGTTTGGGATGAATCATGAGCTGGGGAGTGATGCTGAAGCCTGTCAGAATGCATATGCTGGGAGTCTGGCTGGGGCAGGCAGCACTCCAGGAGCCCCAGAGCCCTGGGGAATGGAGCAGGGAGCCTCTCTGCTTCCTCAGCCCTGCCTGCAACCAGCTGAGGGTGGTGAGGATTGAATTTCAGCGCTGTCTGAGGCACTGAATCAGATGAGGGCTGTGTGTCACCCAGCTCTGGGAGACAGCTGTCTGCAGCTTGGGGAGCACACAAGTGACAGCCCTGCCTGGCCCCTGGCTGCTGCTTTGGCACAGAGAGGCATGGCTGAGCTGTTTGGGGTGAGAAATCAATGTCCTCCCTCCCCCTGGTGGAGTTTTTCCAGGGGAACAGGCAGAAGGGGTTGAGCACCTGCTGTCACAGCTGGCTGCAGCCACATGGCCCCAGCCCGTGTGGGCTTGGGGATGTGGGGCTTGGGGAAGGCACGGGGGACTCCTTGTGCAGCTCCTGGTTCAGCAGAGAGCACCAATTCCTCCTTTCCCAGCTCCTGGTTCAGCAGAGAGCACCAATTCCTCTTTGTGCAGCTCCTGGTTCAGCAGAGAGCACCAATTCCTCT
>JBBMKD010000085.1:4739120-4757666 GCA_037834095.1 Argya squamiceps | reverse complement strand
TGAAGGTCCAGTGGTGCTGAGCTGGGTCTGGGCTCCCTCTGGCAATGCAGTGCAGACAGGCTGTGCTGGTGCTCTGAGTGCCAGCTTTGATCCAGGGGGGAATGCTGGGCTCCTCCCCTGGGTGGGATGATGGAATTGTCTCAGCCCTGCAGTGAGCCTGGATGGCCCAAGGACAGCAGAGATCCCCTGGGGGGAGGATGGGTCCTGGAAGGGATAAAGAAACCCTGCCCCACCTGGTTTGAACAGCTGGGAATAGAATACAAAATTTTGGTTACATCTTGCATTGCAACTTAAAACATATTGAAATGTGAAAATTCCCTCAGCAGCACTGGGAATGGGCTCTGCCCGGAGGGGAATTGCCACTGCTGGAATTTCCAGGGCTGGGGCTGTGCAAGTGATGGTTTAATTGCTCTGAGGGGACCTGTTTGCTCTCCACAAGTGGTGTTGCCATCAAAGAGCTGTGAAGAAGTGCTCAGCTCTCTGAAATGCCTCCTGTGCCTTCTTTTTTTCCCTCTCATTATCTATTTAACTTTTTCCTTTTTGTTTTTATTGTCTTATTAACCGAGATTTTATTTTAATCCTGTTTATTTTTAAATGGTCTCTGGCTGCAGTCTCTAGCACTTGTTTGGATAGCCTGCTTCAAAACTGAGCAGTGGCTCCAGCTGGAGCAGAGTTTCCCACATCCTGGACAAGAACAAGAAGCACATTCCTGAAGGGATCCAAGCACTGGGATCCCCCAGGCTGGTGCAGGCATTCCACACTGCCCTGGCTGTTTTATCACCATGGAAAGTGTTATCCAAAGGCCTTGCCTGTGTCAGATTTATCCCTGAGGACATCCAGCAGGGATGGTTTTTATCATTCCTCTCTCCCCCAAGAAGATTTTTATTCCACTACAAGCGATTTTCATTTCTAAATAGACAGTTTAGGGGATTTTTTGGGGTTGTCTACTCCGAGTGGGGGGGGTTGTGTGTTTTTTTTCCCCTTTTCCCCTGTTGCTGCCTGGCTGCTGAGGGCTGTCCCCCTCCTCTGTTGCTATAGTGACTTCCCACAGGCTCCCAGCAGCTTTCTCCAGGCACCCACATCTCCCTGCCCAGCTCCAGCCTCCTTCTGCCACCACTAAGAAACCTCAGAAATTGCCAGTATTTCCCAGTAAAATCCAGTTTTTCCAGCTGGAGGACTGTGGGAATGGAGGGTAATAAATAAACAGCTCCTGATCTGGCAACTTCTTGTACCTTGAGAGGCTGGAAAGTGTTTTATTGATGGAGGTGGAGCTGGGGATGGTGGTGCTGAGCACCAGGTGAATCCATGTCCCATCCCACAGGGCAGCAGCAGCAGCAGGAGGAAACACTCTGTGGGTTTGCTGGGTCTGTCCCAGGAGAGCAGCCCTGCACAGTGAGAGGAATTCAGAGTTTCTCCCATCCCTCACTCTCCACAGATGGGCTGGAGACACATGGATGGTTCCCAGATTCCCAGCCTGTCCCTCTCCCAGCTGCCAGGGCCAGCTGAATGGATGGGAGAGGTGCTGTTAGGCTTTGCTGCTCACCTTGATTTTGTGCCCTTGAAACCAAACTCTCTGACCTCAGAGTGGGTCACAGGGAGAGCTGGCATTGCCACTGTCCCCAGGAAGGGATGGGGAGGGGGAATTGGTGCCAGGTTTTGCTGTGGAGGAGGTGAAAAATGAGGTGGGCTCCTCTGGGTTCAGGGGAATCCTTGGAGGAAAAGGCTTTGCTGTGTCTGAGGTGCCACCAGAGTGAGGGACAGCGTGACAATGTGCAGCCAAAGGGCTGGGCACAGCCAGGCCTGAGCCACCAGCAGTGGTGGCAGCCTCAGGTTTGCACAGGAACAGGTAAAAGACAGGCAGGAAAAGGGAGAGGTGCAATCCAAGCTGCCTCTTTCCATCTTTCCTTCCCTCACTTTCTGTTGTCACAGCTTCTGGGAGGGATGAAAAGGGACTCACACCAGGAGCTGCTGCCTTTGGTCCTTCCCTCCTTGCCTCCCATCCCTCTGTGTGGTCTGGACTGCTGGGAAAACCTCTTTGCCAGGCTCTGGAAGTTTGATTTGAGACCAGCTGTGCTTGGCAGTGGAACAGAGGCTTCCAGGAGCATCTGCAGATTAATGCCCCACTTTCCTGAGCATCTGTTCCCACAACCAGCTCCTTGTGTAGTGAGAATTTTGGGAAAGGGCTTCAGTTATCTGCTCTGTGATCTCTAGAACAGATTATCCCCATGGAAAATTCCCTGTCCTTCTCTCTGCATCCCTGGACAGTTTTGCCCTGTTTTCTTCTATTTCTGTGGCCAGCACAGCCCTGTCTCAATTCTGGAGAGCAGGCTGAGTTACTGGGTCTCATCCATGCTCATTAATTTGTGGAATTTGAGCCCAAATCTGACTGATAAAACTGGAAAACCACCAGAGGCTTGACTGTCCTTTTCCTGTAACTCCCAAGAACTTTTCCTGCCTTTCTCTCTCCATCGTGGTGTTTGTGGTGGAGGGAACAAGCCTGGAGCTCTCATCTGCTCTTTTCCCTTATTATGTCCCAAAACAAAAGCAAAGCAGCATCCACACACAAAGCAGAAATCCTTATTTTCCTCCAAAAACATCTTGCAATTCCTCATCCCAAGATTCTGGAGCTCTCAGGACTGGGGCTGCAGGACCTACCTCACCTTTGCAATGTCCCTATGGACCATTGGGGTCTGTCAGGGGTTCAAAAGCTGTCCTGCTGGGAGTTCAAAAGCCTCTGCTTTCCACAGGCATCTTCCTGAGGGTTTGTCCTGGGATGGATGCACCCACAGGATGCAGAAATCCCTGAATTCCATCTGGGAATGCCGTGGGGAGAGCAGGGATGCTCCCAGGGCTCTGGAGCTGGCTCATTTCTCTCTGTGCAGGTGCTTTGGCAGGGCTGTCGTGGGCAGGAGACCTCAGGTAGGCTCAGCCCTGCTGAAAAATTGCTTCCCCAGACTTTAATTTCCCAGGTCCAGCTGTGCTGCTGTGTCCCACCCTCCCTTCCTGCAGGGAGAGATAAGCCTGGAAAAGCAAAATGTGGCCCTGGCTCTGCCTTGCTGGAAGTGGAGATTGGAGATTGTCAGGCTCTGCTTTAATCTTGTTTTTCCTCTCCTTCACAGGCAGCTGAACTGGGGATGGCATCTGCCTATTACACCTATATCTTCACTAATCTGGTAAGGAGTTTCTCCCAGCTTTTCCTGCCTGAGTGTGGAGTCATTTTAATGGGAGCTGCTCCCCCTGACCCGTGGGATCACACAGAGGAGTGTGCTGGGAGGGAGGGAGGCAGGGATGTCACCTCCTGCCTGGAATCACAAGGCAAAACCTTCCCAAACAACAATCAAGAATAATAATTCCAAAAGCACTTCTGTGACAAAAGCTTTCTGTGCACGCCTGGTATTGGATTTCTGCAATTTTTATCAGGTTAATTAATTAGTTCATCTAACAGGTACATCCAACAGGAGGCCAGTTGCCCCAGCAACCCACCCTTGGGTCTGCCCCTTGGAGCTGCTCTTTGTCATGTTATGTCTCTTAAATTCTGGTGCAAAACAAGTTGTCCTCGTTAGAAATTCCTGTTGTTAAAATCAGACCAACCAGAATTTCCAGAATGTGTTAGGAAGGGTTGGCACATTGTTCTAAAATGTGAGAAAGGGCAGGAAAATTACTAGAAAACCTACAACTGCATGTTAATAAGCTACGAGGCTACAAATACGTGAAAAATATATAAAAAGCTAAAAAAATCTTCAGGCATCATTGCTGCAAATCTGGGAATGTCTTTGAGAGGTGGAAAATGGTTGGTGCAAAGGCAGGAATTGTGGATATTGTGACTGGTGCAATGAGGTGTGCAGGTCTTTGGGAAGCTCCAGCTGATGGGTGGCTCCTGATTGTCCTGATTTTTCTGATTTTCCTGATTGTCCTGATTATCCTGATTTTCCTGACTTGTGGGGGTTATGCTGGTGTTGTCACCCAGAGCCCATTCCCTGTGTTGGAAAAGGCCAGGGATGAGGATGTGGAAGGCATCACAGCCCTGTGCCCTCCTGCTGTGCTGCTCCCTGACACAAAACAAGGATGATCCCATAAATGTTGATATCTCCAGCATGGTGGTTTGGCTTTATGGCCACAAATTAATGGGGGCATTGTGTGGTTAAACCCCTCAGTGCTGGGCTGAACAAGGAGTGATGGGCTGAGGCAGCAGTGGGGGAAATCCAAAATAAACAGAGAAATTTCTCCAGGGCTGCCATGGGGTGTGAGAGAGGTGCCAGCAGGAGAGCAGCAACATGTTAGTGGTGCTGTGGGGCTGATGGAAACCCGAGGGACTCAGTGGAGGTGCCTCCCAGCCCAAGTGATTCTCCTGTTCTCTAATTGCTATTAATATTTCTGGCAGGGAAGGCAGAGCTGAATCACAATTTGTGTTTGGGTGGCAGACAGACGGGAAGGGACGGAGCCAAACGTGTGGGCTGGGGAGCTGTGGAGTGCAGAGGAGCAGGGGAAGGAGGGAAATGGAGGGGTTGGGAGCAATTGGGGCACAGAATGGAGAAGGGATAAGGGGAAGGAGGTGTCAGAGAGAGAAATGCAGGGAGTGGAAAAGGCCACAAAGCTCCTGGCTGGGCAGCACTTGTGTTCCTGCTCAGTGTTCAATCAGTCCAGCAAGACAAACTTCACTGATCCTGCTCATCCCCATGGAATGGCAGGACAGGCAGAGGAGGGGATGTTCCTGCAGGGCTCAGGCAGGGATGGAGCCTGGGGATCGTGGTTTGTGCCCCAAATGTCACAGTGCCACTGACAGAGCTGCTGAGGGACAATGCCATCCCCACCAGACCTGCCCACAGTGCCAAACCAAACCATTCCCACTCCCAGGAAATATTTCCAGTGCTCCCAACAGCTGCTCCTCTCCCCACCCCATTCCCAGCCCCGCAGAGCAGGGCTGTGCACACAGGGAGGGATTTCCACCTGCACATCAGCCCAGCCTGCTCATGGATGCTGCTCAGACAACAGAAACAACTCCAAAAATGAAGCTCCCACCTCCACCCCCACCCCAGTCCTGAGCACGAGTGTGATTAAGCATTTGCTGGAGGTGAAATTTGCCTTTCAAACCCATTCATCTTGTGGAATGTAGCCGTGGCAGGTGAGAAAGAAATGAGTTTTGTTGCCATTTGCTCTCTCAGGGTATTAATCTGTTTATCCAGGTTATTTTAGCACTTTGTCCAAAAGCCCAGCCCTTAGCAGAACTAACTGGATTTTTGGCGGGGATCATTATGGAAAGGTGACATCAGACAAAACCTGGGCAGATGGAAGAGATGTTTAAGGAAATTAGTAATATTTAAATGGGGATTGGAGATGGGAGTGAGCAATTTAGGCTCATAAATCTGGAGGGATTATCAAGCTCCTAATGAACCCTCTGAGGTTCTGCAATCACTGCCTAATAGAAAAGATAAAATCACAGTGAACTACTGTCAGGGGGAGCAAGCAGAAAGATGGCTTAAATGCAGAGAGAACCCATCAGAAAAGGGAATAGAGAGTCTGTAGAGCACTGAGCTGCTCGGAGATGGAAAAAATATCTCAGGCAAAAAAGGAAAAAAGAGGAGAAAACAGGATAAAATGCTGAATTAAACACCTGCCCTGCAGCTCTAGAGGGGAGTTCTGTTTCTGTCTTTTAGCATTAATTTTATTTAATAAGCACATCTCAGCCGACAGCTCGTGGTGTGGTGCAGCTCTGCTCTCTGTGAGTGTTGGAGGAGGGAATTCTCTGCGTGCTGGGGCACAGGAGGGGATTTTTGGGGGTCAGGACCCCTCTGTCCCAGCCTGGTGGCTGCAGGGAGTGGCACCAGGGCTCTCCCAGTGGAGCAGATGAGGAGGAACCCTCAGCCCCCGACTCATTTCCACGGTGAAAATGCAAATGTAAAAATATCCACAGGCTCCTTTCCTGCGTGCAAATTCAAATTCATTATCAGCCTCCTCCAGCCAGCTCCAGGGACCCCTTTTTGTCAGCAGCAGCAGCAGCAGCCTGGCAAATTTTCCAAGAGTCCTGATGGAACTCTCAGGTCTGGTGCATTTGTCTTCCTCCCCACATCCATCAGCTGCATTTGGGGCACCCCTGGCAGCCCTCCTGTCCTCCACCCCCTGGCAAAACAAAACAAAAAAAATCCTCATCCAAACCAAGTTTCTCCCTGGCATCTCCTCGTGGTGATGATTCCCTTGCTCTGGGGTTTTTGGGAGGGATGAAACTCCCTGAGGAGGTTGGTGGGATGATCTCAGAGCTGCTCATCATCCTTTCCCTTCTCCCTCCACAGAGCTCATGGCCATGTGAGGGGGGAAATGATGTGCAGAATAATAATAATAATAATAATAATAATAATAGTGCTGCACAAATAGACCATTTCAAGCAGACTGCTGTGCATTGAAGAAAATGTTCCTTCCAGCACTGGAAATCCTTGAAATCAGCAGCACAGAGTAGGAGGGGTGTTGGATGCCTCCAAAACCCCACGCTACAATTAATTCTTTTAGCTTGTTAATTCTGTGTAGCTTGTTGGGTTTTGTCTTTTTTTTTTTTCCCCTTCTCTGTTTAGTTTGTCATTTTGGTTTATTTTTAAATAATGTCCGGACCTCAGGCTGGGTTTAAATTTCAAAATATTTGTCAAGGCGATTAGATGGGAATAATTGAAACAATTAAAATTATTACTGTAAAGGGAGGAAGGTGTAAAGGAGGTTTCCCAGTGCCTTAAGTCAGGCAGAGCAATTCACTGGGTGCAGTTTTGTTCCCTGACAAAATCGTGTGCAGGTGTTGCTGCTGATAAAACAGCTGCTGTGTTCAACTCCCACAGACCAGATAAATCAGTTTGGGGTTGGTTTTTATTTTTGCCTTGTTTCATGCTTTCTCTTCTTTGTTTGGTGATTTATAAAGAGGTCTTCATACAAGACGAGGTTTTCAGAGCTGAATTGTCAGCCTGGAACTGGGACTGGAGGGGAAATTGGTGTCCAAATCCCCCAGAGTGTGTCACACGTTTGTGCTGTACCTTGTCAGCAGGGTGACATCCCTTGGAAGGAAAGGATGATGTCAAATCAAGCAGAGGGACAGGGAACTACAGATTAGGCTTTGACCAGGGCTTATGTTTTGTGAAATTACCTTTTTTTTGGTGAAATAATCTTCTGTTTTGCCATAAGCTCCAGTACAAGTAGGCTTTGACCAGGGCGTATGTTTTAGGAATTACTTTTTTTTTGGTGAAACAATCTTCTGTTTTGCTGTGAGCTCCAGGTCAGATAGGCTTTGACCAGGGCTTATGTTATATGAATTACTTTTTTTTTTGGTGAAATAATCTTCTGTTTTGCCATAAACTCCAGCACAAGTAGGCTTTGACCAGGGCTTATGTTTTGTGAAATTACCTTTTTCTGGTGAAATAATCCTCATTTTCACCCTGAGCTCCAGCACAGATAGGCTTTGACCAGGGCTTATGTTTTGTGAAATTGCCTTTTTTTGATGAAATAATCTTCTTTTTCACCATGAGCTCCAGCTCAGGCCATGGTGTTTGACCTTTCTGCTGCCTGGGGCACCTCCCTGTCCCCTGGTGAGGCAGGCAGAGCCTCTTGTTACCCTGTGACAAATTTCCCCTCTGAGCCCAGCCAGCCCTCCTGCTTCCCAGCAGCTGATGCTGTTCTGGAGAGCCCCCATCATTGCTGGGATTTATGGATCATATTTTCAGTGGCATGTGGTAGCAGGGCAAACAAATCAGGTTTTTTGCAAGGCTGCCAAAGCAATTTCTCCTCGTTCTAGTTAACATGAGGGAAGGAGGGTTTAGACAAAGCAGTGACTGTGCCTCCCTGCCTTTTGCTGCCTGAGTCTTCTTTACTTTCTGACCACATCCCTGTGCTTGATTGCCAATTTTTGGGTAAATAATTCTCTCAGATACACCCCAGCCCCTCTGAGGGGAAGGAAATCTCTCTCTTTCCCTCGGCCCTGCTTCCCACCCCTTTTTTTGTCTTTTTTCAGGTCATTTAGCACTTGACCTCTTTGTGGATTTGTCTCTCTCCAAATCTCGGGCTCCCCGCAGAGAAGTTGAAGTTTGGGCAGTGTATTTTCCTAAAAGTGCTCTTGTTTGAAGAGCAGCCTCCAAATTTTAACAGTTGGCCTTGCATGAGGAAGTTCAAGACCCATAAGGCACACTGATACATTTTTTGGAAGAGAAATCCAATTACAGGTAGAAATAGGGTTCCCCTAAATTGTCCCTGAGCTCACTGAGGTCACAACTTCCCTTTCCCTACCTGAGTGGCCCAGTAGCATTGCCTTGAGTAGACCCACCCCATCCACTTACCCACTCAAATTGTTGCTGTGATGACTTTTTTCCACTTTTTTTCCCTCCTAGAGAAATTGATTTTTACATGTGGCCCATTAGAAACTTATTGACTCCGTCGATAGTTTATAAATAAATGGAACCTTTCAGGAAAACCATAGAAAGCACTTAACATAATACTGCCCACTTGAGTAAACAAATAAATGTGTTCTGAGCAGAGCTCTGGGATGATTTACTGCCTTGGCAGCTCAGCTCTGAGGGCAACAGGATCCAGAGAGGAAAAGGAAGGAATTTTCTCCACCTCTAAATGAGGAATTTCGGTGATTTTGGGGGAAAAATTTGTCACTGGGGCCAGGGGGTGAAGAAGTGAACATTGCAGGGTCCTTTTGGGTTCAGTGTTTTAGTTCTGCCTTCCATGACCTGGGGAGAGGTTCTGTTTGCCCAAAGAACCTGCTCTGGGCTACTTCATTAACCTCAAAATGCTGAATAATGACAATTATTCAGCATTCATGACATCTGGTGCTGTCACCAGAGCTGTGCTGAGCTGGCACTGCAGTTTTGGCTCTTGCACAAAAGCTGCCAAGAAATCTCAGGATGGACGTTGCACTCTGGGTTTGGAGAGCTTTCCTAAGCACCAACCACTCTGGACAAGGAGGTTTTGCCAGAGGGAGGCTTTAATAGAGAAATGGAAGCCTTGGCCCAGTGTTCTCCTTTCCCATCCCACATAAAAAAAGGAGCAGGAACAGCACAGAGTGTCCTGGGCTGGTGTAAATCAGCTTTTGGTGCTGTCAGAGGGGCTGGAGGGGAGCGAGGTCAGTGCAGCCTCTGCTGAGTTTACAGCAGGGAGTTTCTCCTGCTCAGCACAGTGCTGGAGGCTGTTTTGGAGGCTGTTAATCAGCAGATCCACAAATCCAATAAAGTCCTTGCAGTGATTAGGAGAGGAAGATAAACTGTGTGTGTGCAGGGGAGAGAGGAGGGATGGAGTGGGCACCTTGCTGTTGGTGCAGCCTGAACTGAGCAAACCCTGCTCCTTCCAGAGGTTTGAGAAGAGGTCACACAGGGTGTGGGGAGGTCTGGGTGTCCTTGTCAGTGACAGGAGCTCCTCTTTAGGCTCTCCCCAGGCACTGCTAACACCTCCCTGCTGCCTGGGCACGCAGGGTTATTAAAACTGAGATAAGGATCCAGGTCCTGCACACACACATGGGCTGCAGAACAGCATCACCGGTGAAATCAGTGCTGCTGGAAGGAGCTCAGGGGCTGCTGCAGGGGGAAAAGTCACCAGGAGCCACTCTCCAGAGGGACATCCCAGTGTGGCAGGGCAGGAGAGGTGGCTCCATGCTTTAAAATACATTTTTTTGCCAGGCAGGCTGCTGTGAGATGGAGAATTCCCTGCTGGACTGGCTCTTCCCATGCTGAAGTCTCCAGACAATTTTCTTGGGAAGCAGTGGAGCCAGTGGTGAGGGAAGAACTGGCCATAATTCCTGGGGTTTCCTTTAGCCTGGGAGCTGGTTGCTTAGCTGCAGCTTTGGGATGAAGCCTCATTAGTAATAGATGAATGCTGGCTGTGATGTTTTGTGTTGTAAGGCAGGTTTTTAACCCACATCTCTTTTGGGCTGCTCAGCCTGGAGAACAGAGTCTTTGGAGAGACTTAGAGCACCTTCCAGTGCCTAAATGTGACCCATAAGAGGGCTGGAGAGGGATTTTTACACCACCATGGGTGATAGGGAAAGGGGAAATGGTTTTAAGGTGAAGGAAGGTAGATTTAGATGGGATATTGGGAATTGTTCCCTGTGAGGGTGGTCAGGCCCTGGCACAGGGTGCCCAGAGGGTGCCCCTGGATCCCTGGCAGTGTCCAAGGCCAGGCTGGATGGGGCTTGGAGCACCCTGGGATGGTGGAAGGTGTCAGGGTGGAATGAGATGCTGCCTAATGTCCCTTCCAACCCAGAGCATTCCATGATCCTGTGTTTCTAAGAGCTGTGATGCCAGGTACAAATCTCTTTCTGTTTTTCACTCTGCACCTCAATTTCCTCCTCTGTATTCCAGGCATAATAACTCCAATTTTCCCCAGGGCAAGGCAGCTGGATGTCCCACACTGACCCAGTGCCAGTGTGAGGAGCAGTGTGTCACTGTCCCAGAGTGACACAGGCAGGGCAGGAGGGACAATTAAAAAAAAAAAAAATTAAAAAAAGTCTGGATGTGGCACTCGGTGCCAGGGTTTAGTTGAGGTGTTGGGGCTGGGTTGGACCTGATGATCTTGGAGGTCTCTTCCAACCTGGTGATTCTGTGATTCTGGGAATTCTCTCCCACATTCATGGGTGCTGCAGGAACCAGCTGAAGTGGGAGAGGGCTTGTGGGTGCAGAATCCTGGTCAGGATCAGCTGATCCTCCATCCAGACCTGCAGCGAGTAACACACTTATTCCTGATGCCTTTATGTCCCTAATGGAATGGAGACTGCATCCTGCAGATCTGCTCATAACTCACACCCAACCACACCAGAAAATCCAGTCTCACAGCTTTAGGATCACAGAGCTCAGCTCTGTGCCTTTTATTAGCCACATCCTCCCAGTGACCTCAATGCTGGGGTCACTCCATGAGGTTTTTGTGCTGCTGTAAAGTCAGAGTGCAGGTGGAGCAGTGCAGAAATCCAGGGGAGTGACTTCATCATCCTCTAATAACTCCTCCAGCTCCGTCTCCCAGGGAACCCCGTGGAATTCAATTAGCTAATGTGTGCCTAGCACTGGGAAAATATAGCATGCCACAGAATTGCTAAGTGTTGTTATTTAACAGCACACATCCCGTGCTTGCAGCCCTGTAGTAGCAGTCAGAAAATCTACACCGTAATTGCCTGCTGGTGCCTGCTGCTGAATTTGCTGTGATGGCAAGCAAGGCCTGGGGATTTTTCTTTCTGTAAAAAAGTTCATTAATTTTGGCTGCAGATCCTCCGGGTCTAATTTTTTGGTTTTTGTTTTTTTAACCGAGCTCTCTTGAAACAGAATATTGACATGTGGTGGGGGTTTTAAAAAACAGGAGTGGAAAGAGGGGGAGGAATTCAGGCAGGCAGGGTTTGTGCCCCTGAAATTCACCTTGGCATGATTCCTGGTGGTCTTCTCCTGGTTGGACTGAGACTGAGGGCCAAGTTTTGGGCATTTATTGCAATTTCTCCAATGTAGGGAGAGGGATAAAAAAACAAACAGTGGAATGGGAGGAAATGAGGGAGCTGCTGTTTGCACCCGTATTTTTGATGGCATTTTCTGAAAGCCTGTGGTTACAAAGCTGTGTTTGCACAGGTGGAAGAGGTTTGGAGTCCCCTCTTAAACAGGATGTCAGAGTTATTTTCCTAATAGCTCTTATTGCATTGGGAATCTTGTATCCTGCAAAAGCTCCAGCCAGCACTGAGGGTGAGGGAGAGTAGCTCCAGAAGGAGAAAAAGGCAGCTGGGAAAGTGTTTTGTGTAGGAATCAACTTCACTGCGTCTCAGAGAGAAATCCTTGGCTCTCTACCTGAAAATACCCCTGAGATCAGGGGTTTTCCACCCCTTGTCCTGCCTGTGGTTGCCTCTTGCAGCGTGGGAGGAGGGCAGGACGGGTGGGAAATCAGCTGAGAAGTGCAGGGCTTGACTAGCAAATGAGGTTTTGTTTGCAAAACGTGGGTTTGGAAATGTCAAGCGTGGAGAATGAGTGTGTTAAAAGGAAAAAAAACCCAAAAAAAAAAAAAAAAAAAATGACAGAAGCTGAGCTGGCAGCTCGGGGAGTATCAGGATGCTCTCACCCCTTTGCCCTCTGCAGCAAAGCCTGACCTTACCAAATCTCTCTTATCCCACTGCAAATGAAGTGTGTCCCCCTAGGGTGGTTTATCTCCATCTCATTGCATAGGCAGCTCACGGCTCATTTCCTCCTGACCCGGCTCTGCTGGCTGCTCGTGTGCTCATCTCATGGAAAGACATTTAATGGCCAAAGATTGGAGCTGGAGCAGAGGGAAGGGACGGGGAGCAGTGGGTGGAAGGGGTCGGGTCCAGGCCATGCCACCCCTGTGTGTCACTGAGGTGATGCTTTATGGACATGACAGCCACAGAAATGGGGTTTTCTGCAGCTGGAGGCTTGCCTGGGAAAATGGATATGGAGAGGGTTGGCTGTAGGAAAAGACCAAAGCTTGCAGAAAGCAGCCAGTGGTGATGGGAGCTGGGCAAAGCTGCTGGTGATGTTTGAACCAGAGTAAATTGTTGGCTCAGGAGCCTGTCGGGGTCTGGCTGTGGTTGTTTTGCAGGCAGAGAGTCCTGGCAGCTCCCTGAATTTACCCAGGGAAAGTGGGAAAAGATCCCTTCAGGGGGCTGGTTCTGGCCATGGCACAGCCAGCCAGGGCAGCAGGACCTGCGGGGTCAGCCCTGTGCCTGGGGTGAATCTCATCCCTGCCTCAGTTTCCCCACATGAAATGAGACCACTTCATTCTCTCTCCCAGTAACTGCTTGTTTAAAAATCAGAGCATGACAAACTCCTCAATTTCAAAAGCTTGGAAGTGTTTTCAGGGGATAAAAGGCACAATAAATAAACAAACACACTGATTTCAGCTGCACCGAGGCTGGGGCGGGCTGGCATGAGATAAAACCTTGAATTTTGTGGCTGTTACAGGAACAAAACATCTCATTTTCCTCCTGGATATCCCGAAGCCAAGAGGGCAGTGGGGCAGCTGTTTGCCTGGTGCCCTGCACGATTTGCCTCGAGGCTCTGGCTGCGGGGAGAGAGGATTTTTACAGGGGTTGAACATCCTTCCTGCTGCTCTGCCAGCAGCCAGCATCTCCTCAGGCCCAGCTCCTCATTAGCCACCTGCCCTGCTTGCTGGGGCTGACAGGATGCCGTGGGTGAATGGATCACCTGTCAGCCAGGCAGGGGGAACAAAATCATTCAAATGAATCAATAGTTCACAGGCAATTTCACGTTTTACCCACGTTAACCTGGCGGCGTGTCCAAAAACGTGCTTCATCCTGGGTTTGATCACATTCCCGGGGGTTTTGGCCGGGCTGGAAGAGTCTTGTAAGTCCCCATGTTTGGGAGATTTACAGGAATTGCTCCTGCGTGCCCAGCAAAGATAAAAAGTGGCTCGACTTGCTGGAATCTCATCCCCCCAGGGAGCTCGGGGACAGCTGTAGCTGTGCTGGGCATCAAGCAGTTGCTGAAACTGTCACTTCCACCTTCTCACTCCACTTCAGCAATTAGCAGAAGAGAAATTAGTGAGGAAAGTGCCATTATTCCCTGCTAATAGGACAAGGAGGGCTGGACTCTTCTCCAGGCTTTGTTGTGTAACTGCTTCCATGGACGTGAGGGGCAAAACCGAGCCCTCTGTTTTTGCTTTAATTATTTTTATATAGTTGTTTTTATACTTCTTACCACGTGCAGAAATGGAAGGGGAGGCTCCCAACTCCAAAACTCGCAGTCAAATCACCCTCCAAGCCTCCCCATGGTATTAGGGTGGCATCTCCTCCTGGTATCTGGCAGCAGAAAGGAGCAGTGCAGGATTTTTAGGGTTAGGTAGAATTTGGATCTTCCTACTGTGGGAAAGAACTGATTTAATTTAACAGTTGAAACTTGATGTCACCGAATTGGATGTGGTGATAGAGCAGCTTCACTCAGCAGGTGGGTGACACCCTCTCTGAAGGGTTTTGGGGTCTTTTTTTTGTGCAATTTGGCCAATAAAGTGCTGAACTTGGGTGATATCTTCATTAAAAGCCTGAGGTGAGCAGCACCCTGAGTCAAACCCTGGTTAAAACCCAGGCTCTCCCTTCCACCAGCTGGATGGGATTCACATCCAGGATCTCCCAGCTCCCATTCCCTCCCAGGGCACTGAGTGGGTCTGAAGCTTTCAGTGCCTGTTTTCCCCTCTAACCCCATTTCATCCTTTGGGCTGCTGTAGGAGTTTTCCCTGCAGCGCCTGGACAGCCTGCTGGATGACAGAGTCAACATCCTGGGATTCTCCATCTTCAACCAGTCCCACGCCTTCTTCCAAGAGTTTGTGCAGAGCCTCAACCAGTCCTGGCAGGAGAATTGTGACCATGCTCCTTTTACTGGGCCAGCAGTAAGTAAAATCCATTCCCATCTCTCAGAACCTCCCTGAGCTGGGAGCTGTGATAAACCATGGAAAAAATCTTGTGGGAAAAGCTTCAGGATGGTCCTGAGCAATGTAGGGGTAGAAACTCTATCTCAAATAAGTTTTTGAAAGTTATTTAAATTATTAAATAATTGAATTATTTAATCCTATTTAATCTTGTGCTAAAGGGCTCAGGGATATCCCCAGGCTGCTGTTGTAGCTCAGATTGGATTTTGTGGGGAGATGCTGATGCAGGAATGGGAGGGAAGAGCCAGAGCAGAACACTTTTATTAAATAGATAGGAGAGGACTTGAGCTGTCAATTTGTGATTTACAGAGGGGTCTCCTGATGTGGAAAATACCAAAGTGACCCTGAAAGTCAGAGCTGCCCAGAGGACCTTGGGGTGCAGAGCTTAGCAGAGCTTCTCTGTGCTGGACTGGGAGCACAGCTCTAAATCCAAGCCCAATCTTGATTTGGATTGTATTTCTCTGTGGGTGCATGGGATGATTCAGCTCTGATTTGTTTTTTCCCTCATGAAGTTTATCCCTGTGTGTTTAGACTCCAGGAGAATGTCTGGTGGAGGGGGGATTGTGGCTGCAGATGGCACAGGGGTCAGGCAGATGCTGAGGGGCTGACCTGTGCTCCAGCATCTCCCTGAGGAGTGTGCACATCAGCACTGGAGTGTTCCCCAGGGATTCTCCACAACTGGGAGAGCTTGCAAAGCAGATTTGCCACATCACAGCTGCAGCTGTGGGAGGGGAGGGGAGAGAGAGGAAAATACCATCAGCTGAACCCTTTGCATGGATTCTTATGAACTCAGAGCCCCCTTGATGAGCTGAGCTGCTGAAAACCTCCTTATTGTCACCACAAAGGGATTCTTAAGAGGCAAAATAAGGAGATTTTTGCCTTTGTGTCCACATCCTTTGGCTTGACTTGAGCTCGTGTGCCTGGGACCATCCTGCTCCCCCTCCCACCCAGAGGTAGCTGTAATCAGCTTGCCCTGCTCAGTCTCCACGGGATTGCTACCAGGAAGATTCCTTTTTGGATTGCAGGGGCTGCTGAGAGGCATTAAAAACAAATTTCCTCCTCCTAGTGCAAACAGGAGCCAGCAGGAGCCAGCAGCAGGTGCAACAGGGAAATGAAAATTCTCATTTTAGGTTCTTACCCTGCCTTGTCTTGAGCATCCAGCAAAACCTGTAGGTGGGAGGATGTGAGATGATGATGCCTGGGGGGGCTGGAATTCTTCAAGATGCCACGTTCCAGGTGATGGGAAAAGGATTTGAGTGTAGGAAAGTTACAGAGCAGAGGGGAAATATTCCCAAACAGAGTTTCTTTTGTCTGTGAGATGAATCCAGGACTTTTCTGCCCATGCTGTTGGAAATCTGGCAGGGAGCATCTCTCTGTGTTAGAGCTTCCCCTTGTAGCTCTGGGAAGGAGTGGGATAACTCATCCTAAAGAGAGAAAAGGAAGCTCAACAGCTGGAAGTGACAGGAGGGAGGTTTCCTGTGAGCTGCAAAAATCCCAGGGCATTCTTGCTGGAGCTGAGGAAGCATCTGACAAAGGAGGAGGGAGCTGCCTGCTCTAATGCCATTCTCATTAATCACATTGCAAAGAAAGGAAATCAGAGAAAATCATTCAAATTACAGATGGCTAGATTTGGTAATTAGAATTTAGGCTAAAACAGATGTTTGTAATTAAGTGTTTATGTCATTGAATAAAATCCAGATTGCAAAGTCTATTTCACAGGGTTTTAATGGTTTTAATTCCCCGTGTTGGGTTTGGGGGCAAAGATACAGCTGATAATGTTCTAGGGAGGGAAGGAAAAAAAACCCACATGGCAAAACCCAGAGCAGCCAAACCTGTTCATGTCTCAGTGTCAAGAATTGTCAAGAATTTGGCTTTGGGGATTGAGGGAAGTCCCCCAAGCCCCATGGATTTTCTGCAGAGCTCTGATATTGCAGAGGGGCACAAAACCACCAGGGCTCTGCACAAATCAGACAGTGCAGGCAAGGGAGAGAATCAATTTGTTAGCAGACAAATTGGCTTGTTTGTGACAGAGGGACAAAGCTGTGCTCTAAAATGAGGATATAGGAGGAGTGAGAGGTTTTTATAGTGACATGGGGAAAGTTGAGGAACGTCCAGGAGGGCAGCTACAGATCCCTCTGGCTGGATCTGCCTGGAGGACATTCCAAAACTCTCTTTTCACTCCTTTTCCAAAGGTTATGACCTCAAAACTTTGTGGTTTACATCTGTTCCATGCAAAGTCAGGCTGCAGGGGAGGGATTCCTATTCCACGCCACAAGGACTTGATCCTGTGTATCTCCACACCCTCCCCAGTGCTTAAATTGCTTGAAATCATAAAGGCTGGCAGAAATCCTAATAAATTTTCCAGAGTTCAGGAGTAAAACATTCCAATCAATGATGTCAAATGCTTCACTGAGATCTACAAGTCTCTTGCTCATCAGCTAATAAGGGATTAACTGCTCAGGGAAAATGGAAATGGAAACCCAGCAGGAGAAAATTAAAAATGCTGGGCCAATATTCTGATTTGGTAGGAAATGGGGGAAACTTTGGGTTCGTGGGGGTTGTGTTTGGTCTGATAACAGTTTCATTTGTCCATCTGATGTTAATATGGTTCCTGATTGAGGAAAGGAATTGCTAATTGGGTGTGACATCCTGTAACCTGAACGGGATGAAGTCCATAATTAAAATTAAGTGCATGGAAAGAGCTCCATGGAACAGGGGCAGAGGACCGGACAGGCTGGAGAAGCCCTGTTAGGGAAAGAATTTGTATGGAAGGGATAAAAGAAAGGTGGGGAGAAGAAGGATTTATCAGCTTCTTTAAGAACCTCTGGAAAAGGTTTTCCAGAAGGGGAATGTTCAGCAGGTTGGAGGAGTGAAAGGTCCCTGGTGTTGTCAGAGCTGGTGTTTGGGGTTTTGATGGCATCGGGGTGGAATCCTGCCTTTTCATTTAGGATGATCTGTACGTTTGGAGGGTTTTGTGCTGCTTTTTTAAGTGTCTGATCCCACACCAACGTGGCCAGCGAGGTCTCACCACTGGTCTGAGCAAGATCAAGGAGGGTTAACTCCAAATTAGCAACAGAGTGGAAGCCCAGGGTTTGTTGGGGTCATTGAGCTGGTTGAGATTGTCCCTGCAGGGCCACTGGCAGCAGTGAATAAACCTGGTCAGGCTCTGGGAGGAGGAGGGGATGCAGAAACCACAGCCAGGGTGAGGTGGGGAAAGCAGCTCCAAGCTGGAGACTGAACCCTCTGCCAGGAGCTGGGATGGGAAGAGGATGCTCTTGGAAGTATCCATGAGGAAAATGCATCTTTGATAGTAATGAGCTGCAACAGCTTAATTCCAGCAGAGTCAGGAGGTGACAGTAATTAAAAGTGAAATCTTAGTCGCAACAGTGAGCACGAGGGAGAAGAAAATAGCTGACAGGTAAGGAGCCCAAAGCCATGGAAACTGCTGTGCACAGGTGAGAAATGGGGTTTGTGAGGCTTGGTGGGCAAAAAACCTGGGCAAAGGCAGCCAAAGGCAAGGTGAGCAGGAGAGGGGATGAGCTCTGTCACTGGACATCCCCTCAGCAGTGCTGTTCCAGCAGGAATTGGAGGTTGTAGCGAGGGGTGGATGGTCTCTGTGGGGTGTGAAAGGCAGGATTTGGCTGCTGGACAAGCAGGTCTAGCAAAACCTCATTCCTTGTGGGTCTGCCTGTCAGAGAGGTGGTTGGAGAAGGCTGCCCGTGATGGCTGAAATGCCACAGTCAAGTTTCCTTCTTTGGTAGCAGGCAGCAGATCTCAGGAACTATTCCCCCTGGAAATTCCTGCTTCTCTCAGGAGCATTGCCAGCAGATTGATCAGAGCCACCAAAACACTGAAAAACCTCCCCTGATTAGGAAAGGATAACTGCAGAAACTGAGATAGAAAGGATTGGGAAGGAACAGGGACAAGCAGAGATAGAGAGGTGACAGTGATGGATGAAACAAGCCCACACAAAGGGCATCCCAGCCGACCCCAGGCTGTGCATAGAACACTGCAGCTCTGAGATGCAGCAGGACAGTGGATTTTTGTGTTTCAAGCTGATTGTCCTGGTTTGGAAAGACAAGTGTCTGCTAAGGAAGGCAGGAGCCTCCCTTGAAATGGAGAATGTAAACCCCCTCCCTCTGAATTATTATAATTTTG
>JBBMKD010000085.1:4695491-4706085 GCA_037834095.1 Argya squamiceps | reverse complement strand
CAGAAAGGAATTTGACCAGGATGTCAAATTTTTATAGGTCTCCACATGGTTTTAGCCTTTATTTGAGAGTCTTTCAGGTGGGATAAGCCAAGAAATGTTTGCACAGCCCAGGCAGGCTCGCAGAAGTCAATAGTGCTGGTGCCTGTGTGAGGTCAGTCACATTTGGGTGTCCCCTCAGCCTGCTGTGCCCGTGTCACTGCATTGCTGGCATGGAGGGGACCTCTAGAGAGATCCCTGCACGGGGTGGGGATGATGGGATGAATGGTGGGACTGGCATGGTGGAGCACACAGAAAGGAATTTGACCAGGATGTCAAATTTTTATAGGTCTCCACATGGTTTTAGCCTTTATTTGAGAGTCTTTCAGATGGGATAAGCAAAGAAATATTTGCACAGCCCAGGTAGGCTGACAGAAGTCAAAAGTGCTGGAGCCTGTGTGAGGTCAGTGGCACTGAAATAAGTCAAGTGTATGCAAAGTTATGTGGGCCATTTAGCCCAATTTAATTTTTATCTTCTCTGCTCTGCTCAGAAGGGAAATAAATGAGTGAATCTTTTCTGCAGCATTCTGAATGCACAAAGAACTGCTGGAGGATTTTTTATTTATTTATTACTTGTTGAAATTCCAAAAGGAGAGAAAGCTTGTTCTCACTCTTTCCCCCCGCTCTGAGCCTGAACTGAATTTGGAAGGCTGGGAAATCTCTGGAGTCAGCCTGAGCTTTTCAGCCCAACTTTATTCTCTTCAGGGGTATGGAAAAGAGCTACTTTTAAGCCAAACTTTACATCTCAAATGAGCTGAGCAGAGCCTAAGTGAGTGAGGTGGTTGTATATGAGGGGCTCACTTGAGGAAAGCTTTCACGTTTAAACCCCTGACTGTGTCTCTGCACTGCCTGGCAGTGAGGAAATCAGGGAGGAAATCAGGAAAAGAGGGGTTTGTCCCTCTTTTTTGTCCCTCTTTGTGGTGCTTTAAGCTGTGTTGGGATCCATTTGCTTCTGGTGCAAGGATGGGGAGGTTAAAGCAGTGATGGATAACTGCCTCCATCTCCCCTCCCTTCCTGGGTGCATGAAGGAATGTTTGTCCCCTCCTGAGGCACCTTGTCCTGGCAGTGCTTCTGCTGACACTGACACACAGTTTAAGGTTTAAAAATGCAGCGAATTGGGACCAAACCTCCCCCTGCTCATCTGTCTCCTGCCCAAGTGGCTGCAGCCAGAGGACAGAGCTGGACAGATGAGGACAGGAACTGGGTCAGCAGCAGATTCCCCGAGGCTCTCCAGCCACAGAAAACGAGCCCTTGACAGTGTGAAAATCCTTGTGCAGAGCAGGGTGTGTTTATATTCAGTCCTGGTGCGAGCAGGTTTCACTCTCTGCTCAGCACAGGCAAAAGAGATTAATCATTCTCAGCTTTCTTTCCATTGGACCAAGGTGGTTCAGCCACCGCCAGACTCGGAGGATTTGGGGCTGGCTGAGCTTTAGTTTATTGTAGTCAATGACAAAAAAAACCCAGTTCTTTTCAGCAAGCACTTGAGCTTGCCTCACAGGGGGGTGAACCAAATCTGGATAATTCTTTGAATAAAATTTGTGAGCAGCAATCTCCAGAGAGGAATAAAACTTGTGAGCAACAATCTCCACCCCTCAGTGCCCTTCCTTAGGGTGCTGGAGTCTGGCTCTGACCCTGAAGAATTGTTGGGACAATGTTTAAGGGATGGTCAGTATGGTGTGAGCTCTACAGGGAACACACAGAGGTTTCAATGAACCAAGCAGGAACTGTTTCTTCTGGCTTTTTTTGTTTTTGATACATGGTTACTGAAACTATGATTTTTTAAAAAAATTTGAATTTACACAAAGAGTTTTGCCAGACCCCATTGGAACTGGTGTGGCAGTTTCAGGGATAGGCGACTCAAGGACGAGGCAGACACAGCAGGTCAAGGGAAAGCGTTTCTTCCCTTATTATTTGACTTCATTACTTATATACATTTGTACAAAGGTCAAGAGATTGGCTACACAGGTCGCCACCTCTTCGACCTGGATGGTGAACATCACCATCCATCACATTTCTCCTCCCAGAGCAGAAAAATGTAAACAATAAATAAATGCTAAAAATATACATTGTTTTTGTGAAGTTGTGTGAGAATCTGCACTGCAAGATTTCAAACACCTGAAAGCAACAGAACTGGGGCATTTCATGCCCAGCTTTTCCAACAAACTCCCAACATATTTGAGATAAACAAAGATGAGGCATCAAAATCCTTTCTGAATCCGAAATCCAATTTGATTCCTTTCTCCCCTTCAGCCTTTCTGCAGCGCCGCCTGACTTGGGGGGGTTTGATTTTCAGCCTCTAACTGACCCCCAAATCTCCTCCCTGAGCTGTGGCCGCCCCTTTCCTCCCCGCAGAACTCCCGCTACCAGACGTACCAGCGGATGTGGAATTACATGTACTCCAAGCAGCCCAGCGTCTTCGTGAAGAGCACGGAGGAAGGGATCGCCCGCGTGCTGAACTCCAACTACGCCTTCCTGCTGGAGTCCACCATGAACGAGTATTATCGGCAGCGCAATTGCAACCTCACGCAGGTCGGGGGCCTTCTGGACACCAAGGGCTACGGGATTGGCATGCCCGTCGGTAGGCAGTGAAGAACAATTCTAGTCCTTCTCGGCTGTCGGCAGAGGACCGGAGCGTTCCAAAGGCTGCGCCGGCTCTAAAAAGCCAACGTTGCATCTCACAGCTCTGCCCCAGGGTCCTTTTGGTTTCTTACCTGTTGTCCGTGGTCAGAGCCAGATGTGAGAGACGCTGCTCTGGTCCAGAGCCAGATGTGAGACCCTGCTCTGGTCCAGAGCCAGATGTGAGACCCTGCTCTGGTCCAGAGCCAGATATGCAACCCTGCTCTGGTCTAGAACCAGATGTGCAAGACCCTGCTCTGGTCCAGAGCCAGATGTGAGACCCTGCTCTGGTCCAGAGCCATGTGAGACGCGACCGCGGCTCTTTCGATTAATTCGTGTGAAAGATGTCTCAAAATTGCTGCTTGTTTTCTGCTCTTTTGCTGTTTCCTTCCCCGAACCAGTGTTTGTGCATCGTTTTGTGCTGCTCCTTGTTTTAATCCCAGAAGTGGTGTCGAAGTAATGCTGTGGCAACTCTTGGTAGTTTTTAGCAGGGGTGTCTTAACAGCTGGTGGTTCTTGAAACTGCAGGCCAGAGAGTTGGGCTCATCATCAGGTTTAACAAATGCAAGGGTTTTGTCTTTCAAATGTATGAGCCCAGGAGAGAACATCACCACTAAATAAGGGTTTAGTCATTGTTATTCCAAACGAGCTGATCTTTTGGACAGCCTGGAAGCCTTGTCCTGACCTTTCAGCCCTGGCATTTAACAACACAAAGTTGAGGTGGATTACATAAGGCCCCGTCACACAAACAGCCACTCTAGTTTAGGGAACATGGGTAAGCTTGTAAAGTCACAGCAACCTGATCAAAGTGAGTACAAATCCCTACCTTCAGGGCTAAATTTGTTCTGACATTGTCATGTTAAACAGTGAAACCGTAGCAGATAAGAGGAGCAGAAAGCTGCTGGCTGGGACAATAGTGCAGAGTTACTGGGAGAAGCACAGTCTTTCCCATGGCCTTTCCTCGGGATCTCTGGAGGCAGACAAGAATTTCTTGTACCAGACAGGGATCTCTGGAGGCAGACAAGGATTTCTTGTACCAGACAAGGATTTCTTGTACCAGACAGGGATCTCTGGTAGCAGACACTGGGACTGCAGTGGAGCTCTGTACCCAGCACAGGACTGAGCTCCTCCAACATGGACATTTTGGCTTCCATGATCCTTGGGCTCCTTCCAGCTCAGGATTTCTAGTCCATGGCCAATTTGAGGGAAGGAGCGTTAGAACAAGGTTGAATTAGAGGTGGAATGACAAGAGAGGGACCTCCATGGTCTGCAGGAGCAGGATAGTGAACTGCGCATTCAAAATCCAAATCTCCCCTTGTCATGGACCTGCTCCAGTGGGCTGTGTGGCTCCTGGTGTCCAGGCAAAGTCACTTTCTGCAAGTGACACAAACCAGGTGACATTCCCAGCGGGGTGGCTGCAGCTTTCCATGGCTTGCATGGACTGAGATCCCCTCCAAGCCCCCCAGAGAGGAGCTGTGGTAGCTGGGCAGGCTGGGGTGGGGCGAGTGGCGAGGATGATGATGATGATGATGCAGGGGAGGAAGGCGGGGCCCTACCACGTCCCTCTCGGCGTTGCAGGCTCCGTGTTCCGCGACGAGTTCGACCTGGCCATCCTCCAGCTGCAGGAGAACAACCGCCTGGAAATCCTCAAACGCAAGTGGTGGGAAGGAGGGAAGTGCCCCAAAGAGGAGGATCACAGAGCCAAAGGTGAGCCCTGCACTCCCCCAAGGGACCAGGCACAGAAACTGCCTGGAAATCCTGAAATGAAAGTGGTGGGAAGGAGGGAAGTGCCCCAAAGAGGAGGATCACAGAGCCAAAGGTGAGCTCTGCGCTCCCCCAAGGGACCAGGCACAGAAATATCCTGGCCAGAGGTGCCAGAATGAACACCCAGCTGCATGTCTGGCAGGTTTTCTGCTTGGCAATCACTTTTCCCCCTTCTCCTGACCTGAGATTCCTTCCCTTCACCATTCAAGGAGAAAGCCAAACAGCTCTGCTGTGCCTCACGCTGTGTGTTTTTGCCTGGGGCAGAGATAGCGGGAACAACCAAATGACAAATATTGGAGGCATATGGAGGGTAAATTAGCTTCTAATGAATGTCTGGGAAAATGGATGGCTGAAGGGATCAGACCAAAATCCTGGGTTCCTTGAAGGGAGATGGATCTCCACCACAGGCCTACTGGTTAATGGCTCCAAGTGAAAGCGTCTTTTAAACAGCCAGGGGAAGGGACACAAGGACTTTATTAGTACATTTGTAAACTGAGGAGAAAATTCTTTTGGGTAATGCTATGCAAATTGCCATAAAAGCCACCACATTAGGCTGATGTCCCAGCGTGAGAGCAGTTGCCAGCTTCACACAGTTGCTGCATTTTTCAGTTTTGGCAGCCACCCTGCCCTCAGCAAGTGTTTTCTGCAAGGCCAGCAGGCCCCCTAGTTAAAAGCACAGCCTTGTGACCTTTGTGAGAGCAGAGAAAAGAGCCAAGCCAGGTGTGGGGAAGCCCTTTTGGGGTTTTGACCTTGCAGCAGGTGTAGGGATGTGTGTGTCTGTGCAGTTCCTGCTGGGACCCCACGGGGCTGGGAGGTGATGCTCATTTTTGGGCAGTGCTGCTCTACAGACAAGCCCAGCTATTTATCTCCAGGCTGAAGGTGTAAGACACCAGCTTATTGCTATTAAAGGAGTTACTTTTGAAGGTGGAAGGGTGTTTCTTTTCTCTGTGTCAAAAGCAACTCTGAGGTGGAATCTAGGCTGCTTTGAGGTGGCTTTGGAAGGGGGAAGCTGGGCTGTTTCTGGCACTACCCAGCACAATCTGTGCCCCTGGGCAAGTTTTTCTGCTGGTTTGTTCCTTATGCCATGGCTGACTTCCTCAGTTTGGGAGACGAGGAAGGCTGGAGCTGTATGGAGAAAGGAAATCCTCTCAGTGAGCTTGGGTGTCTGAGGTGGCACCCAGACTGAATGACAGGAGGATGTGGAGAGAGGTCCAAACCCTAAATTCACACTTGTGAGCTGCTGGGGGGAGTGGATGGCCTTTACCTTTGGGTCTGAATTGTGATTCTGGGCTGGTTTTGTGCCTTGCCATTGCTGTGGAAGTACCTCTGCAAAAGCCTCTGATTTACTGACTCCCTGCGTTGTTCTGGGGGTGGTGCCAAAAGAATGATGGAGGAGGAGGAGAAATGTGACCTGCTAAGTTTTAGAACAAAACAGGTCAGCGGTTTACAAGGATTTTGGTGAGGTTTTATGTCTAAAAGCCACGCCGAGATCAAGTCAATATATCATCGATTCTTACACTTTGATTTAATGCTACAGGAGGGAGAGGAAGATTTTTATAGATGTTCTTGTTGAATAATGGCCTCAGACAGCCAACCCAGGGCACAGCACACGGTTTTTAGTGATCAATCCAATCAGGGACCCAAACCAAACACAGGAAAGAGGAAATATGGTTCCTCATATCCCAGGACAGCAAATATTGAGGTTGGCTCATCTCACAGGCAGATGGAGGCGCAGTTTTGGGGACCAGGGCTGTGGTGGCAAGTGAAGTGATGGCCTCAGCACGTGGAAGGCTCAAGTTTTTAAGGGATGGATTTTCCTTCAGCTGGTGAACTTTCTGGAATGCAGGCTGGGTAGATCATCCCATAGGAAGCAAGTTGTCTGAGGGAGGTGGGATGAGTTCTTCATGGAAGGGGCTGTTTCCTCCTCATGGCCAGGGGTGCTGGGCAGAGACCCCAAACCCACAACCAGGGACCCCTGGGTGGCAGGGACCCCGTTTTGTCACCCTGTGGTGTGACACAGCATCCTGCCCCTGTTCAGAGCCTCTCCTTCCCCACTGCAGTCCAAGCATCATTTTCCTGCAGCACTTTGTGATGCAATCAAAGGAGCTTTTCCTGCTGCCAGCTTCCCTTAAAGCCCTTCCCTGTCTCCTTTATCCCTGCTCCTTTAACAGCCTTGCTCCTCTTCCTTTCCAAGTTCAAAGCCACTGGAGCTGGGTGAATAATTTGCAGGGATTAACGTGCCCCATTGATCCTGTGTTTTTTCCCCTCCTGTTTTTGGTTTGTCCACAAATTGTTTTGTGCTTCCCTCCAACGTTCTGCCTGTTTATCTGTAAAATCATCATTTCTGAGCAGGCATCTTCGATCCTGCAGCTTTTGCAAGTCACTCACTTGGGCCATCTGAGTCATGCAGGGAGCTATTAATAGGACACTGCTGGCTCCGTGGTTTTGGTCCCTGGCTGGTCATCTACCATGCCAACAAAACAGCAAAACCTGGGGGTTCTGTGCAGGGATACGTGAGATTTATGATGTGCCTGCCTGTCCAGAGTGCCTCTCCTGCTTTATTTTAGGCTTGGGAATGGAGAACATTGGTGGAATCTTCGTGGTGCTCATCTGTGGCTTAATCGTAGCAATTTTTATGGCAATGCTGGAATTTTTGTGGAGCCTTCGACACTCTGAGCAGTCAGAGGTAGGACCTGGGAGTGTCCTGAGGGGACAGGGCGTGTTTATTGCTGTCTGTGGGGTGTCCTAGAGAAGTCATGCACCCAGCCAGGACACCTCAAACACAGGAACAGGTTTGTCCTTTGGGCAGAGTCTAAAATCTGTGAATTTCTCATGCACTCCTACTCAGAGCAGGGCTGTAGAGATGCTCCAAGGGCTTTCAAAGGGATCAAAGATGTGTACAACATCCAGGTGCCTTTCCTGCAGATGGGATTTGTACCTGCGGCAGGTTTGGATCTTGTGCTGATCTGGGGGTGAAGAACACAGCGGGGTCTCTGATGTGAGGCACAGTTGGGTTAAATCAAGTGTAGATGTCTCAGCATTGATGTTGAAAACCAGCAGCACTAAATCCATAAAAATTTGGTGTCAGAATTATATAATGGAATCTTAAAATGGCCTGGGTTGGAAGGGACTTTAAAGCTCATCCAGTCCCACCCCTGCCATGGTCAGGGACACCTCTCACTATCCCAGGTCACTCCAAACCCTCATCACCCCAGGACCCAGAGCCCCTGAGGGACTCAGAGCTTGCTCAGGTGAGCAGGACTATTGAAATTCTCACCGAGCCAGATGTTTTTAGCTTCATGAGGGTTTAATACCTCTGAGGGCATCCAGCAGCCTCCCAGAAATGGCTTAAAATAACTTTGCAAGATGGCAAGATGGTCAAGTGTGTCTTGAAAAAGCAAAAGGTTTTAATTAAAGAAGAAAATAATATAAAACAAAAGAACAAAAAGCCATGCACAGTGTAGGGACAGGTCACACACACCTGCTACAACACCCCAAAAATGTGCTGAGAAGCCTCGTGCTCTCCCTTAAGTATTGAACGATTTAGGTGGGGTTTTTGACAAACAGCCCAGTAGAAAATAGCTACATTTCTGAGGAAATGCATAATAATTAATAGAAATAATATTAAACGATTAATTATTTAATAATTATAATAATTATCTATAAGAATAGGATAATTAGAGATAAATTGATTATTAACTCATTAATACACATAATAATAATAATAATAATAAGAAGAAGAAGAAGAAGTAGATTTCTGAGGAAATGTAAAATAAAGAACTATCAGTGGTTTTGTCTTGGCACTGAGACAGTTAGGGCCAGGAGGGCATAGAAGTTTATGCCATTTTTCCCTTAAAACTCCTGCGGTGAAACGAAACCCCTTTTCCCTTCTATGAAAAACATCTCCTTGAGTTTGGGGAGAATAGAACACAACACAGGACCGGCTCCTTTCTCCCCTGCAGGTGTCGGTGTGCCAAGAGATGGTGACGGAGCTGCGCAACATCATCCTGTGCAAGGACAGTTTCCACCCCCGCCGGCGGCGGGCGGGGGTGGTACGGACTCGCCCGGCTCTGCCCGAGGAGCGCCGAGCCCGCAGCACCACCACGCTCAGCAACGGCAAGCTGTGCAGCGGGGGCGAGCCAGACCCCCTGGCGCAAAGACTGGCACAAGAGGCTGCCCTGGTGGCCCGGGGCTGTACCCACATCCGAGTGTGCCCCGAGTGTCGCCGCTTCCAGGGGCTGCGGGCGCGGCCAGCCGCGGGGTCAACGGCGCGCAGCGAGGAGAGCCTGGAGTGGGACAAGGCCACCAACAGCAGCGAGCCCGAGTAACGCCGGGGGTTTTCACGTCAGGACGAGAGGGTCCTGTTCCATTTTACAGAACACGGACTTGTACAATGTCAACTCGTTTTTAAATCGATAGCAGTTAACCCGGCTTCTCCAGAGCGAGGTGGACGCAAAGGCTGCGGTTTCGGTGTCCGCTGCAGCCTGGCGTGGCACAGCCAGGTCCTCGGGCTGGTGGGTGTCCAGAGGTGGTCTCTGCGGAGGAGGGACGTGTGGGGGGCTGGTGTAGCAGGTATTGCCCACCCAGGGGCAGGTTCTTGGAACTTCTCCCCCCTCCCAAAGTCAGGAGAAGGACACTGGCGCTGCCTCTCCATCACTTACTGGGGGATGTTCCCCAAGGGCAGGGGTGGGGCTTTTTATTTGCCGTGGCTGTGGGAAGGGAGGAGTCATTATTTTGGGTTTGTTTTTGTTTTTGTTTTGTTTAATTTGGGTATGTCAGGACCCAGTCTCCAAGGCACCAGGTGCTGAACTCTTCTTCCTTTTCAGAGGGTGTGGCAGGGTGGGTTGAAGGGGGAAGGGGAGGATGGGATGGGACACGCTCCCTGTGAGAAGCAGCATTTGCTGGAAGTCCATCTGAAGAGTTGTTAAAATTACATATATAGAGAAATATATCTATACATAGATATATATATACATATATATTAAAATGCCAAAAAACAGCCAACAAACACAGTGAACTCAAAGAGGCCTTGAAACGCCTGGAATTTCAGGGGTTCTGTGTCTTTTGTTTCATTTTGGGGTTATTTTTTTTCTTTTTTTTCCCCTTTTCCTTTTTATTCTTGGGATGGGGTGGGGGGAGCCTTTTGGGTGGGGAGCACTGGGGGAGGCTGCCCATCCCACTGGCTGAGGGAGGAGGTGTTGGGACCCCCAAAGTGTCCCTGGCTGTGCTCTGCACACCCCTGAAGTGACTCTGAGCTCTGCCCCAGGCTCCAGAGCTCCCCAAACCCCACGGAGCACCCTCAATTCCAGGGTGAATTCCAGCCACAAAACATTTGAGAAAATCATGTAGCCCAGGATCTCATGTAAGGAAAATAGTGACTTCCCTAGAAAGTGCAGCAGCTCACCCTCTGCTTGGTACAGATGTGGGGTTTACACTGGCAAATTTAATTTTCTGATTGAAAAAACAAATTCTATGCAATTTCTGGTCGTAAAAGGAAAGAGATGACAATGGAGAGGGGCAGGGGAGATAAAGCCTTGAGTGAAGGTACATCCTGTTCTTGAATTGTTTTCTTTTCTTTTTGTCTTGAATGTACGGAAATAAAAGATGTCCTTGTATAATCATGCTCTTTTTTTTTTTCCTCTTTCCTCCCCTGCTCAGAGTCAGGAAAGTTGTGAGACAATTTGAGGCCCGTCTGCTAAGGGAGAAACCCAGAAACTTGACAGGCAAGAGGTGCTTTGGCTGTTGCAGATCTCTCCTGCCCAAGAGTGTCCACACCCCTGGTGATGCTCTTACCTGTAGCTGAATGGAAAACAGGAGTTAAAAAGCAAAGGTCAATTAAAAAAAAAAGCCCAAACATCTGGTGATGAGGGAGGAGAGAAGTCAGAACTGGCAGCAGGGTGAGCAGGGATGCAGCTCCATCTTTCCCATAGCTGGTGGCTGCACAGGGGTGAATCTGGGATGATGCCAGAAGATGTTTGGAATGGGGTTTGATCTGTGGTGGTGGGTACAATAGGATTGTTCTGATTATTCCAGCAGTTGTTTCTGAGGAGGATGCACAAAGAATGGGGTTTGATCTGTGGTGGTGGGTACAACAGGATTGTTCTGATGGTTCCAGCAGATGTTTCTGAGGAGGATGCACAAGGAATGGGGTTTGATCTGTGGTGATGGGCGCAGTAGGG
>JBBMKD010000085.1:4684903-4695391 GCA_037834095.1 Argya squamiceps | reverse complement strand
TTGTTCTGCTGTTCCCAGCAGATGTTTCTGAGGAGGATGCACAGGGAATGGGGTTTGATCCAAGGTGATGGGTACAATAGGATTGTTCTGATGGTTCCAGCAGATGTTCCTGAGGAGGATGTGCAGGGAATGGGGTTTGATCTGTGGTGGTGGGTACAATAGGATTGTTGTGATTATTCCAGCAGTTGTTTCTGAGGAGGATGCACAAGGAATGGGGTTTGATCTGTGGTGGTGGGCACAGTAGGGTTGTTCTGCTGTTCCCAGCAGATGTTTCTGAGGAGGATGCACAGGGAATGGGGTTTGATCCAAGGTGATGGGTACAACAGGATTGTTCTGATGGTTCCAGCAGATGTTCCTGAGGAGGATGCACAGGGAATGGGGTTTGATCTGTGGTGATGGGCACAGTAGGGTTGTTCTGATGGTTCCAGCAGGGTGTGAGGGGAAGCTCTGCCTCCCAGTGACTGTAAAACAGGCAGCAAGGAGAGGATTTAGAGCTTATTTTTTAGGATGTCATATGGGATCTTCACAGAGGTCCTTCCTGGTTTTCACATCTGTAAATGCACAGGATGTTCCCCTCTCCCTGACACAAACTGAGCAGTGAGATAAGGCAAGGCTCCCCCAATGCCACGGGGTTGGAGAGGCAGATCCTGAGCTGAGGTAAGTCAGTAAAACTCCATCCAACTCTGCAAGGAGCCAGGCTGGGCTTTCAGAGTCCTGACAGCAGCACTAGAGACATCAGAGAGTGCCTGTGTTGTGCTTAAAGGCCAACATGTTTCTACGAGCCGCAGAATATATTCATCAAAGGGAAGCTGCTTTTTAAAATTTATTTACAGATTAGCAGAAGAAAAGGCTCCATGAATCATTTATCAGACCTGATGTTTTTTTCACTGCTTCTCTGCATTGAATAAAGAGAAATCTTGACAGAGCCAGACATTATTCTGCATCTCCAAAGATCTCACAGTCATCTGCTCAGACAGAGGATGTCAAGGAAAAAAAAATGATGAGAAACCACCAGGTTTCTGAGTATCTTTGCTTTTTATCTCTCCTGTTAGCTTGCCCCACCCACATGGTATTTTATATCTGGGTCTGTATTTTAAAGAGATTTGTTTCATGTCCCTCTTGCCCTCCTCTCCTTTTAATGTTGTTTTTTTTCTTTTCTTAATATTCAGAGGTTTTGCACTCAGAGCAGAAATGGACCTCAGACGAGGAGGATAAAAGCTGCTGTCACTGAGATGCCTTTTCTAATGTGCCTCTGTCCTGTATTTTCTGCTCCCTGGTAAATCTTTCCAGGTCCCACCCTGGAGGGAGCAGGCAGCATTATGCCTGTGCTGGGTTTGTGCTCACACACATTTGCATGCCCAGATGGGTTTACATCTCACATATTCCCTCTCTGCCCAGTGGTTTTTTGTTTGTTTTTTTTTTCCCTTTCCTCTCATCTTTGAAACCATTGTGGGGGCTCTTTTGCTCAGCCAGCCCCAATGCTAATGCAGTTCAAGATGTGGAGTCGTTTGCCTTGCAAAAGGCACTTTCCCAGTATTGCTGTCTCCTGATAAACCCCGGGTAATTCTAGTAAGATATCTCTGCAAATTCCACCGGGAGCCAAAGATTAGATCAATTAAAATGTAATACTTTGCTTTATCCCCTCTCACCAGTGTGCCTGAGCCTCCTGCTGCCCTCTGTTTCGGGCTCACGTCTCTCTCTGCCCTGACAGCCAATTCTCCAGCCCTGGCTCAGTCGACAGCAGCCTGGCAGCTTCCTAACTAAAAGGCCTGGAATCTCTGCTGTGGGCTAAACCCCGTGTTTGTGTTGTTTTTTCCAGGCAGTTCCATTTTCACCTAATGATAAAAAGCTGTTTTCTCCCCGGAGGTTGCATGGGTGAAGGTATTAACAAGGCCAGGACTAACCTGGGGGCATTTTCTGAGCTGAGCCGTGAGCATGAAATAGAAAAGGGTTGTTCTGTGAGCAACAAAACCTTGGGAAAGAGAGATGCTGAGCTATAAATTATAGAACAGACACTCAGCCCTCAGTGGTCCTGAGGCAGGAATCCTTTTAACCATTTCCACAGCCACAGAAATCTTCCCTTCTGCCCTTCTTGAACCCCAAGTGCCTCACCAGGTAAGTGACCTAAAAGGTGGAGGAAGATCCACAGGGAACAGCTTTTTTTGCAGAGATCTGGAGTTATAGGAGGGGTGTGAATCCCTCTGAACCAGCAGGGAACTGGGAACTGCAGCTGTGGGCAGAGGGAAACTGGGATAGACACAGGAATGTGGGTAACTGGTTTGGATGGTTCTTGGGTGATGGCTCTGGATGGTAAAAAAAGAAGGTAAAAAGAGGAGACCTGTGGGTGAGAACTGTGCAGTGGAGGCTGGCTGGCTCCTAAGGAGGTTTCTGAAAGAGCAAATAAGCAAAGATGGACTGGTTTGGGGTGAAGCTGTCACAACTTGGCTGTGAAAAACCCGGTATGAGTGATCAAAGCCCCTCCAACACTTCCATTTAGCTGTGTGGCCCTTTGTGCTGGTGATGTCATTTCAGTTTCATTTAGCTCTGTAGTTAATTACTGCAGGATGGGTGTTTCTCTCTTCTGCTTCACTTGTTCACCCAGTGAAGGTGATGGAATTTCTTGCAGTGACTTTGGGTAGAGGGGGAAAGCAGCAGTGGCCATCAGGAGGAGAGTGAGGCAGCACTCCAGGGCAAGGGAAACAGCCCCAGTGTGGGCAGAATCAGGCAGAAAGAACTGCAAACTGCCACCAGAAATGGTCAAAAATACGTCTGGGCTCACGTGTGACACTTGCAAGTCTGCTGAGGATCTGAGAGTGAGGGAACATCACGTTCTCCTGGAGTGGGGGGCTGAACACAGCTCAGGGAAAAGCTCAGCCAGCCCAAACGCCTGCAGAACAGAGCATAAAGCACCCACAGTTCCAGAAAGCCCATTAGAGTCTGATGGCCACTAACTGATTGAAAAGACAGAGCTGAACTCTTCTGGGCACAAAGTGGCTCTCATGAATTCAGCATAAATAGGCTCCCCTGGAACCCGACACCACACTGGGAATATCAGCCCCAGCACCAGGACAATGGGCAGGTTTATGCATCCCTCAGGGAGGGTTTTTTCCTCTCCAGGGGGGGAATCTGCTGTGTCCCAGGTGAGTTATGAGTCTGGTGGGTGGCAGGGCTGCAGCATTTCATCCCAGGGAGGATAGCAGCCAGAGGGTGAGGATCTGCAGCTGCCCTGGCTGGGGTGGGGGACGTGTGGCACCAGCACAAAGGGCCACACAGCAGCAGCTCCCCGAGAGCCCTGCCGGGGCCAGAGCAGCATGAAAATGAAGGGAGCTTAATTAACAAAGGCTTTCTCCTCTGCTGTGTTGAGGTCTGCAGTTATCAGCATCGCTGGCAGGTCTCAAAGACTGAAATGACAGTAGTTGGCTGTAAAAGAGATAACTGTCAGATTAGCTGGGACATATCTCTGCCGAGGTTTTCTATATCATACCTATCTTGAAGCATCTCCATGTATCAAAGGGACTAGTTGGCCATTTGCCTCTCCAAAGTACCCTTTCCACTGTGATAAATAAGGCTCTGTTACAGGGGAAAGACCTAACATTTCTTGTGCCTTCACTCGAGCTGGTTTGGAGCAGTGTTTTTTGGGCTTTGATCAATGTGTGGAGACAAATCCTGGCTGTTGTTTTTGGTGTTTGATGCATTGAGTTTAGGATACAAGGGACAGAAAATGTCTGTTGGGGTGTAAAGGCAGGGAAAATGGACATTCCTGGCAGGTTCTTGATGGGGTAAGTGGGATTTGCACTGGCATTGGTGAGGAAAAGGCAGTTTTGATACATGTTTTTTCAAACCTCTTCCATCTTTCCCTGTATCACTGAATCCCAGCTGGTTTTGGTTGGAAGAGGCCTTAAAGGACCTTGTTCCATCCCCCTTCCATAAGCAGGGACACTCTGCCTTCCAGGCACCTGTCCCTTTGCTGTTCATCCCCAAATACTTGTCCTCATGTTGCTCAGTCCCAGAAAAAAGGGACTTTTGCCTGAACTCCCAGGGAATGTTCCTGAACAGAGTCCTCTGGCTTCTCAGCTCTTGCTGAGCTGAGATTTAAAGCAATTTCCTTTCAAAGCCAGAAATGAACACAAATGAGGGGAAAGAAGCAGGAGAGGAAAAGAAGAAAGACCTTTTTATTCCCAGACGAGCACTGGGATGTCTGAGCTGCAAGCCTCAAACTGATTGTTCTTCCAGAGTCTACAGCAAATGCTCCTGAGTGTTCCTGAGCACAGGAGGATGCTCTGACTGCTGCTGGCTGAGCTAAACTGGAACAGGGAGGTGAACACACAGCCCCTGGTTTTATTGAACAACTGCTCAGCCATCCTGAGCTGGAATGAAGGTCGTGACATGGTAGGGAGCCAGACATGAGCAGAAAGCCACCAAATGTCCGTGCTCTGAGGTCCTGGGAGCCAGACTGTTCTCCTCTGTGAGGAAAGTTTGTCTGCTGGCCATTTCCAATGGCCCTGGCACACTGTGACTGGGTCAAATGGATGATATTTCTGTTTGGAGCTAGGCCTTGAGTGGGAAACTGGAGTTTTGTCAAGGAATGTCTTTGAGAAGGAAATCTGCTGTTTTAGATGTAATTTTTTACTGTGACCAACCTATTTCATTCTAATTCCTCTATGTGAACACTGTATTTGAAGGGGACATCACTATTTTGGAGTGAAACCCCACTGCTTTTAGGTTTGTTTTGGATGAGATCATGTCCACAAGGAGCTGTCAGAAAACAGCAGCAAGGAGGGCAATGCTGGGTGGCAAAAATGCCACCAAGCCACAGCAGGGACAAGAGAAGCTGCTGTCACAGCACCCCATGCTCTGTGCTGTGCTCAGGGCTATTTCTGGGTGATTTTCTGCTGTGTCCCAGCAGCGAGGACAGAAGCAGAACTATCTCTCCACCAGTTTGCTGATCCATGACAGACTGGGCTGAGTCTGCATCCCTTTTCTGCTTGGATTTTCTTGCCAGTGAGATAAGGATGAAGCCTTGCCAGGCAGAGGAAGGATAGGACAGGGTAGAGGCCACAAAATTCACTCTTGGTGCACCAGCAGTGCTTGTTGGGGCATTGGAAATGTCACTTTTGCCACCACTCTGTAAAATGGAGGTGACCTGAGTATTTCCCAATCTCACCCTGCTTGCTAAATACCCTGTCAGAAAATAGAAGTGGAGGGAAATCTTTGGATTAATGTGTAGGACTGGCAAGGTTTAATCTGTTCCTGTTTGCAGAGGGCTCTAAGAGCGGGTGGAGACTTGCCAAGTGTTTGCCAACATTAATGGTTAATTATTATGAATTCTGGCAGCCCACAGACGCAGCCAGCATCGTTCTCCAAGTGGGATCCAGACCTGTAATGGAGTTGTTACACACAGAAGATGGGAAGAGACAGCTTCTAGCTCTTTTCTGGTCTGTTCTCCCAGCCAAAGCCCCATTCCAAAATCAGACAGCAGTGGCACCTCTCTGTCTCATCAGAGCTCCAAATCCAGGACATTTGGCAGAGGGAGGCTCAGCCTTTTCCATGTCTGGGCTCGTTTGTGTCTGCTGGTGCCCTTTTTGTCTGAGTGAACAGGATGGAAACTGTGGTCTGAGATGAGATGTGCCTGGAACAGGTGGGTGCCAGGCCAGGGACAGATCCAGAGCTGGCTGGAGAAGGGCTCTGAGCATGATCCCTGCCCAGGCTGGGTCAGCGAGTGCCTGGCTGTGCTGTGACACTTCCAGGTGTGAGGACACCACGCTGAGGGATCACAGGAGAGGACAGAGCTGAGTTTGGGGTTCTCCCAAGCACAGCAGGGCAGCTGCACCCTGCACTGAGCACCCAGAAAGGGTCCCCACGATGACAGAGAGGGTGACAGCAGCCAGCTGAGCGAGTGTGGCCCCGAGTGGGGGAGATTTGATTTGCCAGACTTCATTTGCAGCAGGTACCTGAGAAAGCTGCCTTTATCTAATAGTAGCCATCCAGAAAATGAAATCAGCTGCATAAAAGGCTCAAGGCCTGTCTGGTCCTCTGAGCATGCCTAGCAATTGCCAAATTATGAAAATGCAATCGATCTTGAGGCTGATTTATTCCTGATTTCTCCGTTTGAAGGTGCAGCCTCAATTTCTCACGCCGAGAGCTGCATTGTCCCCATCTTTGGGTTCTGATAATATTTGAGAATTATGGCCAGGGAGAAATGTTTGCTCTAAAAGGTAACTTCAAGGTGCATTAGTCTGGGATAATTGACGGAGACTGAGGAAGTGATTTGGGGAGCATTTGTGCAGAACCAAAGATCTCAGTGAGCAGTTACCTGAAATTAATGGTGTAGCGAGGAGCAGCTTGGGCTTGATCAGCTGGCACTGGTGCTAAATGAAGTCAGGCTCTGAAGTTATTAGCAAAATATCTATGAAACAGCTCTGCTGTGGATTTATGAGCTTGCTTGAGTCTTTAGGGGCCAAATCTGCAGTGTGCTGAGCGTTCCCTGGCTTGGGTGGGAGCTGGGAATGCTCAGCATCCATCAGGATTGGGCTCTGCTGGAGCTCAGGTCAGGCTAGCAGGGCTCACACCTTTAACTCCCTTCTTAATCCTCAGATGGAATGAAAGGTCTTCTCTCCACACTTAGTAAATCTCCAATTTTATTTCTCATTATTAAATCATGGAATTGGCCATAAATGTTTAAATTAAGTGAAAGGAAGAGAGATTTGCGAGAAAATTGAAGCCTCTTTGAGGAATTGAAGAATAATCTCCAAGGATGAAGGAAGTTGCATTTGCCAGACCCAAAAGTGAAAGGATCAAAAAGCTACAGAAAAGAAATAGAAAATTGCATGATTTAAATCCTCTCCCCCGCCCTCCCCCTAAAACCTCTGCTGTTTTTAATATAGGGAGAAGTATTCTGATAAGCAGCACAGGCTAAAAGATGCTCCTTCCTCTGCTGCTGCCATTATCTCTGTGTGTGACCCAGGCAAGTTGGGTGACCTCGGTGTCCCTGTGTCCCCGAGTGTGACAGTGACACTCCTGCCCTGTGTGCAGCGAGACCTTTTGAACATTATTAGTGTGAGCTGGGAATTAACTGGGTTTAGATGCCTCACTCTGGAAAAAGCCTGCTTTTTTGCTTTTTTTTGCATTAGCACAGTGAGTAATTAGCTGTTTGATTTTTCACAGGCTGGGTTTGATT
Organism: Argya squamiceps; assembly: GCA_037834095.1. Taxonomy (NCBI): domain Eukaryota; kingdom Metazoa; phylum Chordata; class Aves; order Passeriformes; family Leiothrichidae; genus Argya; species Argya squamiceps. Next base: position 4,688,214 of record JBBMKD010000085.1, on the reverse strand, counting down.
CTCCATCTCAGGTAATTTTTCAGGAATACATGGGAGGTTTTTTTGGGTCTTTGTTTGTTTGTTTGTTGGGTTTTTTGTTTGGTTTTTTTTTGGGGTTTTTTGGGGGTTTTTTTGGTTTTTTTGCCCTTCAGACCAAATGGCAGTGAAATTAGAGGAGTTGGTGGCTTTTATTCTGGATGTGATCCCCTTCTGGCCTCAGTCTGTGCAGCTCAGACCCTGGTGAGTACCCCCAGTGACAGTCGTTGGTGACATTAATTTGTGCTGCATTAGAAACACAAGTAATGAGGGCAGGCTTGGGGCAGGATTATTTTCAGATATTGAGGATGTTTTGCTTGCTGAGTTTAATCAGGTCCAGCTCTAAAAATATGAAAATAGCTCAGATTTGGTGGCTCTGTCCCCTCACAGGGACACGTCAGCAGGGTGAGGGTGGGTGTGAGCTTTTCGCTGTTGGTATCCCCTGCACGGCCAGGCGGAGGGAAGGATGTGCTGGGAACTGGGAAGGATCCCAGTTCTCCCAGTTCCCATGGCCTGTTTAACCCTGGGGAAGCGGCTGTGGGAAAGAGGGGAACCTGCCAGGGAGGGGCCAGGGCTGCTGAAAGCACCGGCAAGAGGATACTTGTGTGCCAGGGAGGAGGAGACGGACACCCATCAAACTCGAACAATGACACAGCCAAACGCGATAAGCGCTCAGGATCTGGGTTAGCTTGGGCTGAATTCAAACTGCTCCCCGGAGGGGGAATAATATATTGTGTTAACAATCCCCTGACCCGTCCAGGCTCCGTGGAAATGGGCTCTGAAGTCAGCCAGGGCTCCAGCGGCCACTTTCTCACACTTGCAGCACTGACCCAGTCAGACAGCTCCTCTATCCAGCCCATCTGTAATTATAGAAAGCAGCCCCTGAAATGTGTTCCCACTCAAACTGTGGTGCCAGTTACCAGCTGAAGCATGTTCCCTCTGCCTTGCAGCAACTCAATAGAGCAGGTGAGCTGTGCAAAAAGAAACCGTGAGGATTGTTAGGGAAAGAGAGTGGCCTCTGGATGCAATGGAATTCTTTATCTTTGCTGAAACAGATCCGAGGAGCAGAGGGGGAAGGAAAACCGAGTGCAGACAAAGCTCTCTCTCCAGAATGTATTGAAAGGACCAAATGAGCCGTTCAGAGCACGGGGGAAAAGGGCTTTTTTTAGGGAGTGTTAGCAAGGAAATGTTCGGCTGTGCTGGCCTGCCCAGGAACCAAATAAAGGCAGTGTTGTGTCAACAGGGTAAAAAGGAAGAACACCCAAGTGGTTTTCTCTCTGTTAAAGGGCAAACAGGCCCATGAAATGGAGAGGAGGAGGAGGAGGGTGGGGGTGGCAGGGTGGCACACAGCAGAACTGCTGATGGATATGGATATGGTCTGTGGGAGGTGGACTGTGACACCTGGAAAGCCCTGAGCCCTCTCACACGGGTCAATTTGCCACAGGATGGGCAGCAGGGATGTGAGTCTCATAACCCTGGCATCGGGCAAGGTTTTCTCCACATGGTCTTGAAGGAAATGCCCCGTGCTTTGTTTAAGAAGCTGCTGTGAAGCCAGCCCGAGGAGAAGCAGGAATGGCAGACAGTGCAGCTGTGTTTTAGCTGTGGTAATAGGTTTGGGCACCTCTGATTAGCTCATTAGATTCTATGACTAAGCCTATTACAGCTTTTAAGTTTGGAGCTGGGGTTAATGTGATGTGCTGATAGTTCCAGCTCTGGCAATGGCCTCACTTTGCTCCTTGGGAGGGGGATTTTCTGCTGGGAAATCCTCAGTGCACTGCTTTAGCTCTGGGGATCCCAGGATTGCCTCCTTGGCCTGGCATGAGTCGTGTGGGTGCAAACCTGCCCTGTCTGTGCAAAGTGAGGCAGGGAATTCCCGGCAGAGCAGGAGTTAACCCAGCCCCCGGGCTGGGGCTGAGCTCCTTCTGTTGTCCTGTGCCTGGGTGGCACCCACAATGCTGCCTTTGTGCCCTGCAGCCTCGGAGGAGCGTGCACAGCTCGGGGTAACAGGATAAAGCTGTCCCGATGATGTTACAGCCCGGGGAGATGCACTGCAGCCACTCAGCCATGACTAATGCAGCTCTCCTCCAGCTCCCCTGGCTTTGCCAGGCAGGACAGGCCGTGTTTCAGGCAGTTTCTGATTCCTGATTCAAGGATGGAGGTGGGGAACCAAGCTGGGTGGATTTGTCCTCACTCTCAGCATGGTTTATCATCCAGGTCAGGCTTGGAGCAGCCTGGGCTAGCAGAAGGCATCTCTGCCCATCCAGAGGGGTGGAATGGGATAAGCTTTAAGGTCTCTTCCACCCCAATCAAGCTGGGATTCTATAATTCTGTCCTTGACCAGCCACTGCAGAAAAGGAGGTGCCAGCACAGAGTAAACAAGAGAGAAATGGTTGAACTGGTAAAGAGCAGGCAAAGGGCTGGAGCTGCTGCATGAGCCAGTGCAGCCAGTGCTGCTGCCATTCCACATCCTGAGCATGCAATGGTTATGGGTTTGCAGGGTTTTTTAGGTAATTTTATGTGTCTGGCTGCAGCAGGACCCTGGGGTGCCCCAAGCTGGGCCCTGGCACTGCAGGGAGTTGGCACCATCTCTGTGTGGCATCACAGAATCCCAGACTGGGCCAGGCAAAGAGACCTCAGTGGGTCACCTCATCCTCCCTGCTCCAGCAGGGTCATCACAAGGCACAGGGCTGTGTCCAGGCAGTTCTGGAATCTCCCCAGTGAGGGCAACTCCACACTCTCTCTGGGCAGCCTATTCAGGGCTTGGTCACTGAGGAATAAAAGCTCTTCCTCTTGTCCAGGTGGAAATTCTGGGATGAGTCCCTGCCCATTCCCCTTGTGCCCGTGCCCTGCTCGGAGCCCTCCCTGCAGGCACTGACAGACAGGGGTGAAGTCCCTGAACAGCCCCTGGACAGCCCCAGCTCCCTCTCCAGGGAGATGCTCCCATCCCTTCATCTTTGTCACCCTCCGCTGGCCCCGCTGCAGGATGTCCCTGTCCCTGCTGTGCTGAGGAGCCCAGAGCTGGACACGGCGCTCCCTCTTGGGAAAGATGGGACAGGAAAAGCTTATAAACATGATTGTCTAGCAAGAGATACTGAGAATATAAAACCTATGAATGAAATAGAAATGAGAGCTAGCTTTGAGGTGTGATCATGGCAGGGAGGAAGACGGTGATTGTAACAAACAATGGGACACTAAGGGACCCAAGGGTGTGGCCAGACCGTGATTGTAACAAACAATGGGACACTGAGGGACCCAAGGGTGTGGCCCCACCCCACCCTGCCAAGGTATCAGGGAAA
>JBBMKD010000085.1:4629422-4684480 GCA_037834095.1 Argya squamiceps | reverse complement strand
GCTGTGTGAGGGGACAGGCTCAGGCTGTGTGAGGGGACAGGGACAGGCTGTGTGAGGGGACAGGGACAGGCTGTGTGAGGGGACAGGCTCAGGCTGTGTGAGGGGACAGGGACAGGCCATGTGAGGGGCAGGGAGAGCCCTCGGGGGTCAGGGCTGTGTGTCCCAGGCTGTCAGGGGGCAGCTCTGAGCTCGTCCTGCCCCAGGCCCAGCAGCAGGACAGGGACTGGGCTGGCTTCTCACAGACAGGGGTTTAATAATTGCTGGTGCAGTGGGACAAGGTGAGAGTCAGGCCAGGGGATAACTGAGGTGTTTCCCGTGTGCTCTCTGTCTCCTCAGCACAGTGCTGTGCTGTGGGAGCAAACAGCCCTGCTGGGTTTGACGGGGGCCTTGACAGAGTTTCACCTGCTTGGGTGGCTTGTCCTGGTGGCTCAGAGGGTCAGGCTGCCTGCCCTGCTACAATTCCTGATAAATCCTGCTGGGATTTCCCTGCCCAGGGCACGGAGGGGTGGAACTAGATGATCTTCAGGGTCCCCTTCCAGCCCAAACCATTTTGTGATTCACTTGTCTCTCGAGAACATCTCAAAAATAATTCCCTGAATCATGTCTGGGGAGAAGGATGTTCCAGCTCCTTGCAGAGGGATGTTTGTGCTGTTCCTCCATTCCTCCAGCTTTGTTTTCCCTGTGTACAAACATGCCAGGGTGTGTTTGGTGTGTGACTGTTCAGGACGTGCCCTGAAGGCGTTTGAGTGGCACTGGAATTTCATTAGCATGTCATTAATGATGTCATCCTCCTGAAGGGTCTCTTCTTCTCCTGGAAGGCTCCCAGCACAGGGGATGGAAATATTTTCCATGCTGCTTTTAGTGTTCTCTTTTCACTCATCAAAACTGGGTTTCCCTGGAATCCACCTCAAGTCAGGGTCGTGCTCCCCTTTCCAGACACTTCCCTGTGCTGCTTCCAGCTCGGGAATCGCAGCACAGGCAGGAGCTGGGGCTGCTGGGGAGAGCCCAGCCAGGCTCCAGGATGGTCAGAAGGCTGGGAGAGTTGGGATTGTTTACCTGGAGAGGAGAAGCTTTGGGGTGACCTCGCTGTGACCTTCCAGTGCTTGCAGGGGGACAGATGGAGAGGGATTGTTTGCAAAGGCCTGGAGTGACAGGACAAGGGGAAATGGCTTCAGAGTGGCTTTAGGCTGGATATTGGGGAGAAATTGAGAAATTCTTCCCTGGGAGGGTTTGTAGGCCCTGGCACAGAGTTCCCAGAGAAGCTGTGGCTGCCCCTGGATCCCTGGAAGTGTCCAAGGCCAGGTTGGAGCACCCTGGGATAGTGGAAGATATTGGAATGAGATTATTTTTAAGGTCCCTTCCAACCCAAACCATTCTGGGATTCTCTGTCCTCCTTCACTGGGGCCACAGCCCTGCAGCAGAGCACTTAAATACAACAACAAAGGCCCTTTGTTGACACCTCTCAAAGCCCAAGCACCTCGTTTGCACTCCGTGCTGTCATTTCGAAAAGCCAGAGTTATTTTGAGCCGTGAGTTGTTCCCGGTGCTGTCAGCAGGGACACACTCAGAAACGTGCACCTTGCAGGCCACCCTGTCCTGCCCTTGTGCTGACAGCATTCCCTTCAGACCTGTCATTCCCTCTGCACATCCTGCTGCTCCTTGCTCCCAGGCAGTTGTGGGGGTTCAGATGTGAACAGGGGATGTGAAATCCCATGGGAAGGGAGGTGGGAAAGGTCCCTCCTTGACGTTTTTGTCATCTCACCGTGGCTCTGCTGTTCAAAAGTAGAGCTTGAGGAAGAAGATGTTGGGGATTCAAAGCTGTTGGATGTAAATATCAGCAGTTTTTCTTCTCAGTTCTGGGTTGCTCTCACACTGGAGCTGAAAACACCATTTTTTTTGCCCCTGAGGTGAGTTTCTCCTGTGGAATTTCCAGCTGATGTTTGTTCAGCAAATAAAGAGGGACAGAGCTGATGGAAAAGCCACGTGAAGGACAGAAGGCTTTGTGCACATGGGAGTTGCAGAATTTGCAGACCAGGAGGGCTCAGTGTGTGTTTGGGAAGCCCTGTCTGCCTGTGCATGGTGCTGAGCTCCCAAACCACTCTGGAAACGAGGCCTTTCAGCCTTGGCTGTCAGTGCAGATTGTTCCATGTGGAATGGTTTGGCCTAAAACTAAATGCCTTGTTCCTATCAAACTCCAGTCTGAGGATTTATTTCTTGATTCTAGGTAGGGTAGTGACATGAGTCAAGCTTTGTTGATTCATAGCTCAAACTATTAAGAGATGAAAATGGTGTTTTTTGGGTTTGTTTTTAAAGATTAATCCTGTAAGTTCCTATTTGTGGTATTTAAAGTCTATATATGATATAAAAATGATAAGATGCTTCAGTCAATTGCTGCTCATTGTACTCAAATCCTTTTGGTTGGTGGGTTTTAGATAGTCTGGTCATGAAGAAGTGAAGTGAAACTTGTTAAACAGGTGATTCTCAGCAAAGGGAGCCTTAGTGAAAATCACTTTTGTTTAGAATTTTATATCTAGGTTTATATCCTTGCCTGTAACAAGTCTAAGGGAAATAAACTTTAATTCAAGATTAGCAATATGGCTTGCAATGAATGTGTGTCCCCAGCCTGAGTTTAACAATGTAATTTTGCAGTAATTAGTGGAAAAGCTGCCCTATGACTCATGGTACAGTGTAGGAAACCTGGTTCCTGCACGTTCAGGACTGTGCTGCTGTGTCCATGGTGGGCAGCAGGACTGGGAAACCTCTGGAAACAACAATCTCTTCATCCCTGACCTCTGCTCCTGTTCAAACACATCCAATGCCAAGGGCACGGGAAAAACAGGGCAGAAGCAAGGCTGTCCTGGCCATGGAGGGCTGCTGGTGCCAAAAGCACTCCCAGCTGACTCTCAGTATCTGTGCAGGCAGCTCAGCAGGCTGTGAGGAGGTCAGGCCTCCTTCCTGGGCTGCTCTGTGCCATGCCCAGATATGCAGGGCACAGTTTTTATCTCCCACATGCATCAGGCAGCTGCAGAATGGAGTTGGCAGAAGTTTCCCCTCGGCCTGGCTGAGCCATGTTGGGTGACACAGCAGAAAGGGGAAGTTGGCAAACAGCTGTTGGAGCAATCTCCTCCCCACAAACAGCTGTTGGCTCCTTCCTCCCCTCCTGCCTGCCTGCCTGCCCTGGAAATGTGTTTGAGAAGAGCTGTGCATTTCTCACAGTCCTCGTGGGAGGGGCACAAGTGACAAGTACAGAAGTCACCTTTTTTGCAGCCTGGAGTTATCCTGGAAGAGCATGTGGGGTGAGGAGATCTTGAACTTGGCCTGTAATGGTGTGTTTGTACAGCACCAAACCCTCTGGCTTTGGGTTCTTTTCAAGTGATATTTTACTTTAATCTTGAGTTTAAAACAGGACCTGTTGGATGATCTGGAGCTCAGAAATAAAACCCGTGACCCATCTGCTGGCTTTCCCTGTGTTCTCAAACACCACTCTTAGAAGTGATTATTACTTGCTGCCTGCTCATGTGCTCTATTTTTCTCTTCTTTAACCAGAAGTCCAAGAAGGGAGCATGGACCAGCCCAGTGGAAGGAGTTTCATGCAAGTCCTGTGTGAGAAATACAGCCCTGAGAACTTCCCCTACCGCCGTGGGCCTGGCATGGGGGTGCACGTGCCAGCAACTCCACAGGGCTCACCCATGAAAGGTAAATTCTGATCTTTCTGAGCAGCTGCCAGGGTGCTGGGAGGAATCAACTGGGAGAGGAATCACCTTGAATTGCCCAGAAAAAGAACCATCACTATGTGGGTTTTTTTCCACTGGAGAATTGAGAGACTGGAATCTGACAAAGGTAGAGAGTGACTGAACTGGTTGCTGTAAAAAACACAAATTTCTCTACAGCACAACAGAATCAGAGAATAGAATAGAATCATTTGGGTTGGAAGGGACCTCAAGATCACCAAGTTCCAGCCCTGTGAGTGGAACACAGACCTAAGGCCCTGTGCAGTCTGTGTTTTGAGGGTTCAGCAGTCCTGAACTTTTCTTCAGGCCACTGATCCTATTTTATTACTGGCTGCAGCAACAGGTGTTTTGCCAGAGGTGGCTTAAAAGTACATAAAATATCTAAATGTGAGGTTGTTTCCTCTGCCACCAGCTTGCTTTGATGCCTGCAGGGACAGGAGCTCAGTGTACACAGGAGGGGACATGTTTCAAGCAGAGTGAGGAGCTGTTGAACCTCCAGCCAAGCTGCTTTTGTGCCAAGTGAACTTGGGGTGCACTTTGTCTTGTCAAGGCACCAAATTCTTTGTGACCTAGTGGAGAATTCCCCTCTCCTGTGCTCCTGACCTTGCTGCCTCAAGGGAATTTTATCCAGATGTGTGTCTGAAGCTCTGGGCTGCTTGTGGATGTCCTTGAGCCTCCCAGACTGCAAGAATCTGTGTCACCATCTCCTCTGAACTAGATCCATGTGACACCCTTTAGTTTTCCCTCACGCTCTGGTGTTGGCATTTAATTCTTGGTTTGGGTCTGAGATTTGCATTGATCCCATCAGAGCTGCCCTTTCTTTGTGTCACACATCTTGCCCCTCACGATCTGCAGGAGTAATCCAAACATCCATCAGGTCAATTTGTGTCATAACCAGCCCCAAAGGGGAAAATAGGCATGGAAATCAGCTGGATGGAGTTTCCAATAACTGGGTTTGACAGAGGAGAAAAAAAGGGCCTGAGTTCAGTTGAGGATAAAACTCTCTCAAAATGAACAGAGCAGAAAAATGGCCTGGTGGAATGTTCAGGCAGTGCCCTCTCTGCAGGTAAATTTAATTCTCTCTCTCCTGCTCACCTGAGCCGTTTGGGTGCTGAAAAGAGGCCACATCTTAAAACATGACTGAGACATGACTTAAAAATACTGCAGTGCTAATTCCCAAAGTGCCACGCTGTCCTTTTAAGGAACCAAACACTTGTGAGCCAGAAAACTTGGAAACCCAGAGCACTCCAGGTAATTGTTTGCTGCTAGAGTCCCTTTCTTGTCATGCAGCTGTCAAGTGTTAAGGAGAAAAGGGGCCACCTATTTAGGAAAAAGCTGGTGGTTAGATTTTAATGGATTTCAGTACTCCAGAGAGGTGGGAGAGCTGTGTTGTACATGAAAGAGTGTAAGACTGATGGCTTGCCTTGCCTCAACCTGGATTTCTTGTGTGGAAATTGTTTCCTGTTACAAACCCCCAGCCTTTTGTCATGGTTTAGCCAGGCTGTGATTGAGATCCAAGTCCTTGCTTGTAGCTTTGAGTACATTTACCTGTCTGAGGAGGAGCTGGAGCAAAACCAAAGCAGAAATGGAGAGGCAGAGCAGAGACCTGAGTTTCTGCATGGATACTGAATACTCTACACTGAACCTTGGGAAGGGAAAGCTTAGAAAGGAAATGTTTAAATACCTCCCAAGAAATGTTTAAATACCTCCCAAGAAATGTTTAAATGCCTCCCAAGAAATGTTTAAATACCTCCTGGCTGTTACTAGGCCCACGTGGGCTCAGGGTAAGAGGATAAGTGAGTCTGACTGTGCAGCTGGCACTCCCCTAGTCCTGTGTCCTATCTGCAGCAGCAGCTGCCTGGGGAAGAGCAGAAGTTGTGGCAAGGACTGATAGGAGGCCATAAATGACAAAGGACAGGCCTGAAATACACAGAAATACATGGAGGAACTGAAGAGCACTGATAGGAGTGGTACTTCATGTTTACAACCAGGACTTCAGAGTGGTGTCAGTTAAAAAATCCACATTTAACCTGAAATGGCTGTAAATTCTGACACTGCTGCTAGATTTCTCCTGCTGGCTGGGTTTGGGGCTGGGCTCTGTAACTCCAGGGCAGTGCTGAGCTGAGGCAGCTTCTGTTTTTCCCTGTGCCAGACCGCCTGAACCTGCCCAGTGTGCTGGTGCTCAACAGCTGTGGCATCACCTGTGCCGGGGACGAGAACGAGATCGCCGCCTTCTGCGCCCACGTCTTTGAGCTTGACCTCTCTGACAACAAACTGGAAGACTGGCATGAGGTAAAATGGTGATGGGCACCTTACTGGGTGCCTTTCACAGCTATTACTGGCTGCAAATGCGTTGCTTTGATGAGAGTTCCATTTTTGTGGCTTCTTTCTCATTTCTGAAGGTGATCTTTATTTACTGCGACAGCAACTGAGCAATACATGTGATGAAATTAATCCAGTGTGGCACTTCACTCCTTTACCTTGTGATTTACAGTCGTGGCCTGTGGGTGAAAAATCTGTATTTTTGTTTTATATCATCATGCAAAGGAGTGGAACTGGCATTTCTAATACCAAGAAGTTAATGAGCAGTTTAGTTTTTAGCAGAGTGGCTGGCAGTTGATTCCCAGCCTTCCCACTGTGATGGTGGGCAAGGTATTTATTCCCTCTCCACATTTGTTGCCTTATCTGCAGAAGAGATTTAATAATATTTACCATAAAGGGTTTTTCTGCAGCCTCATTAATTAATGCTAAATGCTGTTGTAAAATCCTTTGAAGTGCTTGGATGAAATAATGCTCAATAAATGCAATGTAACAGGAGTGAAACAATCTCAATCCATTCAAGTGTCATTAAGTTCCTCACTGGATTATGCTCTGCTTTTATGTTAGTGTTTATTGTTGGAACTATGTGGAAAAAACCAGGATATCATGGGCTTTTGTGCCATCAGATTCTCATATCTTTAGCAGGGAGGGAATGCAGTGTTTGCAGTGTCCCAGCTCAGTGGGGCTGACCTCATATCTGGCCATACACTGCTCACTCACACATTTCACACCCTGCTCTGTGTCCAATCTCCTCAGGCTGGAACTGAAAGGCTTCTGTGTGTGCTGGCCCCTTCCTCTGAGACAGGATTAAGTTTTCACAGCCCATCCACACCAGATAAATATCTCCCCACCCCTAAAACCTGCCCGTGCTGGGGATTCCAGATCCCTGGGTAGCCTGTTCCCATGCTTAGCTAATAACCTCATAGGCTAAACTGTGTAATTTAAGTCTCCTGTGCTGCAATTTCAGCCAATTTCTGCCTGCCCTGTTCTCAGCAGGCAGGAGGAGCATCATCACTGTTCCTTATACAACAGCTTTTTATACCCACTAAGAACTTTAGTGCCTCCTTTCCTTATTTTAGTATAATACTGAAAAAATACCCTTCTTCCAATCATCCAACATAAGCCTTTTTTTCCTAAATCCTGTGTTTTTGCTGGACTGATGTCATCCAGCAAAAAAATTCCTGAGGTGTAGCACCCAAACCATGTCACCACCTGAGAGGAGGTGTGAAGTGAGGCAGACTCATTACCTCACATTTGCCACACTTGAATTCATGAGACAATCACCATTTGCCAACAGCTGGGCCATTTATTGACCCCTGTGTGCCATGGTGTGCCCATCTCTGCCCATCCCAAAGCTTTGTGGGGTGCAGCTCTCCAGCCAGGCGCTCTCAGAATTATTTTCTGCATTGATTGATGTCTGCTGGTGTTGGAAGCTGCTTCCCACTCAGTTCCCCAGTCCAGGAGGGAATTAGGGGTTGGCTGAGCTCTGTGGGGGGCAGTGGGAAGCTGGACAAGTGCTCAGTGTTGGCCAGGGAGGCAGGAGAAGAGCCCATAAGTGAGGGCTGGCTCCTGGAACGTGCATCTGCTCAGCCTCGGGGTTCAGGTGGATTTTATGGCCTCTCCCAAAGGACTGCCTTTTCCTTATCAAGCTGCTCCTAGAGTGTAATTAAATGAACTCTTGAGGAGAATGAGTAATTAACCAATCCATCTAGATCAGGAATGGCTGGAGTATGAATTACAGGTAGATATCCCTATGTTTTTCCCCATATCATTGCTCGGTGGTGATTCCACAGGGCCCCTTTTAGGAGGTGTGGGATATTATTGCCAGAGGTTTGATTACTGGTTGATACACATTTTTTTTTCTTTCTTTTTTTTTTGTTTGTCTTTCCTCCCCACTCAGGTCAGTAAAATTGTGTCCAACGTCCCCCACTTGGAGTTTCTAAACCTGAGTTCCAACCCTCTCAGTTTGTCCGTTTTAGAGAGAAGTTGCGCCGGGTCTTTCGCCGGCGTCCGCAAACTCGTGCTCAACAACAGCAAAGCTTCCTGGGAAACAGTGCACACCATCCTGCAGGAGTTACCCGAGTAAGCCTGGCAAATCTGGGCCTTTACTGCACTCAGCACAAGGCTGGGTTGTGGAGTCGTGTGGTGAGGGAGGAGGGGGCTGTGAGGATGCAAAGAGAAGTAGAGAAAAAGGGATGTTTTCCTTTGGGAGTTTGGGAGCTCCAGGTGAGTGCTTTGTTCTAAAAACCAGACTTGGGTGGTGCTGCAAAGATCAGGCCTTCTCGTCCTCCAAACCTAAATACCAGAGGTGGATAATGACCCCAAAAATGTCACACTTCCCTGTGAGTCACTGTGCAGTGAATGGTGCAGGGCATACCTGTTAAATGAGAGGGTCTGGCCACTTGTCAAGGAATATTTCATCCTGCTTTTCTCTGCTGAGGTGTTGATTTCTGTGGTTTGGTCACAGGCCACCTTGGCATTCTGCTGCCATGGATGTCCTCAGTGGGTTTGTTTTGATGACAGATCCCTCTTTGTGTGGCTTTGTAAGCAGAGATGGTGACAGCAGAATGTCAAACTACACTTCCCTGGGATTGTGAGAGTTCAGTGGTCTTTCTTTAATGGGATCTGGTCTTTCTTTAATGGGATCTGGTCTTTCTTTAATGGGAATCCATGGCAGTGATGTGGGGGAAAAAGTCATCATCAGTGTTGTATCAAAACCCCATTTTAAATTAAACTGAGAGCAGTGGGAGCAGGTCCCAGTCACCGTTGGAGCTGTGGCTTGTTGGGCACAGATGTGGAAGACAACCCCAACCAATCTGTTACACAACACTGGGAGAGACTCAGGGAACATTAAAAAGGCTTTTTTAATCTCTGAAGATACAGATGGGAGCAGAGGTGTAGTTGGAACACTCTCTGTGGAGTGCTCAAAGGCCTTCTCTGCACCAAGGTTCTCAGAGCTGGTACAGAAAGTTGTGTTAAAATCAAATAAAATTGGTGACATGATCCTTTCTGCCCTGTGCAGCTTGGAGGAGCTCTTCCTGTGCCTTAATGACTACGAAACAGTGTCTTGTTCTCCAGTTTGCTGTCAGTCTCTCAAGCTACTCCACATAACTGACAATAACCTTCAAGACTGGACTGAAATTCGAAAGTTGGGAATTATGTTTCCATCACTGGACACACTTATCCTGGCTAACAACAACCTCACCACCATTGAGGAGTCAGAAGATTCCCTGGCAAGGCTCTTCCCCAACCTAAGATCCATCAACTTGCACAAGTCAGGTGAGAGCCTGGAAGCTGGGATGGGTTTTGTGGTTGATCAGAATCTCTCCTCCTGTAAAGATAACAAGCAATGAACTTGCCCATCTGTGGGATTTTCCTGCTGCTTTGGGTAGTCAGTCGTTATCAAAAGATGAGTCACAGCAGTGTGGACCAGTTAGTCAAAAATTAGCTGGAAAGGTTTTTTATGTTGGTAGTTTCCCTCTGTTTCCCATCCCTGCCTCAGGTACTCCTGGCTGGGGAAGGATAAATAAATGTCTGGCAGTGGAGGGGATGAAAGAATCCCATTTTGCTTTTATTCCCTGCTTTATCTTGGGTAAAATGAGGACATGTGCAGGTATGCAGTGTGGATCAAGCATCCCCCAGCAGAAGCTGTCTGTCATCTGATGCTGGAAGCTGCTTTTACACTCCAGCCCCAGAGAATTTCCAGCCAATGCTCCAGAAAGAGAATGAGCAGTTGGAATATTTGGGAAGAGCACCCTGTGCTGGGAGAGAAGGAGCTGCAGGGCAGCTCGTGGGGGCTGTGATGTGTTTGTGTGTGACACATACACCAGAAATTCATCTGCAGGAGTGCTTCATGCACCAGCAGCTTTTGTTCTTTACAAAAGCTTTATATGCTGTGCAAGTGCTGCTGAAGTGTCAGGCAGGTAGAAGGGACTTCATTAACATGCCCTACAATGTGAGCATCAAGGAATCCCTGTAATAAAAGCTTAACTAGAGGAGGAAAAGCCTGTTAAGCTGCATTTGAAAGCACTGTCTCATCGAGGAACAAGTGCTCCTCTGGTAAGTAGTTTTGCAGTTTTGATGCCAGGTGCTTAAGAACTCGGAGCTCTGTGTTGCATTTTGATGTTTTGGGAGCTGAAAGTCAAATAGGGATCCCAAGGAGCTTGTTAAAACTTTTTGGGGGGTTTTAGAGAAAGCTGCTGCACTCTGAAGTTCTGGCAGGTGAAGGCTCCAAGATGAGTTGTGTTGATCTCACCACACAATCAGAGCTCTGCTGTGCTCAGTCCTCAGCTTTGTTTTCTTTTGCCCTCCCTGCTTGCTTTGTTATGCCAAGTGTCAGGTCTTGAGGGGGCTCAAAACGAGTTAAAACCTTTTTCATTAAATGGCTGGATGGCTCCTGGGACTGTTTCACCATTGGGCTGTGAGCAGAAATGGGACCCAAGGTGGTTGTGTACATGAGGTAAAGCCATTTGATGGCTGTTTAGTGGTGCCTGGAATGAAAGAAGTGCTGGTGACTTTACCACTCTGAAGGCAGCATCCCTTTATAGACACAACATCACTGATGCTGGTCAGTCCCCAGCAGGGAGGCCAAAGGCTGAGTGGTCCATACAAAAGCCATGGAGAGCATCCTTCTAGGCCTGGAAACTGCACTAGAGAATTTCAGCTCCTCTCTCTTGTAAGCAAATGTTGATTTCTTTAGCAGCACATTGTGAGCAAAAAGCCAACTTCTCAAAGGAGCAGCAGTGACACTCTCCTGTCACATATGTGCTTTGGCTGGGTCTGATTATCTTGGATCCACGGTGTGTTTTCTGTGTTTGTTAACACAAATCTTTCCCCCTGAGCAGGTCTGCATTGCTGGGAAGACATTGACAAGTTAAACTCTTTCCCCAAGCTGGAGGAAGTGAAATTGCTGGGAATTCCTCTGCTGCAGTCTTACACTACCGAGGAGCGCAGGAAGCTGCTAATAGCCAGGTCTGTTGGTTTGTTCTGCTCAGCAGAAACGTGACAAGGCAAGGAAGGGGTGGGAGCAGGTAATCCAAGGAACAGGCTGGCAGGAGATGAAGTTCTGTGTGAATGCAGAAAGATTGGAGCTTGTTTTGTGGAAAAGTCAGAGAAATGAAAATGTTAAATCCTGACTGCTCTGCTCCTCAGGGGGTTTTGTGAGTCTCCTTCAGATCTGTGCACATGTGGTGCATATCTGTGGTGAAATGAAAATGTTAAATTTTGAATATTCTCCAGAAATGACACGGAACTTTCCCCGCTCTGTCAAAAGGATCCAGGCCTGAGCTTCCTGGCAGGAATTCTCTAATAGTGTTAAAGCTGAGGCACTTCTGATGTGACTGCCTTGCTGGTGAGGCTGTCTGGGCTCCCCTGCAGGCTGACTTGGCTCTTGGTGTGTGCCTGCAGGTTGCCATCCATCACCAAACTCAACGGCAGCATCGTGGCCGACGGCGAGCGCGAGGACTCGGAGCGCTTCTTCATCCGCTACTACATGGACTTCCCCGAGGAGGAGGTGCCCTTCAGGTAGGAATTCTCTGCAATTCCTGCAGGTAGGGATTCAGGTAGGGATTCCTGCAGTGGAGAGCAAGGAGAGAAGGGTGGGGACTGGCCAGGTGATGGGAAATATGTGCCAGCTGTTCTGTGAAAAAAGCATCCCTCACCTTCCTCCGGCCGTGGCTCCTTCAGTGTGTTTGGGCTGAAATTGTTCTGTTATTGTTGTCTGATGATTTGTAGGGTCACTCCTGAGTCAGATTTGGTCTTCAAAGTGTCTGTGTCAAGTGCTATTAAACAACAGGACCGGTCAGTTCATGACCTTCATTATTTCTTGGCCTTTCCCATGGCTCCCTTCATAATCCACCTGTGTTTGGGAGTGCCCAAAGCCAGGACACGTTGTCCTCTCCACTGCCAGGCCAGGGCATCTAATCCTCTGGACCATCTGGTGTGTGGAATGTGGCTGGCAAGGGGAAGCTGTCCCCTCACTTTTAGGCCTGCAAATCACAAGTCTGATGGGTTTTCTTTGCCAAAAAAGTATATTCAATGATCTGTTCATCTTGGTAAACTAATGAACTTGGACAGATGCTGTTCAGTCTGTATCTTTTTTTGTGCCAGCATCCACTTACTGCTTCTAATGAGCTGAGGAGGGACCATGGAGCATCAGGCCACTGGCTTTACCTGCCCTCAGCCCTAAACCCTCCTGTGCTTTTGGACAGCAAAGCTTTATTATCCATTTTTTAAAGAAAAGGGGTAGGACAGGAGTGTGTGTGTGACTCTGAGGGCGCAGATAGAGGTGGGGACACACTGAAGGTCACAGATATGGCCTGGCATGGATGACAGAGGTGCAAATGGAATCTGCTCAGTGTTTTCCTCTGCTTAACTCTCAGCTAAAATGCCTCTTGTTTTTCTAAAGCACTGGATATTGATTTGCCAATCCAGTAAGGGGGTGGGAAAGCTGGAATGGGGAATGAGGGCATGGCATTTTGTGTGAATATTAATAGGGTCAGTGATTATAATATTTGTTAAAAGCATGCTGGGGTCAGTTCAGAGGGAGACAAGACAGCTGGTCCTTTTTCTGAGGACAAGTCCTGACTTGTAATTTTAGAGGGCCTTGAAGCATAAAAATTGAAGGAAATATTGGAAGGGATAACAGCAGAGACAGAATGCAGGAGAGGAAGGGGAGACTGGGACTGTGAGCTCATGGTGCTGCTCCCAAAAGGGATTAATTTCCATAACTTTTCAGATTTCATGTGTTTGGTGGTGACAGAATGTCAGTGATCCATTTATTGCTGGGAAGGGCACAGTGGGGTCCAGCTTTAGGCACTCATGATGCCAAGGACATGGGTTTTGGGAACAGGCTGTGTGTTACACATCACCACACACCACTGGGATGGCTTTGCAGGTGGGATCTCACCCATCCTAGAAAACCAGGCTAATTTTGACCAACACATCAGCTTTATGCTAGAAAAATTACCTCCCCCTCAGAATTCTTAGCCTTTAAACACTCCTACTGCCTTTTTCATGGTCAATGGCCTCTTTGTCCAAATCCCTTCATCTGTGCAGTGTTTCCAAGAGACTTCTGCAGCTACCAGGGAGGTTTGTTCTGTCCTGGAGGGGTTGGGTGCCACTGCAGACTCTTTCCTAGTGAGGCTGCAGGTGGCTGAGAGTGTCCCCAGTGCAGGGTTTCAGTTCCTGGACCCACAATCAGCAGCCCTTGTCCAAAGGGAGAGCTGGCATTCCTTGCAGAGGGATTTTGTGTCTGTTTGTTGCCAAAGCTCCCAAATCTGGTGTGGTGGCTCCAAAAGTGGTTTGTAATGAGAAACTAATCAGGGCACACATGTTGTGGCTGGGGTCTGACATCTGCATTGCAGTGCTGCCTCGAGCAGAGGGAGAGCAACTGGAGCAAAGTTCCCAGTGGGAGCAGAGGACAGCTTCCCCCCTCTGGACTGGCAAGGTGCAGCCTGTGATAAGCTGTGTCACCAGAACCCTCCTGCTTGCTGCATTGCTGTCTGCAGCTGGAAGGGATCAGGCAGGCAGGGAAATGGAAGGAACAATTTATCTCTGTGGATGTCGTGGCTATAGGGAGCACAATCCAATACTGGCTGTCTCGTGGAGTGACGTCCTCGTGTCTGGGGGGTTTTAATGAGCCCTCTGCTTGTCTGCTCCACTGTTTATCTGCAGAGTATCACAGGCACTTTCAGCCAGGCTCAGATCTTCAGCAGCCTCAGCGTCTGCCAGGCTGCAAGGGGTGATTAGCAAAGTCTCCAGGGTGCCTATTATTGGGGTCCAAAACATCCATGTGCCATTCTGCCTTGCTCCTGATTGATTTGAGGGCAGCCAGTCACTCACACTGCCCAATTTCTTTGCAGCTCACATACCAAGGAACAGGCTGCAAAGCTCATTCTGCCCTTCCTCAACACAAGAAAATTTCAGACAGCTTGACCCACCACATATTTACAGCACATATTTGGATAATTGTGGCTGTCTCATGGTGGTTCTCTTTCCCTCAGCTTGTCTGAAATTTGTCTCCCTCTTCATCCTCTCCCCAGTTCACTCTTAGTGCATGGATCATGACAGTAATTGTGGCTGGCCCAGCAGTTGTTGCTGGTCTGTAGCAGCAGAGATGCTGAGGATTAAAGGGATGTCCCAGAGGGGCACAGGAGACCCCTCTGAGGGTTTGGAGCAGCAAGAGGGGGGTTCCTCTCTCCCTCTTTCCCATCGGATGTTGCTGCTGGCAAATCCTCCCAGAGAAAGAGAAACCCTCCCCACTGCTGACACGTTGGCTGGCATTTGTTCTGCCTGCAGGTGGGTTAAAGGAGGGGAATGTTGTTTTCTCTGAGCACTAATGGCTTTCCCAGATAAACGGGGCTGCTCCTACCACCCCAGTGCCTGTGAGAGCAGGGCACCATCCCGCCTTTGGTCTCTCTGGTTGTGTCCGTGGGACTGGGGAAATCCTAGTGCCTTGTGGCCCTTACCTCAGTGCCCAGCACACAGAGGGGCTGCTGTTCTCCAGGAACATTCCTGCCTCCAGCAGGACTCCCTGGGGGCACCCAGCCTGCCAGCTCCCATCGCTGCCGCGGGGGCTGTGACACCGCACCCCGCCCGGCACGGGGAGCACAAAGCCCTTTCTGTGCGGGGCTCTGAAACTCTACCTGTCCTCTCAGCAGCTCTCAGCCTTTGTCATCCCAATCCCATTGTGTTTTGTGCTGCCACTCCTCCTCTTTCCCAGCCAGGCAGGGAGATCCAGCCTGGCCCCGATGGGGGTGAGGGTGACACAGATTTTCCATCGCAGGGACCTTGGGAAGAGCACTCAGAGAACTTGGCTGCAAGGACAAGGGTGACAGTGGAGTGTGTGCCTCTGCTAGTAAAATTCCCATCTTGTTTTAGAGCAGGTGTGAGGGGATCAGCTGGCAAGAAGTGCCCTGTTTGTTATCAGCTCTCAGACTGTGCAGCAGCTCACCTTGCTTTGGTGATCTTGATGATCCTGTGCTCAGTGGAGTGTAACATTTGGGACCTAGCTGGCCTCTTGGAAAACAGCAGGAATGGCTGATGATCAGTTAAGTCGTGAGGTCACAGATACTGGGAATCTAAATGCAAGGTTGTGTCCTTTTTGTGAGCACTGGCTTGGTTCTGGCACTCTTCAGTGAAGTGTTTTCACTGGAGCAGGAGGTGTGGAGTTGTCAGCACAGCGTCTTCTCTTTCTTCCAAATCCCACTGCAGCCACGGCTGGGATTTCTCAGACTGTAGGAGCCCAAACTGTGCTGCTGACTTCTGTCAGGAAGCTGGTTTGAGGCCAGTCACCTCAAACATCTCAGGCTGGTGGTAACTTCACCTTCCACAGCAAGATATTTCTCCCTAGTGGGACCCTGAGCTCGTGTCAGTGCCACGGTGCAGCCTGGGGGACTGTGGGACAAAGTGATGAGTGCTTGGCCTTCCTGGGGCTTCAGGCTGGAATCAGGGTCAGTGTTGTCTCATGTGGGGAACACTCAGTGTAGCCCTGGTTCATGCCTGAGGTGTTTTGGTTTTCTGAAATTCGTTTCCCAAGGAATTTTCTGTAAACAAGAGACATGTTTTTGTAACAACAAATTTGTTTACATATTTTTCCCTGGGAGGGACTTCTTCTTGATGTCCCTGTGGTCTGACCAATGTGAGTGAAGAGGTTTGCCTTCTTCAGAGAAGACAATTGAGTTGGTCTGTGTAGAATAGTATAAAAGGGGAGACATTCCCAAGAATAAAGGAGTCATTTTCAGCCTTCTGAAGTCGGAGTCTTTGTGTCATTGTGGTGTAAAACAGCATCATCTCAGAGCTGTGAAATATGCATAACTCTGAACTTGTTGCATTTCCCAGGTATCACGAGCTGGTGACCAAGTATGGGAAGCTGGAGCCCTTGGCAGTGGTGGACCTGCGGCCCCAGAGCAGCGCCAAGGTGGAGGTTCACTTCCAGGACAAGGTGGAGGAGATGTCCATCCGCCTCGACCAGACTGTGGCAGAGCTGAAGAAGCACTTAAAAACTGTGGTGCAGCTGTCAACAAGCAACATGCTGCTCTTCTACTTGGACCAGGAAGCTCCTTTTGGTCCCGAGGAGATGAAATACAGCTCGAGGGCGCTGCATTCCTACGGCATCCGGGATGGAGATAAAATCTACGTGGAGCCCAGAATGAAATAGCCTTTCTGCCCACACCCACACGCCCCCCACACACCCACACACACGCGTTGAGGAGTTTTTTGCAAGGTTTTTTATTTCGGTTGGTTGGTTGAGGTTTGGTTGTGTTTCTGTAGCAGGTGATTTCTTAGCCCGGAGGAAGTGCCCTGATCTGAGAACCATGCCCACCATCCACTGCAGGTGACAACGAGGTGACAATTGACTTCAGGATGTGTGTTTCAGTGTGGGCAATACCTTGATGTTTCCTTTGATGCTCCGGTATACTCGTGATTTGGCATGAATGGTCAGTTGTTCAAGCTAAACAATGCCAGGGTCCATAAGGGAGGAGACAGCTCGGTGCAGAATTTGACCTGTTGTTTTCTTTTCCTAAATTTTTTTGGTGTTTTGCTCCACCAGAGCTCCCTTTGGCCTAGCTATCCAACTGTGGCTCGAGCTTGCTGTAGTATTTTCTTGCAGCTTGGTGCTGTCTCAACCTTTTGTTGTGCTCGAGTTCACAGGAAAGGTCTCCATCAGTATTCTGCTTGATTCAGAGCTCAGGTACTTTAGTGCATCCACTTCACTCCACTGGTTTGCTTTCTGTGAGTGCACAAAACGGGGGAAAAGAAAAAGAACTTCCCAGAAAGAAACTTTCTTTCCAAAGTGCACGCTCTATATCCACCTGTTTTCTTGGGGAAAAAAAGAGGTTTTGGCTGCTGTACCCATCTCACACGGTGCCTGCAGCCTGTGGGGATAAAGGTGTGTTGGAAAGTGAATTTTGGGAGGTGGTGGATGAGCGCTGTGTTGGAAGGGCTTTTAGAGCAACAGGTCAACAAGGGGTCGAAGAGCAGCTTCCCCCATTGGCCGTTGTCCATCCTTGATGCTGAAGAGATCCTCCCTGCACTTCACCTTTTACCAGTGGCTGCTGCAAGTGGAATGGCTAAAATTCCTCTCGTGGGAGGGAGGAAGAGTCAAGTTGAAGTTTGTGTTCGTTGCTGTTGCACCAGTTCAAACCCAGCACTTTCCCCGGGGCTCCTGGCCGGGGCTCCCCGCGTAGGGCCCGGACTCGGAGGATGTGTCGGCTCGGATCAGCCTCTGCCAGTGGAGGAGTTAGAAAACAGCTGGACTCACGTTGGCTGTTCAGCAGGTTTCACTCTCTCTGTCTCTCTTGGCTTCCCCCACGTGCCCCTGGTAGGCTGCTGCTTCACCTGGTCCCTGTTTTCCACTGCAGAGCAGATCCCCTGCCTGCTCACCGAGATCCTCCTTCCTTCCTCTCTTGTTTCGCTTTCCTGTGTCTTCCCTGCTCCAAGTTCAAGACTTCCCCAGTTTCCTGGTTCCAAGCAGCTGCAGAGCAGTTTTTGGAGCTGTGCAGCGAGGGCTCTAGTTACACATGAACTCCTGACCTTCATTTTGAAATGCTCCCTTTGTCCCCACGTGCACTTTCTTGCCCAGGATGCTTTTGCCCACATCACCGAGCTCCTTTGGTATTCTTGGAGTTGTGTATTTCTCTTCACCTTTTACCTGAATTGTGGGGTGGGATCAGTGGGGAGGGGGATGATTATTATTATCTCATAGTCTTCAGGTTTAGGATGTGGGGATTGTTCAGAGGGGATTAGTTCCTTATCCAAAGCAAGGGTTAAAACGGGAGGATTTAAAACAAGTTACTAATTTGTGCCTCATGCCCCTGCCAAAAATAGCAATTTCTTGGCCCCGTTGAGATGAGCAATAGGGAAGGGAGTGAGATTTTTCCATAGGTAGCATAGATTTTCCATAGATCCGTGGTACCTGTAAACTAAACAGCAGGGAGATACTGGTAGTGTAACATAAAATGATGCTTTTATAAGCTAGAGCTTTACTGAAGATGTATTTTCCATTTGGGCAGCGAAAAATAATTTGCTGCCTGATAAGCAGAACCCTTAAGCCAACACTTCTGTATGATATATACATACCTACCAATAGGAAAAGTTGTGGTTAATAAGATATTTTGTTATAAAGCAAAGTTTTATGAAGATATGGTTGTTTAATATTAGAAGCCTATTTCAGCCCTTGACCTCCAGTGTAAGTAGGTTATCCCTGAGTGGCTGCAGAGTCTGAGGCAAGCGACCTGTGGGGATGCAAAAGTATCTCTGACCCAGTTCTCCAGAGCAGTAATTGCCTCTGTGGGTGTATTTATGGCATTGTACCTGCTATTAATGAGATGCTGTAACTCTTGACCAACTTCCCCAGCACAATTAAGTGTCTGGGTTTCAGAGAAGGGAATAAACAAAGGCCATTAAAAAGTGGAATGGGATGATAAAGAAGAGGCAAGTACGTGCTTTTAAGTTTGTTTGCCCACTAAAAATTGGGCTGTCCGTGGAGGGATTGGTGCTGTCACCAGCTCAGAACTGGCAGTAAATCCTGGTTTTAGTTGTGACAGACCTGGTGGGAACTGGAAGATGGAAAAAGAGAACACAGACTATTAACAGGTGCTGGGGATTTGGTGCTGACACCCAAACCTGCTCCCTTGGTCTGTTCAGGAATGAAATCATCACCCTGCCACTCCTGCAGGGGAAGGTTTTTCTCAAGGCATTCACCTTGTGTGCAGAGAGTGGAGCAGTTGTGGGATGGAAACCAAAAATCTTGGCTTCCCAAGGAGAAAGACTCAGCCCCAAAACCCAGAGAGAGTTTTTGTGTGCAGATGATCAGCTGTGGGAAGTGGGACCAAATGGCACACAAGGATGTGGCAAAATACCCCAAACCCTGATACCTTGTGGGGAAGGGTCTTGTGTGTGTGCCACCCAACAGGGGACCATGTCTTGGGGTGAGAGGAGGAGGTTTCTGAGTGGGAGAGGAGGTTTGGGTGCTGAGGGAGGAGAAGGTTTTGTGTGGGAGAGGAGGTTTGGATGCTGAGGGAGGAGAAGGTTCTGAGTGGGAGAGGAGGTTTGGATGCTGAGGGCGGGTGCAGACGTGGCAGGAGGTTTGATTTAAACCTCTGCTGTGTCCAGGCATTGCTTCAGCTAAAGGTCCCTGTGTCTGTCACATCCCCTTGAGAAAACAAACTAGATTTGCCAGCTTCCCTGCCTTGTGTGTCCTTCTATCTGAGGACGACTTTTGTTGTGTTGTTCCTGCTAGTTCATGCAGAAAAATCAGCCACAGGCAGCCTGTGCAGTGGGCACAGCACCTGCTCCACGAGGACTTGGGTGACAGCTGTATACCAAAGTGTCACAGGGCTCTGTGTGCCCAGTTCCACGCCGTGCTCTTGTGTTTTTGGAAATGTTCCTGTTGAATATCCGTGTTTTTGGCCAGATGTTCTGGGCAGATCGCTGTTACAAATATGCACAGGGTGCTGGCTGTCCTCTGCTCCCTGGCTGGGATTTGTAACCCTGTTTTTTGGGAGCTGCAGGGGTGCTGGTGGCAGGTGGTGGCTTGGAGGAAGTGCTGTCCCTGTGCCCTCTCCTCCTCGGGTCTGGAATCCCTCAGAGGCGCTGTGGCGGCTCTGGCTCCTCTTTTGTCAGTGAGATTCTGTAGGTTCTGTTCTTGTGCAAGATTTGAGAATGCAAACGAGGTGCTTGAAGCAGCCCAAAGGCTAAAATATGTATTCCTGGCAGCTGTGCCTCCCTCGTTTGGATGTGGCACTTTTGTAGGCAGGAGAGAGACTCTGCCTTCCCCAGGGCAACGTTAGAGGGGCTTCAGCCATCTCGGGCCTTTGCCTCTGTGATTGCTTTTCTGCTGTTCCTGGAATCTTCAAAATATAATTTAAACATGAAGATCTATTCTTGCCTCCCTGTTAATGTCGCATCCATATGTAATTTCAAAGAACTGTAAAGTGCATCTGGTTTTTTATTCTGGTTGCTCTCCCTGGGGATACACCTCCCGCTCCCACAATTTGCCTTTGGTTTGCTCGCAGACGTAGCGGTGGAATTCAGGCCAAAAAAAAGGTCATTGGTTTGGATCAGTTCAATAAACTTATGGAAGTTTTTACACAAAAAATACACCAGTGTCCTGAGCTTTGCACTTTGGTGTCCCCTGAGGCAAAAATGTTCCCTTGTTGTCACCACAAAGGTGGGAGTGAAAAGTGCTGGGGTTTTTTTTTGTCCTGCTGATGGTTTTGTTGGCTGTCTGTGAGCTTGGGCACAGCCACCTCACCTGTGCAAGGTGGCACCTGTCAAAAGGAGAAGTCACAGAGCTGGAAGATCTGTTCCTCTTCTGGACTGTGTTTCCCCATGGCTGGGACTCATCCCCACTTCCAGGTGAGGAATAAAGCTCAAGCTCACTCTCTCTCTCCTCAGAGGGACTGGCCTTGGGGTTAAAACAAATTTCACCCTCATGGGCTGCACCAAATGACCCTGGGGGAGGCAGGAGGAGAGAGATGGGAAACAGCTCCTGGGCAAATCCCACTGCCAGGGCATCTTCCATGGGCTGTGCCAGGTCCTTGAGATGGGAACAAGACAAGGCTGTGGCTGCTGTGCCGAGGTCAGGCAGCCACAGATGCCCTTGTGCCATCTTTGCTTGTTTTCCCTTGAGGTAAGGCATGGGGGGAAGTTTCCTGCTAGAAGAATTAAGGAAAAGACAAAGAAAAGAAAAAGTGTTTGGTTGTTGAGCTCCGATGTGTTCAGCACTGCATGATGGGAACATCCCCTGCCAAAAGAAGACAGGCTGGAAGACAAAGTCTTCCCCAAAGAGACACTGAGACCTAATCAAACTCCATCAGTGTTCACTTGCCCAGGACAAACAGGACCAGAATATTAAACTGACAAAGGAGCAGAGGGAAACCTATTTTCACCAGTTTTCTCTGTGTTACAGAACAGAACGAGGAGAGTCAATTGATTTTCCTGGAGCTGGTTGTGTTTAAAATGTATGGGAGGGAAGGGAAGAGCTGGGATACAGGCTGGAAGTAATCTGCCCCTGGAATATCAGTCAGTGCTGATATCCCCCTGCCCTCCTAAAATAGCTGTTGGTTTAGAAAAGGGTAAAAATAAATTTAAAAATGAAAGATTCCTGCTAGCAAGGCCATGCTTGGAGGATGGAGGGAAAGCAAATTCTGGGATTTGCTGTGGAGGCAGCAAGTGCCTGGTGCCCTGATGTGCTAAAAGAGACTGCTGAGGTAAGAAACAGCTTTTTGGGGGAAACTTGCTGAACAAACTGCTGGAGGGCACCCAGGGGAAAAAAATCTGGGCTTCTTGTTGGGCTACTGGCATTCCTTCTCCTCTCTGTTCCTGATAAAGGGTGAGGAGCACAAGAGGAATGAAGACCTCCAAGTAAGGAAAATAGGGAATAAAAGCCCCCCACCAACAATGTCAGAAGGGAAAACCAACCACAATCAGGCTGTTTTCCCACTGCTGGGGTTGGAGCAGTGTGTGACCTGAGCCTTGCCACAGGCTAAAAAAATCAGCTCTAAAGTGGCTCTGCTGGTGGATCCCTCACCCCTCAGCTGCTGCTCCAGCTCTCCCTCTCATCCAACATGGATATGAACCAACTCAAAGCAGCTGAAATCTTTCTTGGGGTACAGATTGACCTCAAATGTAGAGCTGTGGTCAGCCCAGGTGCCAGAGGCAGGGAAAATCCCTGTGGAAATTGCAATTGTATGAGTGAAAATGATGATAATGCTCACAACAATCCCCCAGTGAAGCTCCCTTCCAGAGAGGGTGGAAATGGGAACAGCAAGGAAACCTTCTCTGGGCTGGACCGGGTGAGTTTTTCCTTTTCCACCTGTAAAAGCAGGACTTGGATGGCAAAGCAGCTCCATTGAAACTCCAGGGCAGAGCCTTTGAACGGCGCTTTAAGCCTAGCACTGTTTAATGCTAATCCTGTAACTTTATATAGATGGGCTTTTTTTTTTTTTCCCCTTCACACAAAGGAGGAAGGGGCTCAATTCTTCTGAGGGTTGGGTTTTCTGTTCCCTGAGCAGCAGAGCTGCGAGCCCAGCTCCTTCTCTCTGGCATTTCCATCTGAATCCACCTGAAGGGGGTGAGCTCTTGGGGAAGAAAGAGGCTCCTCTCCCTCTCCAGGCCAGAATCTGATCTCCAGATTAGCCTGCTGGTTATCAACAGAGGAACAACAGTCGTGATTGCAACTCAACACTGCTCCAGCCCTGGAAGAGCAGTGAGGAAAAGAGAGTTTTCAAGTTGTGGAGCAAAGGACTGAGCCATCGTTTCAGTCATCAGCAGTAATTGGCACGGGAGGACGGGCATGCATTCTCCACTGACATAGGATTTCGCCCTGCTCTACCAAGACTGGTCTAAAATTTCAGACCTGATTGCTCCTCTAGCCTATGAAACAGGTTGGTAATTTTTTTTTCCATACCTAAAAAATGGTAGTTTTGGATGGGATGTGTTCAATACCGTGTTCCTTTCTGTCTGTCCTGTTTTGCTCTTGTCCTTGCACTGCCACAGTCCCCACTCTCTGCTGGTCTCTGCTAATGAGACTCAGATTTACAATCTGTACAAGATTCTCTCACTCTCCTTTCACCTTTCCAAGACAGGCAATGTGCTAAAACTTTTCCTTGGTGGAATGAACTTTTCCCCATGGAGAATGCAGTCACGTTGATGTGAGTGAAGAACTTCCACTGTGCTCCAAACTTTCCAAGTAATGGGAGTGATGTGGGATAAATGATGGGATGTTCCCATCATTTATCTGTAATATTACATTTCCCTGTAATCCTGTGCTCTGTGTCATTAGAAGGAGTTGGATCTGTTGACCCACATTTTCCATAAAAACAGATCCATGGGGAGAACACAAAGGGTTTTCAGGGAGATTTTTAAGGCTGGGAAGGTGGCGAGGCTGCTGCTGACACCCAGGCTGTACATGACACACACAGTTGGTGTGGGAAGCTCCCACATCCCTTCCCAGCACTGGGAGAGCTCCAAACCTTCCCTCCAGCCCTTCCTGGGAGCTCTCCCCGAGCCGTGCCCGTGCGGAACGAGCGCGATCGACGGGAGAAGAAATCAAAGCAGGTGTTGGAGCAATATTTTCTATTGGATTAATAACCAGTAACAAATTGCATTAGGCACAGAAGGAATTAGAGCTGGCACAGGATTTCCCTTTCATTTTGTGTCTCTGCTCTCTCTGCCTCTCATTGATTGCTGTGCAAGGAGCTGCCCAGCTGTGTAAATGTTTGTGCTCCTTCCACGCTCCTCCAAGCCCCTGAGTGATGGTTGTGGTGGCAGCCAGGGCAGAGGATTAGCTGAAGTTGAAGCCCCCTGGACCATGAGAGCACATCACAGCTCTGCTGGCTGGAGCTGAGCTGCTCCCCCTGGGATCAGCCAGGAGTGGCCATCCCTGCACTAACAGATCAGGAATTGCTCCTGAACTCTCAGGAGAATGAGGAACCCACAGAGAGCTGGGGCTGTTCACAGCTTCCAGACATGAAATGAGCTCTTCCAGCTGTTTCTGGGCTTCCTTTGGCAGTGGTTTGGTGTCATCACCAGGTGATTCTCCTCACACCGAGCCATGGGACAGGCATTTCAGGGCTGCCTGGCAGGTGAGGGACCTCCAGCTCTGAAACATCCACGTGTCAGCAGCTCTGGGAATCACTTTAAGGATGTGTTTTCCTACCAATGTGATGCATGGCTGGGTTTGTCTCCTTCTGTAGGATGAACAAGAGATCATTTCTGGGAGCCTGGGTGGCCCTTTTGGTGATAACAGCACGGCAGCGAGGTGAGTATCTCCCAGCAGGAGAACATTCCCCAGCTGGGCTGTGCCCAGAGACCACAGAGGGCTTGGAAAATGACCCCAAAAGGGACTGGGAAATGCCCTAAAGGGACTGGGAAACACCCCAAAGGGCTTGGGGAACACCCCCAGCTCCTTGTCTGGAGCAAAAACAACAACCAGGGTGAACTGAGTGTTTCCCATGGGGAGGGAGGGACTGAGAATCCTAAGGGATGCTTGTGTTTATAATTTATTTTGTGTGTGTACCTGGAGCACTCCAGAGGAAGTTTGGGAGTTTGGGAAATGTCTGTGTTAGGGCTGCTGAGCAGGTGTGGTAGTGTGGCACTTGTAGAGCTGAAGCAAAATTGAGCAATGTCTGCTGAGCCTGCTGTTTGCAAAAGAAATAAAATCCACATCTTGTAGCTGTGATAACTCATCAGGTGTGTAACAGCTGTGAAATGATTTATTTTACTGCCTGGCAGGAGGAATTTTGCTGTGGCCCTTTGGATATGTCTGTGGAGACAGGGCTGTGGCTTGGATACCATCAATGCCACCACTCTTGATGTCCAACAGGGCACTCAGGGCACACAAATGTCTCAGGAAATCAGGATGCCAGTGGGTTAGGCCAGATTTCCCCTTGTCTCTCTTTTCCCAGGGAAATTTGGAGCCTGTGGAGGGTCAATCAGTGACTCCTTAATGCCCAGCAAGGAGCATCCTCAGAGCTGGGAATCAAGGAGAGCCCCTTCCCTGTCCCTGGGAACACAAAACAACCTGGTCTTAGCTGGAGGCCCCCCAAGAGCTCAGGGCAGGAAATAAATGAAAGCATGTTCTGAATCCAGGTGAACAGAGCAGGGATTGTTCCAAGCCCTGGGGCTCTGTCATCCCAGATTGAATGTTGTGAGGTTTTCCTACATCAAAGAGGGGAGAAGGGGGAGGCAAACCCAGAAAAAGCCCCGTTTGCTCTGTGAGGAGCTGACTGGAGGAACAGGACATGAAATGACAGCAGAAGTCTGGCGGTGGCTGGGACAGGAAGGGATGTGTGCCCTGGGGCCTGAAGTGGCTGCTTGTGCCTCAGGCTGATGGATTTGAGGCTGGTAAAAAAAGCAGCAGGCTGAAATGTGTCAAAACCATCTTCTGAAGTACTTTTGGGAGTGACAGTTATGTTCCCTGGCAGTTCCTTTTAGCAGGAAAGTTAATTTTGCTGGGAAATGTGGGAGCAGTCGTGACCCCTCAGGTGTCACCCGGGCCAGGAGCCCCGAGGTGACACGGGCAGGGCAGGAACAGGCAGGAGGAAGGGGGGCACTGCCAGGAACGTGGCTCCGGGGGTTGGAATTGGTGCTGTTTGCTCCCCTGAGCCCCTCACCCTGTGGAACAGCCAGTCCTGCCCATCCTGGAGCAGGGCATGGACCTGTTGTCCTCCTGTGAAACCAAGACCAAGGGGATTTAACTTGGTCACAGTCCCAGGGGAGGAAAAACTGCAGCTGGGGTGCACCTTGTGGTCACTTTGCTGTGCCCTGACCAACCTGGGTGATGCTTTTTCTCCTTAGCCTGTCCTAAAGTCAGTCCCACAGCCAGCAGCTCTGCCCTGCCTTCAAGCACCCTTTGGCTGCTTGTGTTGGGGTTTGGTGCTGTTTTCTGAAATCAGGACTGTCCTGAGGACTCTTCTCCCTCTCCTTCCAGCTCACACCATGGCAAGCCTGTATCCCTTCTGGCAGAACGACACCAAAACCCCCAAAGTTGATGATGGGAGCTCACCTGAAATCAAAATCTCTGTGCCATTCATCTTTTTTGGAGCCCCATACAGGAGCATTTATGTGAGTAGAGAAAGCAGCTCTTCCCTTCATCCTTTTCCTTGCCATTATTGGCTGCATTTTAAACACGCTCTGCCTGTCATCAGGAATTGGAAGATTTATTAGCAGCTACCTGACAAGTTCTTAGATTTCATGAACTGATAGGTTTTATGATTAAGAAAGTCAAAGGTGTATTTAATGGGATAATGTTCATAGGAAAGGAATCTAAAAGGCAATAAATTTTCTCGGTGGGTGATTAAGTGGCACAGCAAAGCGAAGGGCTTGACACAAGGGACATTATTCCTGCTCCATGACAAGGAACAAGAACATGCAGGACTTGCAGGGGGGAAAAGGGGCAACAGTTTTTTGGGGGGCCCAGACAAGGACAGGCTGCTGCTGCTGCTCCCAGGTGATGGCACAGCAAAAGCCTGGCTGAGGGGACACCAGGGCTGGGCTGAGAGGGATCACCTGTGCTCACCTAAACCTTAGACAGGGTCTAAATCAGTGTGACTGTGCCACATCCAGAGTTTTGTGGTCTCTGTGGGATCAGAAGAGAGACTCATCCATTCTCCAGCTCGTGTTTGTGCACAGCAGCACTGGGAAAGCAGAACCCCATTCCAAACCCTCGTGTGCTGGGGGATTCCAGCATATCCAGGGCAGCAGTGCCTGTTGTTATCCATTCTTTGCACAAAATGTTGTTTTGGGGAGCATCTCCAGCAGATTCTGGGGAGGCTGAGGTGGCACCTCCCTGCTCTTGGGGAGCCCCAGGACGTGTCACAGGTGACAAAGCCAAAGGCTTTTTCCATGCAGCCACCTGTGTCACCGTCACCCACATCCCTCAGTGCTGCAGAGCTGAGTAATCCGAGGAGGCCAAGGCAGTGTCTCAGGGTGCCATCCTGCTCTGATGGGTGCCTCTCCTGTAGAACCCTGTTTTGAAGACTTTTCTGGGTTTTGTCCTGCTTTTGGGGCTTCCTGCACCAACTCTTGGCCACCATGGGTAGGATGAAGCTGAATCTGTGCCCAGATGGTCGGGCTGTTCACCCTCTGTCTGGGGTGTTCTTATCTGAGTCCATTTTATCATCCTGGGTTTTGCTTAATTCCATGTTTCTCTTAAAGGTACCAGGGAATACCTCACGTGGTACAGAGATAGAAAAACAAGTGTAGCTTTCCTTCCAGCCCATTAATTCTCTTCCATGGAGCTCTGCCCCAGTCTGAGCACACAACTGGGAGGAATCACAGCACAAACATTTCCACACTGCAGAAACCCCAAAAAAGAGCTGGGTTTGTTTTGAAGCTGGGTTTAATGCATCTGTCCAAAGTCGTGGCCATTTTTGGGAGCTCAGAACATTCTTGCTGTTCTGCCTCAGGAAAGAAACTCAGATCACAGGGATTGCAGAGAGATGCCAAAATATTTGAGGCTGTTTGAGTAACTGCAGACCTAATTCAGAGTTCTTTGCTGAGTGAGGCACCCAAATCCTCTCTCCCCATGTGTCTAGTTTGGACACACAAGGAATGAGGCAGGTCAAGGGAAAGCTTCTCTCCCTCTTTTTTTTAATTATCTGACTCCAATCCTCATATACATTTTGTACAGAGGTCAAGAGATTGGCTACACAGGTCGCCACCTCTTTGACCTGGATGGTGAACATCACCGTCCATCACATTTCTCCACCCAGAGGAGAAAAATGCAAACAATCTACTTTGTTTATGGTACATGCATGAGAAACTCCAGTTCCAGAATACAAACAATCAGAAGACTTTTGATCAGGGCAACACCCCACATTTCCTGACAAACCAGCAGCTCTGCACTGGTTTATTCTTGTTATAAATGATTATTAGCCAATCGGATAAAAAAGAACAAAGTTTTATTTTTCCATTTTCAAAAATCTGTCTGAGACAGCCACAAGCAACATTTGATCAAAGGCTGGGTGAGACAGGCAGCCGACAGCAAGGGCGTGATCCTGCCCTGTCCACACCAGCTGGGTTTTTGAGTCTGATTTTTATACTGTTTTCTGTGCCCAGCGGCGAGTTCATTGTGCTTCTGTTTTAGTCTTCATATTCAAACACAGTCTTTCACTTGGTGATGAGTCTTGAACAGATTTCCCCGACATTGGGACATGTCTGAAAGGATTTTCCTGGAACCTCTTTTTGGGATGGTGATTTTTCACATCTTGGGGTCCTCCCTCGAGATTGTCATCAGCTTCTTGATGGTCCAGGTGCACGGGAGTCTGATTTGATCAATGAGGCACATCCTGACAAGCTGATCCTTTTTGCTGAGGTTTCTCCCTGGGAGCAGCTTACCGGCTGAGGCTGCTTACTCCAGGCCACAGCAAGAGTTTGTGGGTCACTCAGTCCTGCTAGCTGGAGCGTGTTGAGGCTTTTGGAAAAGAAGAGCGGACCCTTTCCGTGGGCAGAAAGATGTTTATTGCTGGAACTCCACGTGGAAAAGGCAAAGGCTGGCCTGTGCTTCTCCTTTAAGTACCCCAGAACATAGCCTGAGGCCACAGGAGAATTCGGGCCAATAGTTAGGAAGGGGTTGGGTGTTCTAGAAGGGGACACTTGTCAGGACAATGGAAAGGGGCAGCTGCCTGAGCACCTAGTCAGGGTGATTGACAAGGGGGTCAGGGGAGGGGTTTTGGAAGGAGCAAACTGGCATGATACAAATAAGATACATATAAAACTCTGAAAGGCTTAACCATGCACTGCAACACCTTTTCTCTTGTCATTTTCAAGTTTCAATCTGCTACTTCACAGCTGCAAAGTAAGTCCTGGTATGTGGAAACTCCTCTCCCATTCGGGGAACCAGGGCTTACTTTTGCAGTCTCAAAGTACAATATTTCTAATCCATTGTTTTATTTACTACACCTATTGCATCGCTTATATTTTAACGTACGAATTTATTCATCATATCTATTACATTCTGCTAAAACAAAAAAATGGGGCGGGGGGCGTTTCTCCACACAGGTCAACAACAACGGGGTGATCTCCTTCAACGCCCTGGTGAGCCAGTTCACCCCCGAGGCGTTCCCGCTGACCGACGGCCGCGCCTTCGTGGCGCCGTTCTGGGCCGACGTGCACAACGGCATCCGCGGGGAGATCTACTACCGGGAGAGCACCGAGCCCGAGCTGCTCCGCAGGGCCTCCGGGGACATCCGCCGCCACTTCAGGGACATGGCCTCCTTCTCTGCCCGCTGGGTCTTCATCGTCACCTGGGAGGAGGTGACCTTCTACGGGGGGAGCGGCACCACGCCGGTAAGAGGCGCCTCGTTGGGGGTGGTTGGTGTCTTGTGCCATCGTCTGTGTGGGAAATTGAGTGAGACACTGGGTGTTCTGTCTCGATGGAGCATGAAATAAAGGTGTTTGACTCCAGGCAGGAGGTAGTAGGAATCAGAAGGCTTTATTTACAATTTTTTAAAATTTATTTACAATTCATTCATCCCTTTTATAACAAAAAAATCGGAAGAAATCAGAAGGCTTTATTTACAATTCATCCAACCCTTTTACAACAAGAAATCAGAAAGCTTTATTTATAATTTTTTAAATTTACAATTCATCCAGCCCTTTTATAACAAAAAATCAGAGGAAATCAGAAGGCTGCTTTATTTACAAATTTTTAAATTTACAATTCATCCAGCTCTTTTATAACAAAAAATCAGAGTAAATCAGAAGGCTTTATTTGCAATTCATTCAGCCCTTTTATAACAAAAAAATCGGAAGAAATCAGAAAGCTTTATTTATTTTTTTTTTATTTGCAATTCATTCAGCCCTTTTATAACAAAAAATCAGAGGAAATCAGAAGGCTTTATTTACAATTTTTTTTTTTTTTTATAATTCATGCAGCCCTTTTATAACAAAAGCTGCACTAAAAAGTCACGTTGTTGGTCCATAGGGCTGACACCTCTCCCATTGGCTCAGTAACAGAAATACCAAACAACACTTTCCCATAACAGCTTGCTATGGGAAAGGAATATTGTTTACACAAAGTTGTTTTGGGAAAAAAAAAAAAAAAAAACAACTTGTTGAAAAGTTTCCTTTGGAAAGAGCGCAGCAATTCTCAGGTTCAAAAATTATCAAGCCCACAGTGCTCCTGCTCCCCACTTCCCCTCTGGGCAGAGGAGCAGCACGGCCCTTTCTCTCTGTCCCCTGGGAGCCTGCGGGAGCCTGGCTCCCTGCTTTAAGCTCTCCAGGGAAAGCATGGCCTCCTCAGTGTTTGTAGGATGTAAGCAAGGCTCTGACACCAATTAGGATGTTTTGCCTTGATCACAATCCATTTCTGGCATACAAATCCAGACGTTTCTGATGGCAGCTCCCTGCCTGCATGGGAGATTGATCACGCTGATCAGAGTCACACTAATGACTGGGCCCTGTCACATGGCCACTAATGTGTGAGCTGTATCTCACGGGAGGGGGATGGCAGTGGGATGTTTGTCAGGGCACGGACAGCTTTTAAATATCTGGTGAATTTGTGAGCTGTGACTGCAGCAGATGTGGGGAGGTCTGTGCTGGATTGCTGGGAGGGCCTGTGCTGGAGCTTGGGGAAGAATCAGAGGGGTTTGGGTAGGAAAAGATTCCACCCCCTTCCACCTTCCTCTAGACCAGGCTGCCCCAGACCTCATCCAACCCATTCTTGAACAGCAAGTGAGGGATCCCAGCTATTGTCTGGATTGTTCAGGATTAGCCTGTGTGCTGTGAGTGCCAAAACCCAGCTTCTCCTGTCTCAAGGAGCTGGCTCTGATAAACACTTCAGCTCTTTTCCATTTGTTAGAGAAGCTTGAGATTCGATGCATATTTTTTTTGCCAGTCCTGGCAGCACTTGCAGAAAAACCCCACATATATATATTTATATATATATATATATATGTATTTGCAGACAGCAAGCAATATAGAGATTCATGTATTGCCTGAAGAATTACATTTGCAACACAAAGCCATTTATTTTGCTGTAGAGCAGCCTTTCCTGCTCAGCAGCAGCCAGGGCTCAGGGTTGGCACGAGGAATAGCACCCTGCAACTTAAGCAGGAATTTCATCGCAATGCAGAAAAGCTGCAGGAAATTTAGGAATGTGGCCTCAGGGACGCTGCAGTTGCTGCCTGGAGATGTCACCTGAGCAAACAGGTTCATTTTCTGGTTGGACAGATAGGTTGCTCCATGGCTGGGAGCTCCAAAGAGAGGGATTTGGGAGGTTGATGGAAGTGTTCTTCATGAGGAGAGCTGGGTGTAAGATTCACCTCCTGCCACCCTCCCAGAGGCTCCTGAGCAGGGGAGGGTTTGTTCCTGTGAGGACAAGCTGTCCAAGTGTCACTGCCCTTATGAGTGACATGTTTGTGATCTCCCAGCACGGCAAAAGGCTTGGCAAAGGTGAGCAAGAGGAAACCACGAGTTGGAGAAAGAATCCTGGGAAAGGCTGAGGAGTGGAAGTGACTCTGCTCTATCTCCCTGCCCTGGTGTGAACTGTGCCATTTGCAGCTGCTGGGAGGCAGCTCTGCCCACACCTCTCTCTCTTTCTCCTGACAGCTCCCAGAGCTGCTTCGCCTCCGTGTTGGAGAGTTTTCCCGGCAGGGCCTGGTTTCCTTGGAAGTGACATCCCCTGAGGTGTGCAGGCAGCCCTGGGCTCCCCTCTGGGGCATCCTCAGAGCCCAGTGGGTTTGCCCCAAGGGGATGGAACGTGGTGCTGAGTGACCCCCAGCCCTCCCTTCCCTCCAGCAGCCACCAACTGCTCACAGTGCTCAGGGCTCCTGGCAGGATCAGCCCTGATGCTTCCCAGTGGGAGATGGTTCCATCCCTGGGCTGGCCCAACCACCTGGGAATTGTTTCTGTGGTTGTGGTTTCCTCCCCAGGGGGCAGTGCCCAGGGAGCCAAGCTCCAAGGGTTGATCTGGATTAATTAAAAGAGAGGCAGCCCACTCTTTGTGAGTGCTAAAATCCTGCTTGCTCAGAAGCAGGAGGGGCTGTTCTCATGGCATGGCCCCAGGGCAGGGATGGGAAGGACAGGAAAATGCAGAGAGCTGAGAGAAGTGTTCCCAGTTCCTCTGCTGCTGGATCTGCAGGGATAGAGGGGATATCTCGAGGGAAGGAGCTGCTTCTGTCTTTCTGCACAGCCCTAAAAGGGAAGATGGGCTCGTCCCGCCTGGATCCGGGCTGGAATGTGCCTGGAGTTTGTGGGGCTGGAAATGCAGAGTCATTTCGAGTGAAAGGAAGAACACGAGCAGAGGATTTAGCAGGTAGGGAGGGGATTTGGCAGCCAGCAAAGTGCAGGTTATACACCACTGGCTTGGATGTAATCCACCCTCAGCAGCGTTGTAGGATGTGAATGTGGAAGGAAACGGGAAGATAATGCAGGAATGAAGCTAAGACAGGGTAAGGGGAGATAACAGATCACAACCACCCAAATCCTGCCCGCCGCTCCTTCCCCCTGAGCTTATTCTCGTGCTGCCATCTATTGGTGCTCCCTTGGATCAGAGATGGTCTTCACACGCTCCCAGGTGAAGGAAGGAGCAGGAGTGGGAGCTGCTGGAGCTGTGGCAGCAAGAATAAAAATATTTTGTGTCTCATTCCACTTCTGCTCCTCGCTGTGAGGCTCAGCCATCAATGCGGCAGAAGGGCAGGAGAAAAGCAGCATCACCTGTGACTGTGCCCGTGGTTTTCCCACAGGTGAACACGTTCCAGGCTGTCCTGATCACAGACGGGGTCTCCTCCTTTGCCTTGTTTAACTACCATGAAATCAGCTGGACCACGGGCACAGCCAGCGGCGGGGACCCCCTCACTGGTCTCGGCGGGGTGATGGCTCAGGTGAGGCTCCTGCTCCCCAATCCCCATCCCTGCTGAGCCCTTGGATGGCTGCCTATGGCTTTTCCATGCTTGCTCAGGCCACTGAATCCCTCAGCAACCCTAGAAATTGCCTTGCACTGAACTTCTGGGCACGGTGGAATGAGCACTCCAAAATTTGGTGGTGGCAGCAGTGCCACAGCCAGTCCAGTCTCTCTGCCTGAGGAAGGGGACATTCCTGCATAAGGAATGCAGGAATCCTGCATCCCCACAATCCTTCCTCACTTTATCTCTCCCTGCATTGCTCCCCTACTTGATTTTGGCCACTCAATTCACACACCCTTAGATCTATATGTACATACGTATGTATCTATACAAACATAAATCTGTGAGTGCACATCCCTTCTGCTTGTAGTGCCTGTTCAGCTTTTCATTCACATCCAGACTACCTGAAAATGGAAATTTAGGCTACCTGAAAACAGAAATCTCCAGAAAGAGCTGTTAAAACTAAAGGAGATGCACTCAGGGTGGAACACAGAAGTGAGGAAATACAGCATCACTTTCCTGTTGCCAAGAAGGGTGATGGAATTTGCTCTCTCTCTGGTTTAGGCTGGCTTCAATGGTGGAAATCTCACCAACTTTTTCAGCATGCCAGGCTCCAGAACCCCAGACATTGTCAATATCGAGGAAACAACCAACGTAAACGTCCCTGGGCGCTGGGCTTTCAAAATAGATGGCAGAGAAATAGACCCGGCCAATGGCTGCAGCCTGAGAGGTAAGGGAGAAATGGCATTGCTTGTCCCCAAATCTTAGGGTGCAGTGTGGCAAAAGGTGATGCTGTTGGGGTGCTGCAGGATCTGTGCTTTTGCCAGGGCATCCCCATGAGCTGCAGCTGCAGGGACAGAAACACAAGACAGGGTTCAGTCCTTGCACATCTCCAAGTTCCTGCAGTAATTGGTGGCAACAGGAAAGACCCAGGGACAGCAATTTCCTCCTGCCCATAAATTAGGGGAGCTGATCTTGCAGTGCCATTTCCCTTGTTTGTGCAGGAGGAGCAGCAGGTTTTGCAGGCAGGGCAAAAGCCACGGGTCTGCAGCAGTTACAGAGTCTGTGCCTGTCACTGACAGCGCGGGGCCATAACGGGATTAATCGATGCACACACTGCCTGCACAGGAACTGTGCTGCTGAAAGATTATTGCATTTCCATTTGACAAATAAAACTGTCAGGAGCATCCACTGGGCTCCAGGAGCCTTTCCAGCAAGAGAGGATTGTCATTTGCTGACAGACACTGGAGACATGTGGCTTCTTCACGTCCTAGTTTAGGACTAGTGAAGGTCCACGAGATTCCAAGGCTCTTGCAGCTCCAGCAGAGTTTTGGGTCCAGCTGCTCCAGCATTTTCCAGCTGCTGACCCCAGGAAGAAAGGCTGGACTTAGCAGAGAAGCTGGAAACCAGTCTCAGCTCTGCAGGTGACAAGAGGAATGCGAGTAGATTTAAATTTCACAGCGAATGGCTGATTGCCCTCCAGGAGAGGAGATGCAGCACGAGGTGTTGGATCCGAATGACACCCCTTTCCCAAATTCCCCACACCAGCACGGCTGGAGCGTGGGCCTTGCCAAGAGGAGACATTTGTCAGGGGGGAGCGGAAAACAGCTTTTTTTTTTTTGCTTTTTTTTTTGTAGGAGGCAGGGAAGAGAACAAAAAGTTTAGGAGAGGTAAACTCAGGCAGCGCACGGCAGAAGCCACGCGCTGGAGGAGTGTGAAAAATGGCCAGATGGAGGGGAGAGAAACTCTCACGGGGACTTGCCATCCTTGTTCTCCAGCCTTCTCCCTGCCTCTCCTGTCTGTCACCAGCCACACCCGCTCCCTCTCTGGCGGTGTAACACTGTCTGCTCCGTCTGGGGCTGTGCGATCACTCAGCGCCCTGCTGGGGCTTGTGTGTGGGGTGGAAGCTGCTTATCAACAGCTCTTTGGTGTTGTAACTACTACGAGCTCTTCCTGAATGGGAGTAAATTGCTCCTGGGGCTGCTGATGACAGAGTGACTTTTTGACCAGCAGAGTTATGTGAGCAGGGGAACCATGGAAGTGACAGCAGAGCTGGAGGATGGTGCAAGCACAGCAAAAGTGCTGGAAACTGCCTCCAAATGGGGTTTTTCCTTTGGGAAAACAGCACAAATGCCTCTTGTGCCCTGCAGTGCTGAAGAAGAACCAGAGTGATGGGTGTCCAGAATGCATGGAATAAGCTTCAAGTTTTCCAGCCTGACCCCGGATTTGTGACAGCACTCGCAGCACTCCAGGGACTCGTGGTGCGGGTAGGACTCGAAGAGGATGCACCAAACGTTAGAAACAAAGCTTGGGATTTGCTGAGTGGCTCTTGCTGGGAGTTTGCACAGAGAAAGCAGCTGAGAAGCCCAGCAGCAGGACCCCGGACCAGAAGACCCCCCTGAGGGTGCGCTCAGAGTGTGTTTCTGTTTCAAGAGGTGATGTAGCATGGGTTTTTTTCCCTTTCTGTCTTTCTAGGCCAGTTTCTCCGTCAAGGGGAGATCTTTTGGGACAACGCCAACTGCACCACCAAGTGCCGCTGCCTGGACTTCAACAATGAGATCCTCTGCCAGGACATGGCCTGTGGCCCCTTCGAGGCGTGTGAGACGAAGGCCAAATTCTTCCAGTGCGTGCCGGTGGAGAGCAGCACCTGCGTGGTGTTCGGAGATCCACATTACCACACCTTCGACGGCTTCCTCTTTCACTTCCAGGGTTCCTGCTCCTACCTCCTCGCCAGGCAGTGCTGGCCAGGCTCCCAGCTGCCCTACTTCAACGTGGAGGCCAAGAATGAGAACCGAGGCGGCTCCTCCGTCTCCTGGCTGAGGGATATTTTTGTGGAGGTCTACTCGCACAAGATTGTTCTCCCCAAGGGCAGCTTTGGGAAGGCAAAGGTAAGAGCTCTGCTGGAAGGGGAGAACTTGCCAGGTCAGCTCCTCTGAGGTGGCAGCAGCACTGTGCTGGCAGCCTGGAGAGTGTGGGATGGCACTCCTGGGCCTTGTGTGTCCTGGGGAATGGGCATGGGTGACATGAAGTGCCTGTAGGTTACCCATGGTTGTCCCTGTGTGCATGTCCCTACCCCAAGACCCCACCACAGTGCTGTCCTGTCTGTGTCCCAGCACGAGGCCTCTGCTATTCCATGCACCGTCTCAGCTTCTGAGTGTTGTCCCCACAGGTGGATGACCTGGTGGTGTCCCTGCCCATCTCCTTGGAACTGGGTGCAATCAAGGTCTACCAAAGCGGCCTGTCCACCGCCCTGGAGACTGACTTTGGGCTGCTGGTGACCTATGATGGACAGCACTACGCCTCAGTGTCCCTGCCGGGCTCCTACATCAACGCCACGTGCGGGCTGTGCGGCAATTACAACAAAGACCCCGAGGATGATGTCCTGCGCTCGGATGGGAGGATGGCCACGTCTGTCCCAGAGCTGGGGGAGAGCTGGCAGGTGCCACACCCCGAGCGCAGGTGCTCCACGGGCTGCCTGGAGAACTGCAGCCTCTGCGACCCCGCCACCGAGGCTCTGTACTTCACCCCCGAGTACTGCGGCTTCATCAACAAGAGCGGGGGCCCCCTCTGGGAGTGTGGCTCTGTGCTGGATCCCACTGCCTTCATCCACAGCTGTGTCTATGACCTCTGCAGCGCCAAGGACAATGGCACCGGGCTGTGCCAGGCCATCCAGGCCTATGCCACCGTGTGCCAGGCCCTGGGCATCTCGGTGGGAGAGTGGCGGAGCCAGACGGGATGTGGTGAGTGTTTGGGAGGAGGGGAGCAGTGCCAGGGGTTTGCCTGTGTGCCCAGGAGTGTGTGACAGGAGGGAGAGGAAATCCAAGGGAGGGAATTGCCTGAAGTGGAGGGAGTTGGGAGAGAACTGATTGGTCCCTCCTCTCCATGGCATCACACCCTTGCTCTGGCAAAAGTGTGGCACAAGTCAGGAGTGAGGTGGGAGCTTCACGTTGCTCTGGAGATCATCAGGTGCCATTAGGAGAGTTGGAGACTGGACTGGAATTGGGGACTGGTTGGTCAGTCCACCGTCCTTGTGGCCTGGGGCTATTTTGGAGAAGCCCAGGACTGGCCAGAGAGGCCTGGGTGGGAAATGGAGGGGGCAGTTCTACCACAGAGGGGTTCATGGGTCACTCCACATTTTCTCTGCTGTGGTCATCAGCTGCCATGAGGAGAGTTGGAGGCTGGACTGGAATTGGGAACTGGCTGGTCAGTCCACCATCTTTGTGGCCTTAAATAGTTGTGGGCAGCTCTGGGGCTATTTTGGAGAAGCCCAAGCCTGGCCAGGGAGGCCTGGATGGGAAATGGAGGGGCCAATCCTACCACTGAGGGCTTCATGGGTCACTCCACGTTATCTTTGCTGTGGTCAGGTGGCAGCTGACCTTGACCTGTGCTGTAACACAGCCCTTCTGTTTGTCACCCCTGTGCGCCCACAGCGGCGGCCGTGCAGTGCCCGGAGCTCAGCCAGTACTCGGTGTGTGCCAGCAGCTGCCCTGCCACCTGCTCAGACCTCACAGCCCCCCTGGCCTGCACGTCCCCCTGCACCGAGAGCTGCCAGTGCCCCGAGGGCCACGTCCTCAGCGCCGACCGCTGCGTCCCCGTGCAGGGCTGCGGCTGCGACGTCAATGGCCGCTACTACCCCGTCGGGGAGTCCTTCTGGGCCTCACCAGACTGCTCTGTGCAGTGCCACTGCGAGCCTGGAGGGGAGGCCAGGTGCTTCAACACCACCTGCCCCGAGGGAGAGATCTGCACCATCGAGAACGGCTACAGGGGGTGCTACCCGAAGCGGGAGACTGTGTGTTTGGTGGGGCAGGACCAGGTGCTGCAGACTTTTGATGGCATCACTTTCCCCTACCCGCTGGAACAGTCCTACACTCTGCTCAAGACCTGCCCAGAGAGGCCAGACTTCATCGAGGTGGATATCAACCAGAAGAAGGTTGGCTCTGCTCCCAACGGGCCGCGTGTCGTGAGGGCCCAGGCGGCCGGCCAAGAGGTGAAGATTGGAGGCACCAGGCTGCAAGACATTAAGGTAAAGGTGCTGTTCAGGGACAGCGTGGGAGGTGGTGGCTTGTGGTGTGAGCCAGTGGAGAAGGGCTTATGGGTCTGTGGCTGTGGACACCATCATGTGGAGGCCCATTGGGTGCCTGTGAAGTTGTTGCCACAGCGCTGCTCCTTCTGTTTGCTGAGGAGGCTTTCCTGCCTCCTCCTTCTCCACCAACTTGCTATTTCCCTAGAGGAAAAATTACTTTTTGTGGGGAAAAAATCAAAGATACAGCTGTATGACCTCACTCAGAGGAGGCTCTGGGCCTTGGAGGGTGGGTCTGGGTCAGGAAGTGTTTATAATGTGCACAGTGTGGTTGGGCAGGGCCACATCTCCCTCCCTGAAGCCTCTCCACCTTGTCTCTTGTAGGTGAATGGTTATGACGTGGAGCTGCCCTATTTCCACCCCTCTGGGCGCCTGGAAATCTACCGGACTGACAACAGCACCGTGATGGAGTCTGAGGGGCTCCTGGCCATCAGCTACTACGACTCCGGCCTCCTGGAGATCCGCCTCTCCACCTCCTACTTCAACTGCACCGGGGGCCTCTGCGGCCTCTTCAACGACAACGCCACCGACGAGTTCTGCCTGCCCAAGGGCAAGTTCACGGACAACCTGGAGCTCTTCCTGGAGAGCTGGACCACCTTTGATGAGATCTGCAACGGCGAGTGTGGGGACCTGCTCATGGCCTGCAACAATGACTCGGAGCTGCTCAAGTCCTACCGGAGCCGCTCCAGCTGTGGCATCATCAACGACCCCACCAACAGCTCCTTCCTGGAGTGTCACAGCGTGGTCAATGTCTCAGCTTACTACAGGACGTGCCTGTTCCGCCTGTGCCAGAGTGGGGGCAATGTGTCAGAGCTCTGTGACTCGGTGGCACGCTATGCCAGCGCCTGCAAAAACGCCGACGTGGATATCGGCCAGTGGAGGAGCCACAGCTTCTGCCGTGAGTCCACCAAAAGCACTTCATCACCCAGGGTGGGGAGGAGGGAGTTTGGAACCCACCAAACCCAAGCAGAGTCTTTTTGTTGGGGATTTGTGCAGAGGTGGAGCAGCTTTTGGTGCAGGATGCTGGAATCTCAGGCAGTAGTTCCTGGTGCCAGCAGAGACAGATTTCCCAGGGAAGCGGTGGCATTTCAGGAGGCAGCAGAAGTTTTATGGAGCATTCCGGAACTGCAGATGGTGTCTGGCGGTGCCCTACGCCACCACCAGAGGATAATTTGAATAACACTGGGGTTTAGCTGTCGCTGTAAACTTGCTGTGGATGGGAGAACATTCATAATTCAGAAGCAAATGTGAAAAATCCCGAGTGTGGAAGTAGATGGTGAAAAGGCTGTGCCTGTCTCTGCTTCAGAGGTTTCAGGGAGGTGTTTGTTTGGGAAATGACAGGAGGAGGTGATGTGTGGCACATGGCAGGACAGGGCTGAGATGTGAGGGGGGTGATGACTGAGGGGAGAAGGGATTGCAAAGGAAAGGGGATGAACCAGTGGCCACAAGATGCTGGGACTGTTTCCCCTTTTTTTTCCCCTGAACCCGTCACCACCCGCTTTTTGCCTGTTCCTCACCCCGTGCTGTCGGAGCTGGGGGCTCAGGCTCTGCGTTTGCCAACCCTGCAGCTCTCTCCTGCCCGGAGAACAGCCACTTTGAGGAGTGCATGAGCTGCGTGGAGACCTGTGAGAGCCTGGCCTCGGGCCCCGTGTGCAGGGACACCTGCTCAGAGGGCTGCCAGTGCGACGAGGGCTTCGCCCTGCGCGGCACCCACTGCATCCCGCGCCGAGAGTGTGGCTGCAACTTCGAGGGCAGGCAGCTGGCCACCAACCAGACCTTCTGGATGGACATCTCCTGCCACTTCCTGTGCTACTGCAACGGCTCGGACAACAGCGTGTACTGCGAGAACGTGTCCTGCAAGGATGATGAGTACTGCCTGGAGGAGAACGGCCTCTACTACTGCCACGTCCGCACCGATGCCTCCTGCATCATCTCGGGCTATGGGCACTACCTGACTTTTGATGGCTACTCCTTCGACTTCCAGAGCAGCTGTGAGCTGGTGCTGTGCACCACCATCTCCCGGCCCAGGGTGGAGCGCTCAGACACGTTCCCGACGTTCACTGTCACGGCCAAGAACGAGGATCGGGACACCTCTCTGGCCCTGTGGGTGAAGCAGGTCGAAGTGGAGGTCTTTAATTACAACATCGTCATCCACCGTGCCTACAAATACACTGTGATGGTGAGTGCAGGGCCATGATTATTTCTGCAGGTGTGACTCCCAAACTGTGGAGCAAAATCCCTAGACATTAGGCCTTGGTTTGCAAGGTTTTCTGGGGGTCAGGCCATGCTTGGGCTCATCCTAGTGTGCTGCCAGGCACAGCTTTTGGAGAGGGTTTCTGTCTTGGCTGCCTTGTTTTGGGTGTGGAGGCGAGGCCAGCAGGGACCTTTCTTTTTCATTTGTGTCCTTCTGTGGAAGCTCCCACCATCACTCCCCCTCACAGCATGCCTTGTCTCCTCCCTGCAGGTCAATGATGAGCGTCTCTACCTTCCCCTGAAGCTGGGCCAGGGCAAAGTGAACATTTTTGCCTTTGGTTTCCACATCGTGGTGGAGACTGACTTTGGGCTGAAGGTGGTGTACGACTGGAAGACCTTCCTGTCTGTCACCATCCCAAGGGCCTTCCAAAACCTCACTTATGGCCTCTGTGGCCGCTATAATGGCAACCCTGAGGATGACCTGGTGGCCTCAGGGGGGACACTGGCCACCAGCATTGGTGACTTTGTGCAGAGCTGGGCCAAGCGGGACACCTTCTGCCGCGTGGGCTGCGGTGATCGCTGCCCGGCCTGTGGCAAGGTGGAAGGATTCTGGAAGCCCCAGCAGCTCTGCAGCCTCATCCCCAGCCAAAGTGGCGTCTTTGCCAAGTGCCACAGCAAGATCAACCCTGGCTTCTTCTACAAGAACTGCCTCTTTGACACCTGTGTGGATGGGGGGGCCATGCAGACAGCCTGCAGCTGGCTGCAGAACTACGCCAGCACGTGCCAGACCCAGGGCATTGCTGTCACTGGCTGGAGGAACTTCACCTCGTGCTGTAAGTGCCACCCTGCCTCCAGGTCCTTCTTTTCCTGGGGTGCCAGGGAAGGAGGAAGGGGGCAATAGCCTGGCAGCCAATCCCTCCCACGCCTGCTGGGTGAGGTGAATGAAGTCTGGGGCACAGTATTCCCTTGGAATTTTCACAAACTGCACATGGTACAGAGGAGCATGGATGGGAAAAGGGCAAGTCTCAAGGTCAGAAGGGACAGGGGTGGAAAATGGAAAGCCTCAAGCTCAGAAGGCATCAGCCATCCCCCACTGTTAACCAGGGTTTATATCAGCCAGCCTCAATGCCAGCAGTACATGTTTGCTCTAATGAAGCTG
Source organism: Argya squamiceps (assembly GCA_037834095.1). Classification (NCBI taxonomy): domain Eukaryota; kingdom Metazoa; phylum Chordata; class Aves; order Passeriformes; family Leiothrichidae; genus Argya; species Argya squamiceps. The sequence goes on along the minus strand of JBBMKD010000085.1, from coordinate 4,643,645 downwards.
CAGCCCCTTGTCAATAAGATGACGATGTGCTGTTCAATCAGGCTCCTGAGGATGGGCATCGCACGCTTCCCCGGCAGCCAATCTGTCTGGCAAATCGGATGGGAAGTAATTGTCTTTGCTAACGAGACTGAAAATTAAATTTGTGTTGTTTTTCCCTTCTAACAAGCAAGCTCATGGCTCAGGGCCCCTGCTGTCACGGGGTGGCAAGGCCACAGACTGGCACCACGCATGACAGGCCTGAATCAGTCCCTGGTGGGGAGCCAGGTCGGTTGTGCCCATGGAGCTAATCTGTATTGTCTGTTTTGTCCCCTGTTCAGCTGTCAGCTGTCCCCCCAACAGCCACTACGAGAGCTGTGTGTCCCTGTGCCAGCCCCGATGTGCTGCCATCCGGCTGAAGAGTGACTGCAGCCACTACTGTGTGGAGGGCTGCCAGTGTGACCCCGGCTATGTCCTCAATGGCAAGAGCTGCATCCTGCCCCACAACTGTGGCTGCTACTCTGATGGCAAATACTACGAGGTAAGCAGCTCTTGGGGCCTGCTCCCCCTCTCTGGATGATATTTCTGGGCAGAGTTGGAGGGGGATGACAGTCAGGGTGGGCTGGTAGCAAGGCTGGAGAGGAGAGGGATGTCCTTTCATGGTGTGCTGTATAGCAAGTATTTCTATCCAGAAAACACCATCATGTTGGGTGAAAATGACCTGGGTGTCAGACACAGGAGGGAGCTGATAGAGGTGGGATGGAGAGAAGGGTGGTGACTGGGAAGACTCTTTGATCAGTGCTGAAGTCCAGTATTGTATGATCACATTGTGCTAGGTATTCACACATCACAGATTTAGTGTTTCACATGAAATTTGCTTTTTCATAGCTACTGGCTGCCACTGAGGAGTTTGAAGCAGAAGGATGTTTGCTGATAGCATTGGCCATATCATAGTGGGTTGTATTTTGTGCCAGTGAAACTGTTCTGTGTAAGGTGCCTTTGAGGAGCCAGTATTGGGGTACTGGTTCAGTCCTGGCTCCATGAGAAGCCAGTTATCGGGGTACTGGTTTAGTACTGGTTCCATGAGGAGCCAGTATCAGGGCACTGTCATATGGGCTGCCTTGCAGATGGGTTTGTGGCTGGCAGAATGCAAGAGAAAGACCGACGGGGTATTAAGCACTGTGGCTTTGTGTGTGCACAAGAGGTGAGGGAGGTTGTGGTGGCAGTGCAAACGTGAGTGTGGGTAGCAGAGATGCTGCAAGGTAGGTGCAAGCTGCCAGGGTGTTCTCTGCACCCTTTCCTTTGCTCATGCTTGTCGTGTGAGGGAGGGGTGTAAACCTTGTCCCAGACATCCTCAGAGGCTGGCGGGGCAGCCGGTGACGGGTCCCGCTTTCAGCCCAAGCAGCTCTTCTGGAGCGGGGACTGCACCCGGCGCTGCCGCTGCTTCCGGCGTAACCTGATCCAGTGCGACCCGCGGCACTGCAAGTCTGACGAGGAGTGCGGGTTGCGCAACGGCGTCCGCGGCTGCTTCAGCACCCGCAGCTCCTTCTGCCTGGCGGCCGGCGGCGGCGTCTTCCGCACCTTCGACGGCGCCTTCCTCCGCTTCCCCGCCAACTGCGCCTTCGTCCTCTCCACCATCTGCCAGAAGCTGCCCGATTTCTCCTTCCAGCTCATCATCAACTTCGACAAGTGGTCCTCGCCCAACCTCACCATCATCTCCCCCGTGTACTTCTACATCAACGAGGAGCAGATCCTCATCACTGACAGGAACACTGTCAAAGTGAGGTCTCATCCAGGGGGGTCCAGCCCCTCCAGAGTGGGGCTGGGAGGGGGTAGTGGATAGAGTCCAGGCTGCACAGTAGTCTCCACAATGGCCCCAGACTACGGTCAATGTTTTCACAGCTGGGATAGTGGGAAGCAGCCGTGGAATCTTTTATGAGTGGCTCACGCCCACATCTGTAGGCAGAGGATATGGGAGGGATGTCAGTTCTGTCTCCTTTTCTCAGGTGAACGGAAGCCACGTGAGCATCCCCTTCGTCACGGGGCTGTCCACCAAGATCTTCAGCCAGGAAGGCTTCCTGGTTATCGACTCCAGCCCTGACATCCAGATCCGCTACAACGGCTTCAACGTCATCAAAATCACCATCGGGGAGCGGCTGCAGAACAAGGTCTGCGGCCTCTGCGGCAACTTCAACGGCGACCGCACCGACGACTACGCCACGCTGCGGGGCAAGCCGGCCGTCAGCAGCGTGGTGCTGGCACAGAGCTGGAAAACCAACGGCATGCAGAAGAGGTGAGTGGCCAGACAGCCCTTTCCCACCAGGAGGGAGTGGGAATTGGGAGCAGGGCTGGCTGTGAAAGGAGCCCCCACGATGTGTCCGGTGCCCACAGCTGCAACGAGCTGCAGTACTCGCAATACGCCGCCTCCTGCGACAACGTGCAGATCCAGGAGCTGCAGAGTGACAGCTACTGCCTGAAGCTGACCGACATGAAAGGCTTCTTCCAGCCCTGCTACGGCCTCCTGGACCCGCTGCCCTTTTATGAGTCCTGCTTCCTGGATGGCTGCTACAACCACAAGAAGGTACAGCTGTGCGGCTCACTGGCTGCCTACGGAGAAGCCTGCCGGACCTTCGGCATCCTGGGCACCGAGTGGATCGAGAAGGAGAATTGCTGTAAGACAACTGGGGCTGCTCAGGTCGAGGGGAGCCATGTCTCACTGGCTAGAGGTGGCTGCCCCACGGTCTGAGGGTAAAAGGTTGTGTTTGTGCTGTGTCTTGTGCTGTTTAGCAGGAGTGGTGGAAGATCCCTGCGTGGGCGCCGACTGCCCCAACCGCACCTGCGAGCTGGACAACGGTGGGGAGCTGTGTGGCTGCATCGAGCCCCCGCCCTATGGGAACAGTGAGTCCTCTGCTCCTGGCCCTATGGGAACAGTGAGTCCTCTGCTGCTGGCTGTGGGGTCAGTGCCGAGCTCCACGTTGGGCCATTATGCCACAGGGGCTTTGGGAAGGGACGTGCTGAGGGCTGTGACCTCTGCCAAGATGGGTTTCCTTGGCTGTGCAGAGTTCAGGAGGGGAGCAGAGAGCAGGGAACAGCTTTTCTGGGGTGCACATTATGGGCATCTCTGGCTTGGGAGCACTTTGAGCAGCAGGGATGTAGGATGGGCAGAGCACGCTGCAGGAGATGATCCCAGCCCCTTTCTGGTGGTGGAAAGAAGTGGCAAGGGGCCATTTGTGGTGATCCAGAGTTGTGTCATCTTCTCCTCCAGCCACCCACGACATCATTGATGCAGAGGTGACCTGCAAGGCTGCCCAGATGGAGGTGTCCATTTCGAAGTGCAAGCTGTTCCAGCTGGGCTTTGAGCGTGAGGGCGTGCGGGTCAACGACCGCCACTGCCCCGGCATCGAAGGGGAGGACTTCATCTCCTTCCAGATCAACAACACCAAAGGCAACTGTGGCAACCTGGTGCAGGTGAGCTGGGACATGGGGCACATAGGGCTGGGGCAGTCCACTGCACTCCAGCTCAACTCCAGGGTTGGGGCAGGTCAGTGCAAGTGATGCTTGGGAGGTGCTTTGATGGGCTGGGGATCAAGGAGAACACAGGAAGGTTTTGTAGAGTAAGGATGCAATTCCAAGCCCCACCATTCCATACCCCTTCTGGCCAGAGGTGGGGGGTCCGCAGGTCCCTCATCACACAGCTCATTCAGTGGTGCTCATTAGGAGCAGGGAAGCAGGGACAGCTGGAATTAACTGTCCCTGTGCTCCCTCTGCAGTCCAACAGCACTCACATCGTGTACAAGAACACGGTGTGGATCGAGAGTGCCAACAACACGGGCAACATCATCACCCGGGACAGGACCATCAATGTGGAGTTCTCCTGTGCCTATGAGCTGGACATCAAGATCTCCCTGGATTCAGTGGTGCGGCCCATGCTCAGGTAGGAGCAGGGCCTGTTACACAGATGGGTGAGGCAGCAAGGCAACAATCTGGGGGTTCAAAACCTTTCCACAAACTGAGCCAGTATATTTTTGCCATCGTTAGTGTGATCAACCTGACGGTGCCAACGCAGGAAGGGAGCTTCACCACCAAGATGGCCCTGTACAAGAACTCATCCTACAAGCACCCGTACCGGCAGGGCGAGGTGGTGCTCACCACCAGGGATGTGCTCTATGTGGGGGTCTTTGTGGTGGGGGCCGACTCCAACCACTTGATCCTGATGCTGAACAAGTGCTATGCCACCCCCTCACGGGACAGCAACGACAAACTGCGCTACTTCATCATCGAGGGAGGGTGAGTGACCACCACCCCGTTGTTTTTTGTGCTGTTTTTTGCTGCTGGAAAGGCAGTGGTATCACTGGGATAAGGACCTTTTGGCCAATGAGATGGTTGATGAAAATCTGGAAAGGGTGAGGAGCAGTGTTGTTAGAGCAGGAGTTAATTTGCCTGGTGTAGACATAGCCAGAAGACCTGCATTTGACAGAGTACCAGGTGCAGAGAGAGGCACTTTCCTTGTGTCAGTGATGCTGTGGACAATACTGCAGGAGACAGTGGGATATGGAGCATGGCACAGGCATTTTGGGAAGTTGGAAACACCAGAAAGAGGTGACAGAGGCAGGGCATGACACCCTTGTCCAGACAAGCCATGGCAGGGTCTAAGCTCTCCACTGTAGGACCTGGGGTGAGGGGCCTTATGGGGACAGGGAGAGTCCCAGTCACAGGAGGGTGGTGCTGAGCCATCAGTGCTTTGCACAGGTGCCAAAACATGAAGGACAACACCATTGGCATAGAGGAGAACGGGGTGTCCCTGACCTGTCGCTTCCACGTCACCGTCTTCAAGTTCATTGGGGACTATGATGAGGTTCACCTGCACTGCGCCGTCTCCCTCTGTGACTCTGAGAAATACTCCTGCAAAATCGTGAGTGGGGCCACTGCAGGGGAGGGGATGCTTGATTTGAAGGGTTCTTCCAGAGTGCAGTGAGCCCTGCTGATGTGGCTTTGGAGAAGTGACCAGAGATGTTGCCCTAGGGGTGAGGTGGGAGGGTTGTGTGTCCCTGTAGGCACGGGGAGGAGATGCTCTGTCATGGGCAGGTCACCTCAGGACTTGTGATCTCTCAGCCTGTTTGTAGGGTCCCTTTGGGAGCTGGGACAGCTGGAGGGGCACAGAGGGGGCCTGGGCAGAGGATGAGGGTGACAGAGGTTGTGTTTATCCCCAAACAGAACTGCCCTCAGCACACAAGGATGGCCAGTGCCTTCGCTGAGGAGTCCAAGGAGCAGATCCTCTCAGTGGGGCCTATCAGGAGGAAGCGTAAGTGTGGGAGCCCAGGGAGGGCTGGGGGCTTTGTCAGCCATCCCAGCCTCAGGCAGCCAAGCACCAGGGGCTTGGGGTGTGGGAGCATGGCTCAGGTGTCCCCCTTTGCTGTTTGTGCCCAGGGTCGGACTGGTGCGAGGACAACGGAGGCTGTGAGCAGATCTGCACCAGCCGGGCGGACGGGCCTTTGTGCAGCTGTGTGACAGGGACACTGCAAGGGGATGGCAAGAGCTGCAGGGGCAAGTACCAGGGTCAGGGTGGGCACAGCAGGGCACTGCCACTCCCAAACTGAGGGGCTGTGGGGTGTGAGCAGTGTGGGGAAGGTGGGTGGGATGTGTGGAGTTATCATTGTAGGAGATGAAAGAAAGATGAGAGACTTCAAATATTTCAGAAAAAAATTTCTATAAAAAACTTTTTCCTAATATCCAACCTATATTTCCCTTGGTGCAGCTTAAGGTTGTCCTCTTATTCTTCTTAAGTCCTCTTATTCTGTCAGTTGCTGCCTGGAGAAAGAGACCAACCTCCCCTGACTACAACTTTACAACTATCTTTCAAGGAGTTGTAGAGTGATAAGGAGTGATGTTTTGTCCTCATCCTCCTTATAAAAAAATACTCAGGGAAGCCTCATAAGTACTTTAGGGATGTGCTGTTGGTACAAACAGCAGTTGTGTCCTGTTGCTGTAGGACACGAAAGACTCACAAATATTTTGGAAGGCAAAGAGCACAGAAAAAAAGCTTTATTGTCTAATTCTTACTGCCTTTTATAAGGTGTTCTTATACAGACTTAACATGGTTGGTGAATAGGAACAACACCTCTCTGATGCCTTGGGTTAAACCAGTGAAACAGCAAAACACCACCTGGAGAAAGATTGTTTGGCGAAAGGAGAGTTGTTTGCCAAGATTGTTTTGAGAAGAAGCTTTCTTGAGAAATTTTTCCTTGGGGAAAAAGTCAGCAGCTGCCAGCAGGCTGAAATCTCTCAGACCTAGAAATACCAGGCCCACATGGCGTGTTGCAGACAGAAGGGGTGTGTAAGGCAGGTGTGCACTGTCCCTGTCACCTGAGGGCTGTGAGGGCACTGCTGGCAGGTTCTGAAGAGCTGCCAGGCAGCTGCAGGGGAGGGGATGACACCTGCATGGCACAGGGCAGGGTAAATACCGTGGGCAGAGTTTGGGGGGGGCTATCACTGAGCTTGGGCATTTGGGTGGGCACCAGCCTGGCATGATTTGAGGGGCATTTGGGAGGGAGGCACACACCCAGAGCCCCAACTCACGTGGATCTCTTTATGTTGGCAGCCTCCAGCTCTTCGGGGGAGCACCGAGCCCGAGTGACCCTCCTGCTGGCGGCCCAGCTGTGGCTGTGGCTGCGCTCAGCCCCGCGGCACCTGACCTCGTAGGCGCGGCCCCGCCGCCCAGCCAAAAACTCTTCTCGCGTCAGCCTCGAGTCTTTGTAGGGTAGGAGACAGCCCCCCCTGCCGTGGCCACGCCGCTGCCCACCCGGCCATGCTGCGAGGAGGCCAAGGGGTGTCACCAGGAGAGAGAGGGGACGCAGAGCCGGAGGGAAGGTGACACCTGCAGCCGGCACAGCGGCAGCGACGGCGAGACCGAGCAGGATGTTCTCCAGCAGCGATGTGGGACTGGGGTTTTGGGGGTTTTTTTTACAGCTTTCCATCATTGATGTGGACTCAAGGAAGGGGTTTTGCAGCTTTTCCCCAGGCTCTCCCTTGTGGGGTGCGCTGTAGGTGGCCCACAGCACTGTCGGTAGTGTGGGATGGGATGGAGCACGTGCTGTCCCCTCACATGGACAGCTGCAGGTCTCCACTGGCCTTGGGAGCTGCCACCAGGGTCTTATGAGCTCACAGATTCAAGCAGAGGTAGGTTTTGGGGCACTGCCATCACTGGATGCTGTGACACGTTGGGACTGTGTCACCCTCTGGCTCTGCAGAGCAGAGGTGGTGCTGAGGTTTGGTTCAGAGAGCCAAACTCATCCACAGGGGGCTGGAAATCTTGGCATTGTGCTGTGGTGGTGACAAGCTGGTGCCAATAGTTGGCAAGAGGTGCTTTCTGGTGGGCAGGAACAAGATCAGAGGAAGGAGGGATGAAATTGCCTGCTGTGTGTGCATGGTGGGCAAGGGCTGAGGGTCAGAGCAGCGCTGGGGTCTGCGAGCACAGGGCAGCATTGGGGTGCCTGCTGAAAGAGTGGGGAGCAGCCTTGGGGTGCTGGTGGCTGTGGGGGGGCTGTCTGTGTTGGTGTCTTGTCTTGTGTTTGTACTCTGTGAAATGGCTGCGTGGGAATAAAAAGTGTTGTAATCCTTGGTAAGCACTGGCTCTGTGTGATGAGGATGGGGAGCAGCAGCAGGCCCTGGGAGGACACACAGAGTCCCTGGGAGGGATGAGCAGGGAGTTTTGGGGTGCCAGGCAGGGGCACACCACAGCTGAGGGCACGGGTTTGGGGCTGGAGTGTGGGTCTGGCAGGTTTGCCATGGGGTGGGCTGGGACGTAGGGCAGGAGGAGCAGAGGAGATTTGGGTTCTGGGGCAGGAGGGCAGCTGGTTCCCTTGCCTCAAGACAAGAGATGTGTAACAGGAAGTCATGGACTCTGCTCTACTTGTTCTTTGCCTCTCAGCTCCCTCTCTGTGCCTCCTCTGTGTGTGTGTTAGCTCTGAATTCTCTCCTTCACCCCTCTTTTCTCTCTGTGACTGTTTCTCTGCTTCCTGCTGCCTCAGTCCCCCATCTCTGTGCCTCTTTGCTCCCAGCCTGTGCCTCTCCTGTGTGCCTCTGATCTCTCTGGGCTTCTTTGCCATCCCTCTCCTGTCCCTGCTCCCTCTCTGTGCTCACTCTCAGCAGGGTTCAGTCTCTCTGCTTTTGCTCTCTGTTCCCAGCCTCTCCTGTCTGCCTCTGCTCTCTCTGTGCTCCCTCCCTGTGTTTCTTTGCCCTCTCTCCTGTCCCTGCTCCTCTCTGTGCTCACTCTCAGCTGTGTTCAATCTCTCTGCCTTTGCTCTGTTTGCTCTTTGTGCCTCTTTGCCCTCTCTCTCCCCTATTTGCTCTCTGCTCTCTCTGCCTGTTCCCCCTGCACCTCCCTCTTTGCTCTCCAGGTCTCCCCATCTCCTTCTCCAGTCCCTCTTTGCCTCCCCCTGCCCCAGGCCGTGTCTCTCACCCTTATCTCAGCGTTAATGAATGACCTGCCCAAGGATTCCAGCAGTGTGAGGGGGCTGGTGCTGCCTGAGGGGCAGCCTGGGCACTCTGTGGGGGGACACCCCGAGGATGGAGGGGCTCCCCGGGGCACTGGAGGTGCTGATGGTGCTGGCTGGCCCCTGCTGGGTGAGCAGGTGGGTAAAAAACTCCCGTGGTAACACGGTGGGGTGGTGGGGAGCACTGCCAGGGGGGTGATGGGGATGGTAATGAATTTCTTTGTGTCTTTAAAGGGTTTGACAGATTGTGCAAGCAGTGATGGTGAGAGGAGAGCCTGACTGGGGATCACAGTGACCACAGGACTGGCCACAGGACTGGCCACAGGACTGGCCATAGCAAAGACCACAGCAATGACCACAGCAATGACCACAGCTTCATGGGAGTTAATTTTCATGGAATCATACAACAGTTTGGGTTGGAAGAAGAAGAGACCTAAAAGCCCATCTCATTCCACCCCTGCCATGGGTTTTCCACTATTCCAGGTTGCTCCAAACCCCACTGTCCACTGTGCCAGACCCTCCCCACCCTCACAGGGAAGAATTCCTTGCCAAAATCCCATCTAACTCTGCTACCTTTACCCCCAAAGCAGAGCTGGATTTGCTACTTGAAATCCAGACTAGTCTGTAAAACTCCCCCTGGGATGTCAAACTCTCTCTGATCTTAAGCTCTTCAGGTTGTAATTAAATATTTCAAAATCAAGCTGATCACACACAGAAGCAAAATTAGCAACTGTCAGGCGGCCCAGGGTAAATCCAGCCATGGGCACTCACTTGGGGTGATGTAAACAGGACTTCAAGGCTCTCAAATCCTACAGCTGTGTTTAAAAAGAATTTAACAAAAAAACCAAAAAAAACCACCCCATAGCTCTCTTCAAACTCACTATTCCAAATGCATGTTTTCTTCTGCAGACTTCTGGCCCAAAGACTGATTACTTAGCTGTGTATTAACCATGATTAAAACCAAACCCTGGGTGCTGTGTGCTGTTAATGCTGTCAAGTCAAATAAATTCAATTTAAAGTTTCAAACAGTGTTGGTGTCTTTTTAAATCAATCCAAAACCTGCACCTTCAGAGGGTAAAGGTGTGGGGGGACAGAGGGACTCTGAGATTCAGCCAGCAGGGACAGAGCTTGGAGAGCTTTGAGCTGCTCCAAATGCCCAGGAATTTCTTCATCCTGAAATCAGAGAGCACAAGAGGAGCTGACAAGCAGGGCAGGGCCAGGGAGCTCTGTCAGGAATAATTTTGTTGACTCTGAATAACCCAAAGGAGCTACAGAACCCCCAAATTCTTTCTGATTAACCTCAAGTAAGTCCCAAAAGTGACCCCAAAATTAGGGGTCTCAGTCATTGGAGTCATTGGAGTTGAAACTCACGCTCTCCAGAAAATTTTGGGATTATTTTTGGATTTGCTTGAGGTCAAAACTTAAACTTTGGGGTCACTTGAGGTCATTTTGGGGTTACTAGAGGTCAAAACTGAAAATTTGGGATTATTATAGGTCATTTGGGTCAATCTAGGACATTAAGGTTACTAGAGTTCAAACTTGCTCGCCCAGAAAATTTTTTGGGTTATTTTTAAGGGTACTTTAGGTCATTTTTGAGGGTACTTGAGGTCATTTTGGGGTTACTGGAGGTCAAAACTGAAACTTTGGGGTCACTTGAGGTCATTTTGGTGTTACTAGAGGTCAAAACTTAAACTTTGGGGTCATTTGAGGTAATTTTGGGGTTGTTAAAGTTCAAGTTTTCCCTCTCCAGACCACTTTGGGGTTATTTTTGATCATTGGGTTTCAATTTCTCCCTCTTTGGGGACCAACTTTGATCATTTTATGTTTTTTTTCCTCCCCTGAACCAATTTTTGTCAATTTGACAATTTCCTTCCCACTCTGGTTTGTCCTCTGATCTCATCTCCATAGGATCTTTGTTATCATCTAACTTGTGGGGGGTTTTTTTAGGATTTACCATTTCTACTGCTTTGGGATTCAATGATGTGGTTTCATCTCACATCCAGCCACTCTGAGCCACCAGCTTTCCACAATAAGTTTAGGATTTATGTCATTCTCTGCCTCAGACTTTCACCCTACATTTGTGAACATCAGCAGCATCACCCCATTAAAAAACCCATTTATTTTGGTGGAAGCCACACTTATATCAAAGCAAATAAAATTGTCTATATGTTCTAATAAAAACAGCAAACAAGACTGATTTAAAATAATTTTTTTACTGAGAAATAATAGTTATCTGCAAATTTTTTCCCTGTTGAACCTGATTTTTAACTTAAATATTAATTTTAAATTTTAACTTAAATATTTCCCCCAGCTGAACCCAAATCTGTTTTATTCTAATGATTAAATAAAAATGATTCCAGAAGGAATGAAAGTTCTGGACAGGATTTTATCATGGAGCAGTTATGGATTTTCCCTCCACCACATTTCCATATCAATATCCTGCATCTGTGGATAAAAATGTGCATCAAACATACCGAATGTGTTGGACCCCCCAATGTAGGAAAGACCTGGACCTGTTGGAGAGATGAGCACAGAAAAACATCCTAAAAAAACCACCCAGAGTCCCTGCACCACCCAACCCACCCTGGTTTTTGGTTTATTTGTTTGTTCATGGGGATTTTAAAGCACTACAGGGAGTTTAAACCAGCACAAGGTTTAAAGCCAAGTGGAATAGTTTGTGCTGCCCCTGAAATAAAGTGGCTACAGGGACTTGGTGATGATTTTTTTGGGGTTAAAATTCCATTTGTAAGCACGGTTGGTACAGGAATAACTACAGCTTTAACCAGTGAAAATGACTTTAGGTCAAGATACAGCTTTTTTATTCAGCTGCCTTGCCAAAAAGTCCCACTGGAAATCATTTTCCCCCTTGTCTCTGTCCTACACTTGTCTGTATTTATGACACCAGCAGCTTGTAAATAACAAATGGGACTCAAGTTTCCTTATAAATCAGTGTTTCTGTCAAAAAAAATCCAACTTTAATGCCTATAACTTCAACAAAATATAATCTTCTGGACTGACTTTTATATTCTGAAGTTTCCCTTAAGTTCCACTGGGAAAAAAATCAAAAGAATTGGCTGTATCTTAATAAAAATAAGCTCGGGGGATACAATTTTTGCTCTTGTTGGGAAAAATTCTGTGCTTTTGGTGGCTGAGGCAATGTCAGAAATACACTTTGGTGAATCCCTCCACCCCTCCCTCCCAGATTTGTTAAAATAGAACTTCACAAGAAAATATAGTACAGACCTTTCCAGCTAAAAGCAAGCAGGGAATTCCCATGGATGCAGGAATTTGGGCAGAGAGATGAGCAGGAACGATGATTTGTGCTTCTCTGCTGGAGTCCCCATCCCTGTAGAGGTGGAAAGGTGTGAGCTGAAAAGAGGAAAAGAGATGTGTTACCTGGGGAAAACTCAGAGGGAAAAAACTCGGGGAAAAAACTCGGGGGAAAAAACTCGGGGGAAAAAACTCGGGGAAATTGGAGAGGGAGAGAGGAGGTGGGTCTGGAGACTGAGTAAAAGCTGCTGCACAGGAAACTGCGGGGGGAATAGAATAAAAAAAACAAATACTCAAAGAAAAAGGGTTGCAAACTGTCTGCGAGGGTGGGGACGCACAGGGTGCCCGGAAAAGCTGTCCCTGGATCCCTGGGAGTGTCTAAGGTCAGGCTGGACGGGGCTTGGAGCACCCCAGGACAGTGGAAAGTGTCCCTGCCCTGTATAGGGTGAAACCGGATGGTTTTTTAGGTCCCTCCCAACCCAAACTGCCGCCAGGGATGTCCCCCCGCCATCGCCACCGAGGGGACAGCAGGGAAGGGGCTCAGAGGGAGGAGAATTCCCCCTGGGGCAGCGCTCAGAGGGACCGGAAGGACCGAGAAAGGACCGCGGAGGAACCGGCAAGATCCGCACGCCCCGCCCTGGCCACGCCCCAATTATGACCACGCCCAATCATAGACCACGCTCCCAAACCACGCCCCCAGAAATGACTCCGCCCATAGCCCATGACTCCGCCCATAGCCCATGACTCCGCCCCCAGCCTATGACTCCGCCCCTTTTTACCCGCTGACGTCACCGCCCGAGGTGGTGCGAGCGCCTCCGCCGGTGACGTCACGTGGCGCTACCGCGCGGCCCCGCCCCCAGCCCCGCCCCCGCCCCGCGCCGCTCCGGGACCCCGGGCAGGTAACGGGATGCGGGATTTGGGGTACGGGGATTTGGGGTACCGGGATGGGGGGGTACGGAGTGGGGCACACCGCCGGCAGGACCCCCGCTGGCCGCTGCCCTCCCCGCCAGCGTCACCCTCTCCCCGTTTCCAGCACCCCGCGCTTCCGTCCCCACCGCTGGCCGTGCCACCTGCGGCTCCTGTGCACGGTGACCTCCCCCTTGGCCACCCACCCTGCCCGGGGACCCCCGAGGAGCGCCCCGCAGGGCACGGAGCGGAGCCCGGCGCCCCATGTGCTGCCCCAAAAGGGGGTTTGCACCCCAGACCCACATCGCGCTGTCACCCGTCCCGCTGCCACCCACAGCCCGCCGTCCCCTGGCATAAGCGCCCGCTCCCGCAGCAACACAGCGCAGAATTAGGCGAGCCCCCCGCTTCCAGGCTTTACACCCACAACCTCCATGTCCCAGATTTGCTCCCCAGTCTCAGCTAAGGTGATCCAGACAGATGGACAACATCCCAGCGCTGCCACCCCCCTGCCCACAGCCTGGCGGGCACCCGATTTCCCGTGCCCCTATGGGCGATAGGGAGGGACATCCTTGAGCAGTCACACCAACTCCTTTTTTCCCACAGGAGCCACCATGGATCTGGTCCTGGAAGCCGCGGACCGGCACCTCCTGACGCCGTACGTGTACCCGGCGGGGTGGCCCGAGGGCGAGCCGTGCCGCCAGCTCCTCAGCCTTTTTGTCATCACCAACCTGGGCGCCCTGGCCCTCTACCTGCTCTTTGGCACCCTCAGCTACTACTTCATCTTTGACCACGAGCTCATGAAGCATCCCCAGTTCCTGGAGGTGGGTGCACCTTGCTGACTCCTCACCCAGGCCCTGCATGGCACTGTCCCCCTCGCCATCCTCTTGTTCATTCCAAATGTCACCTGCTGTCACCTCTTGTGGCACTGGCTGTCACATCCACCCCTCTCAGCCTGCTGTTGCCTTTGATTATCCCTGACCAGAAGCAAGTGCCACAACCCCCTAAACCCAACACCCAGTGTGAGCCCTGCCCTGCCCCAAGCACAGCTGTCCCCTGTGAGCAGCACCCTGTGTCCCACACCATGGCACAGGTGCCACGACAAAGGGGTGGCCAAGATGCCAGCCCTCCCAGCCTGATGAGGGGCATTGGGGGTTTCAGATGTCCTTTATGCCCTTGGCCCTTCTTGCTGGAACCCACAGAACCAGGTGAGCCCTGACTCCTTTTGCCACACCCTGCAGAACCAGGTGAGCCAGGAGATGTTCCTGTGCCCCTGATTCCTCTTGCCACAGCCCACAGAACCAGGTGAGCCAGGAGATGTCCCTGTGCCCCTGATTCCTCTTGCCACACACCCCACAGAACCAGGTGAGCCAGGGGATGTCCCTGTGCCCCTGACCCCTCTTGCCACACACCCCACAGAACCAGGTGAGCCAGGAGATGTCCTTGTGCCCCTGACCCCTCTTGCCCACAGAACCAGGTGAGCCCTGACCCCTCTTGCCATGCCTCACAGAACCAGGTGAGCCAGGGGATGTCCCTGTGCCCCTGACCCCTCTTGCCACACACCCCACAGAACCAGGTGAGC
>JBBMKD010000085.1:4595795-4622558 GCA_037834095.1 Argya squamiceps | reverse complement strand
CCGAGCCCATCCAGGTGTACGGACAGGTGAGCCCGCAGCGCGGATGGGGAGGGGGGGGACACAGGCGGGGCTCGGCCCCCGGAGAACGCCGCGCTCCATCCGTCCATCGATCCGTCCATCACCCCCCTGTGCCCATCCATCCCCGGGGGTCGCGGCGCGTCCCGCCTGGGGAAGGGTCGGTGCGGGGTTCTGTGCTGAGAGCAGCGCGGATTGAGGCGCCGCTGGAGCCTGCCCTGGGCTCTGCCCGCATCCCTCGGCTCTCCCCGCATCCGCGGTTCTGTCTTCATCCCTCGGCTCTGCCCTGCATCCTTCGGCTCTGCCCGCATCCCCCGGCTCTCCCCTGCATCCCCCGGCTCTGCCCTCAGCCGCTGGCTTTCCCCGCGTCCCCCGGCTCTGCTCTCATCCCCCGGCTCTGCCCTCAGCCGCTGGCTTTCCCCGCGTCCCCCGGCTCTGCTCTCATCCCCCGGCTCTGCCCCGACTCTCCTCATCCCCCGGCTTTGCCCGCATCCCCCGGCTGTGCCCTCGGCTCTCCCCGCATCCCCCGGTTCTGCCCTCATCCCTGCTCTCCCCGCATCCCCCGGCTGTGCCCTCATCCCCGGCTGTGCCCTCGGCTCTCCCCGCATCCCCCGGGTCTGCCCTCATCCCTGGCTCTCCCCGCATCCCCCCGGCTCTCCCCGCATCCCCCGGCTGGCCGCGGTCACGTTGGCGGTGGTACTCGCGGGCTGGTTCCCGGCGAGATGCGCTCCCGGAGGGAGCAGCCAAGGGCACGCGGCAGGGATTGGGGCCGGGCATCCCCCGCCGCCGGGGAGCCGGGAAGGGACAGGATTCCCCGCGGGCAGCGGCGCCTCCAGGGATGCTGGCGGTGAGCTGGGGGGCAGGGGGAGGTGACGCCGGGGGAGGAAGGCATGGCTATTTGTGAGGCACCGTGTCCTTCCCCGTGAGAAGGGCTCCTTGCGTGTCTAAGCCATCCTCCACTGATCCTTGGGAAATCCAGAGTTTTTCACGGCAGGAAAAGACAGAAACTGCTATTTCTGAAAATATCCATGCTCGGGCTCGATTCACTGGCAAGTTTTGCTGCCAGGACCACGGAGGTTCCCCCTCACCCCCTTCTTTTGCATCTCTTTTGGGTGGTGATGACAAATTGCACTTGGACTTTCGGCTGGGGAAAGCTTCAGCCTTTTAAAAGGCTCTGCTTTATTTTGGATGTACCCACGCATGCTGTCTGCACTTTTCTGCCCTACTTGATCCTCCTTGCTGACACTGCCTGTGTCCCCATCACGTGCCCAAAATGCTGATGGGGGGGGGACCAGCCCATGGAGGGCTTGAGGAGAGGCTTTGAGCCTTCAGTGACATCTGCCTTTGCCCCCTTGGATAGTCCTTTCCCCTCAGGTGCTCTATAATTTCCCCTTTTTTGCTACTTATAGGATGAGAAGGAGCCAGTCACGAGGCAGGGCTGGTCCTGGAGCTGCTGGAGGGGCACACGCAGGGCTGGAGCTGCTCCTAAAGCCCTTCTGTTCCCTTGTTTAGGGAAAAGCTGTTCCTCCTCCCCTTGAAAATCTGCTTCGCCTCCTCTACCTCCTCAGCGTTTGGCTGTTTTTAGCATAACACAGCTACCCCATTTTAGAAGAAAACATGACACTTGTCTCTCATCCACGGCAAGGCTTTGGTGGCACTTTCCCTTCTGTCCCCCGCCCCGTGCCTTCTGCCCAGCCCACCTGCCAGGTGCTCCAGCAGGAATGTCCCTGTCACCTGCACACCGAGCTGCAGGTCCAGGAGGGTGCAGTAACCCTGTCACTAACCAGGACAGGGCTAATAGGAAGCAGTGGGAGTTCAATATTTCCCACTGTTTTGGATTTTCTCATTGCCTCAAGCTTCCAGAGGGGATTTGCCTGGGGAATGGAGATGCTCTCACTGGCAGCAGAGCTCACAGCACCCGTCCCTTCCTCTGCTTTTGGGCAGGACACACGGATTTTACAGCCCAGGTGTGTCACCAAGAAGAGTTGCTCGACACCAAACAACATTCCTGAGTTCTCCCAAGTGCTACAGTGCTTTAAATCAGGGGTTTGCTTTAATCAAAGGGACAAGAGGAAGCCTGGATGCCCTACAGATCTGACCACACTAATGCCTGGGGAGCTGGAAAAGCCGTGCAGCACCGTGCCATGGGGTCTCGTGCCTGGTCACAAGCACCCAACAATCCCCGTGACCCTCCCTCCCCCAGCTCTCTCTGGCACTCCAACAGCAGCAGAAAATCGTGCAGGCAAAGCACTCCTCTCTCAGGGCCATCAGCATAAGGGGCAGTGCTTGGAGAGAGCATCCTTGTGGCGTGTCACTGCAGTCCCTTATCTGGGACACATCCCGCTCCTTTGGCAGGTCACTCGGCCATATGCCACGCTCTGGCTCGTGCCCCAGAGCTCCCAGCCCTTCCCTGGCTCTCCACTGTGCTCCTGAAACAGGCTGGTGGGACAGCTGAGAGCCCAGGCTCAGCTCAGGGGTGGGGGAAAGGGGGTTTGCTGCTGGCGTGGGTGATGTCATCAGGGGAGCAGAGGGAGGGATGCATGCTCTGGCTGGATCTGAGCAGGGGAAGAACATCCAAAGCCTTTGTAGCTCCTCAGGAGCCAAGCACAGCTTACTCAGCACCGTCAGGAACAGGCTCAGAGCCCTCTTGCCTTGGACACCAAAGCACCAAGCACGGGATGTTACTTGGATTTTTTTTTTTTTATCTGGACCTTCACGGCTGATCACATCCTTGTTGGGCAGGCCGCAGCAAAACTTCTCAGGAGCATCACCAAATAACAGGACCAGCAGCCTAATCCCCTCTGTGGCTTTCCCTTGTTTTTTCTGACTTGGAAGCAGCAGCAATCAGGAGACCAAATGCCCAACTCTGGAGTCAGTGCACTTTGAGACAGAGCAGGTTTTGTTCCCTTGCAGAGCCCTCACCTCCGTGGGGTTGTTGGTGAGGGTTACAATGGACAGACTGTTTGAAGCAGGCACTGATAGGAGACAGGATTTTTCTGGGATGACAGCAGAGAAGCATTTCCAGGGCAAGGAAACTTCACCCTCAGGGCCAGCAGGGCTCCCTGAACCCTTTCCACAAGCGTGGCACCTCACCCTGCCCTCCTGCTCCTGTCACCAGCACCACCCTCCTGTCCCCTCACAACCTTTCTGCTGCTGCCTACACACCCTTGCTCAGATCTGGGAACAGGCCCTGGCTCCAGGATTTTCCATTTCCATGGAACCTCCCCACCATCCCACATAAATCCTGGCTGCTGGGTGCAAACCACAGGGACTGCCACAAACAAGGAAGAGAAAAGCAGCCACTCTGGCTGTGTGTGCTAAGGGTGACCATGGGGATGGGTGTGCAGGGAGTGTTGTGTCATGGCTGTGGCAGACAGAGAGGAAAAGATGCAGGGGCAGGAGCCCAGATTGGTTCTGCTGGTCCCAGTGGGGAGAGGGGAGTTATGAGAGCATTTACACTGCTAAAACATATCTAACCTTTACCTGCAGACATCCCTTCCCCTTCTTTGGAAAGGGTTTATCTAAAGCCACCTCCTAAAGCACACAGCTCACAAGAAATCTTTGCCTTAAACCACGCTGGGACAAAAGACATCTCTGAGTGCTGGTGGCTCCTGTGGGAGCCACGTCCCCTCTCTGCTGTCACTGCAGGGCTTGAGCCTCTCCCTGTGCTCATACCCTGCACGTGGCTGTCACCTCTGTGCCTCCCTGTCCCCTGAACCAGGGTTAGTGCCTGCCCTAACATAATTTTTCTCTTCCCCTTTTGGGGGGAACTATTTCATTGCCCCCAACCTTCCTGTTCCCTGCTGACAACCCATCCATCCTTTGAAGCAAAGCACTGAGTCCCCATCACTTCCAGCCCATTTGCTACGACCTGACCTCTAATCACCCCACCACTTGACCTTGACCTCTGTGCCGATGGAGACCTCAGATAACCTCCTGTGAGAAGGTGCAGAGCTGGCAGAGAGGCCTGCTCCTCCCAGGGGAGGCAGGGATTGCTCTGCAGGGTGAGCACCACACGGCCCTGGGAGCGCAGACATCAGTCACGCCGCGTCGCAATTGAACCGTACTTAATTGTGACCTACTTTGCCAGCCTGGCAGAGCCTCCCCACATCAGACTTTAACCTTCTGGAGGTGCCCTGGGTGGTGACAGTTGCCTCCCAGCCATGTCCTTTTCCTTCTTCTTTAGGAGGAGGAAAAGGACATAGCTTTTTTCCTCCTTTTCCTCCTCCATCATTAGCAGCTCCCCCTCCCCGTTGCTGGGTCTTTCATGGCCACCCTGAGAAGGTTTCCCCGCTCCTGGCATTTGTTTTTTGCCAGAGTTTGATCCCTGGAAGCCACACAGTTCCTGCTCCTGGCACCGTGGTGCCTGGGAGAGGCTTCTGTGTTTTTATTCATTGTTTTTCCCCTCCAGCAGATGCCTCACAGATCCTGCAAGCGCTGTGGTGTCCCAGGGGCACCGCTCAAGCATTCCAGAGCTGCAATGACAAGCTCATGGCACACTCTGGACCTCTCCTGCAGCCTTCCTCCTTCATTATAAGGGAGTGAATTTCACCAGCACTTCCCAAATCTGCTGGGGAAGCCTTCATTCCCATCACATCCCTGCCCCTCTACCAATTCAGGAGAACCCAGGTTGTTTCTGGGGTTGTTTCTGGATTCCTGCCCTGACCCCAGTCTTCCTCCTCCCCATCCTCCTGGAAACAACAGCTCAGGGAGAGCTCTCGTGGTGGTGGCAGAGACAAACCAGCCCTGCGAGCAGATGATTCCAGTATTAACTAAATTAACACGGGGGCCTGGCGCTCTCCGAAATGAGTCACCCGTGTTTCATATCAATGATTTCAGACCCTGGCATTTTCCAGTCCAAGCCACAAGCAGCGCCACGGCAGGCACAGGCTGGATTCTAAAATACCATGGCAGGGCTGGAAGCAGATGCTCGGGAGCAGAGCAGAAGGTGCAGTAATGGAGCTTTAGCAGGGGGAAGGCGGCGTGCCGGGAGCCACCCATGGCACTCCGGGCCCGGCTCTTGCGTAAGCCCTGCCGGGGGTGGGGAGGACAGGGAATGGGGACAAAAGGCCTGGCACTTGTCCTCTGCAGCTCCCAGCCAGCTGGAATGAGGAGGAGCACAGTCAGAGCACCTTTTCTTTTTCAGCCCTGTGCTATCCGGGCACAGGGTTAGCTTCTGACTAACAGAAGGCACAGCTTTGCTTCTGACCCCTTCTCCAGCCCCATCTTCATTTCCCAAGCTACTGGGCACAAAATTTAGCCTGTTCCCCTTCTCCAAGCGTGTCCTGGCAGCCCTGAAGCTGCGATCTGAGCTGATGGCAGCACTTGGATGGTTCCAGCAGCTGCTCACAGCCACAGAGGACCCTTGCTCTTTGCCACACTCGCCTATCAAACAGCAGTGCTAACTTATTAACTACTCAGAAATCCCCTGGGAGCTTCATTTGTTTGCAGGCCACTTTGAGGATGGGAAAACACCCAGTGATCCCTAGGAATCTTTGTTCTGCACTCAGTTTTACAGCTCTGAGCCTCAGCCCCCCGAGCTGTCAGAGCACATCACCTCCTGAGGAATGGTGAGTGCCCCGAGCTGCAGCCCCAGCCCCAGAGCTGGAGCATTAATCCTCAACAAAGCCAACCCAGGGACACACACAGCCAGCTCCCGAGCCTGCTGGACACCCAGAACAGCCCCTAAGGCTGTCCTGTCACTTGTCACTGCTGTTCCAAGTCAGCCAGCACATGGTATTTGTGCTGGCAGCTCACCACAGCCAGCGGTGGGATTTCTGCACGGGGAAGTCACGCTTCCCACAAGAGCAGGGGCTCCAAGGCTGGGATTTAGAGTCCTCTGGTGAGGGAAGGGCTTGAGAGCAGCTCCAGAGAGCTGTTTCTGCCTGTCACTCATCCCCTGGCCAGCCTGCACCATGCTGGAGCCAGGGGCTTTCACATCTGAGCCACCTCCACAACCAAAATCCTTCTCCAAACTCCACATCTGGGCATAGGCAACTAAGAGGGATGTGACAGGAAGGGAAACTGATGTTTAGGTGTCAAAGAACATGGATCAGGGCACTGCACTCACCCAGGTCTCCTCAATTCCTGGCATCCATCACCTCTCCAGCCTCAGCAGCACAACACTTCCACCTCAGCTCCCAGACATTCCCTCTGCCAGCCCAGGCTGGAGCTCCCAGGCTCCAGCTGCACCCCTGAAGCTCATACCTGCTCTCAGATGGCAGCTCCAGGGGCTGTCTTCCTCCCATCCCATTCCTGCAGGGCATTCATTTGTTGGGACATGCTGTTAACAAAGAAATAAATACATAGCAAAGCTAGAAACATTCACTCCATTTACTACAGCTCCAAGCAGCCTCTGCTATGTCTTGGCTGCACTTTTTCCCTCCTGGACTTCATTTGGCACCTTACATATTAGGAGGACAAATTAGAATTTCATGCATATTTCATATATACTTAATCACTTGGCAAAGACCAAAACACTTCCCCATTAAGTGGAATTTATGCTAAATGCTGTTTCCATTAGGCCTGTTCAGAGGTTTCACCAGTTCCCCGGGCAGGTGTCCCCTGCTAGGGGAGGTGGGGACGCTGTGACAGTGCCACAGCAGCAGGGCAGGGTCCTCAACAGCAGCTTTATCCCAAAGCTATTCCACAAAGCCCATCGTGGCTAATGGGATTGTCTGTGGGGTCCTGTTTGGTGCTCCCCTGAGCCACTTGTGTCCCCACAGAGCTCTGAAGGGCTGCAAGGCAGCAAAAACAAAACTGGGAGGGAGCATCCCCCGGTACACTGCTGTCCAACCCCTTCCTGGGAGACTTACAGCATCCTTGGGCTGCCTTCTCCTGCTTTACACCCTCTAGTAAGAGCTTCTCCAGCTGCTCCAAACCTTCCTGCTGAGCACTCCTCCTTCCCCCCAGGGAGCCAAACCTTCCCTGTCTCCAGTTTGCCTTTTTAAAGGCACCCTGCCATAGCCAAACTGCCTGAGCTCACCTGGCTCCTCAAGGACTAACAAAGCTCAGCTGGCTCCCCTGACCCCAAACACGTTGCCCTTGGGGTTTTTTTTTGGGTTTCACTGCACTTCCCAAGTCTCCAAAAAGAGATCTTGCTGTCTGCTTTATCTTATAAGAAAAAAAGATACAGAGATTTACTGTTAAACCAAGGTGCAGATAGGAGTCACCTCTGGTTTTCCTGCTTTTGAAACTCCAAGTGTCAGATTTCTTGTGGAAAAAAAAGAGAAAACATAGAGAGAAGTGTTATTAAAATTGACACTGAGGTAGTGACAAACCCCTCTTGGCTGAGAGGATCTAAAGGGCCAAATTCTGTGTTCCTAACAGTGCCCAACTCCAGCCCGGGCACAGCTGGTCACCTAAAAAAGCTGCACCCAAAATAACCAACAGAGATGTCAGAGATTTAGACAGGGTTATTCTGCTTCCAGAGCAGGGAAATGAGGGACTGGGAGTGCAGAGCTGAGTTCCACACCGAGGCTGTCTCAATGGGCAGCAGCAATTCCTCCTTCTCTGTCCTGTTTCCCTGCATCCTCAAACAGCGCCCTCCTTTTTTGAAATATATATATATAAATTTTTTATATTGTTGTTGTTGGGGTTTTTTTTTGGGGGGGTGTTTTTGTTTGTGTTTTTTTGTTTGTTTGGGTTTTTTTGGTTTTTTTTTGTTTTGTTTTTTGTGATTTTTTTTGTTTTTGTGGTTTTTTGGGGTTTTTTTTTGTTTTTTTATTTTTTTGGGGGGGGTGGGTTTTTTTGTTTGTTTGTTTTGGGTTTTTTGTTTTGTTTTGTTTTTTGTTTTGTTTTGTTTTTTGTTTTTTGTTCCTCAGCAGGCACGCAGGGCTCTGTCTGCCTGGCGTTGTAGCTGCTGCTGCCTGACCTAAATCTGCTCCGTGTTGGTAGCCGGGAGCTCCGGCGGCGTTTGCCCGGTGGGGGGGTCCCTGCCCGGGCAGCCGCGGGGCTCCAGCCCCGGGGGATGCTCCCTGCCAGGCTTGGGGTCTGTTCTCCTTCCCCTCCTCTGAGCCTCTTGCATAAGAGGGATTTGTGGGCTTCTACTCGGCTCTCCCTCCCCGCCACCCCCATCTTCTTCCAGAATAAAGACCTTGTTTTTCCAAGTGTTTCGCCTGCTGGAGGTTAAAGCAGCCCCTTCTTGCAGGCGGTGCTGCTGGCTGATCCCGGGGTCAGCCAGAGCTGCAGGGTATCAAGCCTAAGAAGGGCTTATCCCTGTATTTTTACAGCTTCCCGAGGCCCCGAGCTCCGGGGTTAGCAGCCCTGGGCTGAGCTGCGGCGTGCGAGGGCTCAGGCACGCACGTCCTCCGCTGCTGCAGGGAGCGGGGCACCCATCCCTGGCCGGGCTGAGCTGCCTTTTCTGGCTTTCCCAGCACTCATCCATGGCCGGGCTGAGCTGCCTTTCCCAGCACCCATCCATGGCCGGGCTGAACTGCCTTCCCTGGCTCTCCCAGCACCCATCCATGGCCAGGCTGAGCTGCTTTCCCAGCACCCATCCATGGCCAGCCTGAGCTGCTTTCCCAGCACCCATCCATGGCCAGGCTGAGCTGCTTTCCCCAGCTTTCCCAGCACGCCTGCCTGTCCCTGCTGGCTGGTGACAGCCACTGAGGGTTTGTCCTGTGCTGTCAGCTCCCACTGTGCTGGTGCTATGAGAGCTTCCCCATAGAAACCAGCCCTGGGCTGGCAGATACAACACACACGGGGGTGATGGGATCTGTATGTGCTGGAAACCAGCACGGAATCACTCAATATCCTGAGCTGGAAGGGACCCAACCCTGCACAGACACCCCGACATTCCCACCCTGTGCATCTCTGGGAGTGTTGTCCAAATGCTCCTGGAGCTCTCAGGGCCATGCCCATTCCCTGAGAGAAGAGCCCTTCCCTGATATCCAACCTTATCCTGCCCTGACACCCAACCTTACCCTGCCCTGACCCAGCTCGAGGCAGTCCCACGAGCCCTGCCACTGGTCACCAGAGAGAAGGGATCAGTGCCTGGCCCTCTCCCTCCCATCAGGCAGAAAGCTGCCTCTGTTTCCCTGTGGCCTCATCAAGCCTGGATCTGAAAACACTTCTCAGTCCTTGGTTTGAGTTTTTATTCTCATCATCCCCTGAATCCTGTTTGTCCAAGGAAGAATAAAAGGAAAACTTACCCTTCTGGGCACATTCTGCCAACATGTTCAGGAGAGATGGGTTTTGAATGAGTTTTCCCAAGGTCTGGTGTTCCCGAGGCAGGGTGGCACGAGCAGATGTTTGCTGTCCCTGTGGGTCAGGCTGTGACTCAGGGTGTCCTTTCCCTTGGTGTTGCAGGTCAGCCTCAATGATTCCCACAATCAGATGGTCGTTCACTGGGCAGGAGAGAAGAGCAACGTGATTGTGGCCTTGGCCAGGGACAGCCTGTCCTTGCTGGGTCCCAAAAACAGCGATGTAAGTAACACACTCTGTCCCTCTCCAGGTTCATCTTCTGCTTCTGGACCAGGCAAGGTGATGGTGGCTGCTGAGCTACAGCCTGGCTTGCTCTTGTGTCCTGAGAAACACAAAAAAGACCCACAAGTTTGGGTTCAGAAGCACAAAAATATTAAATTTCCTCTGTGCTGCCCCATGGGTTCAAGGCATGGTTGGGAAAATCTCAAATCTTTGTCCACCTCGTAGTTCACTGAGTTTTCACCAAATCTGTCAGAAGGGAGCTCAGAACTTTGTGCTTCTCACTGTGGGGCTTCTCCTTTGCAGGTTTATGTGTCCTATGACTATGGGAAGAGTTTTAAGAAGATTTCAGAGAGGTTCAGCTTCGATGGGGGGAACAGCAGCGAGGTGGCCATCGCCCAGTTCTACCACAGCCCCGCTGACAACAAGAGGGTGAGGGGGACGTGGCAGCTGGGCCTTTATCCCTGCTGTCACAGGGAGCCTGGACACCCCTTGGACTGTCCCTGGGGCAGAGGTGGTGTGTGCCAGGCACTGCTTGTATGGCTTGGTGACACTTGGAATGTGGTGGGAGAGGGGTGGCTGAGACAGCCTAATTCTTCTCCCCCAAAGTTTGCCCTCCCAAAGGCTCCCCTGGGATGTGCACCTTCATTCCTGCCAGCCTGAGCTGTGCCCTGACCTCCTCTTCTCCCCTGCCAGTATATCTTTGTGGATGCCTTCGCCCCGTACCTCTGGATCACCACTGACTTCTGCAACACCATCCAAGGCTTCTCCATTCCCTTCAGAGCAGCAGACCTCCTCCTGCACAGCAGGAACCCCAACCTCCTCCTGGGCTTCGACAGGTCCCACCCTAAAAAACAGGTGAGCACTTTGCTCAGGTGGGCAACCAGCATCCCACCCCTGCCCTGCTGGGATGTTCCTGTGGCCTGTTTTGTCCTCCACAGCTGAGAGCCACCGTGCCTCGTGCCAGGGCCATGTGGCTTCATGCTTTGGCCACCCAGGGTGTCTGATCTCACATGCAGAGCTGGCCAAATCATCCAGGACACCCTTTTCCCTACAGTCTTGTTCTTACCTCTGGAGAATGAGGATATAACACCTGCCTGTCTTATTTCCTTTCCTTAACTGTATCCACCACCCCAGCTCTCGTGGTCAGAGCTCACCACTGAGCACTGGCAGCTGAGGCAGGGTGACCTCTGCAGTGTTTCATGTGGGCCTGTGGTTTGGCTTTGGGTCCTGAATAACAAATTGCTGCTTGAATACAAACACTTTTTTTTTTCCCATCTCTGGAGCTGTTGGGTAAAGACTAAGAATAGTTACAGCACCTTCAGATGGACTCAGTGAGTAAAACCTGGAGGTGAAATAGTGGGAAATCCTTCTGGTAGAAGGCTAAAGGATGTTTTTTTGCTGTTTGGGTTATTCTGTTAGAAAAGTTGCTGTTGCTCCAGGAGCTGCCACATGAAAAGAAGTCATGAGAGTAGCCATGGATGGACACATTGGGTCTCTTGAAGGATTGGGACTGTTTGTGTCCCAGTCCTACTGCCATCTCTCACCTTTGTTGTTGCAGCTCTGGAAATCAGATGACTTTGGCCAGACCTGGATAATGATTCAGGAACATGTGAAGTCCTTTTCTTGGTATGTACTGCACCCAGCTCCTGTCTTCTCTCACTCCTCACTTCTTGCACTGTTTTCTGCCCTGTGAAAATCAAGAATTTGGGTGCCAGGGTGTGCTCCAGCCCTGTCCCCTGCTCCCCTCACCCTGCACTGCGGGGATGTGGCACGGCAGGGTGACAAGTGACAGCCACACTGGCACCCAAGTGTGTTGTCCATTCCCCTCACCCCATCTCCTTGCTCCTGCTGCCTTTTTCTCCCACCCCTCACATTCCCTGTCCTCCCCAGGGGGGTTGAGCCCTACGACAAGCCCACCACGGTGTACATCGAGCGGCACGAGCCCTCGGGGGCCTCCACGGTCATCCGCAGCACAGACTTCTTCCAGAGCAGGGAAAACAAGGAGATAATCCTGGAAGATGTGGAAGACTTCCAGCTCAGGGACAAATACATGTTTGCAACCAAGTCTGTGGTGAGTGACACGTTGAGGAGTTCGCTGCTGAGGGTTGATGTGGTGCAGAACCACAGAGGGTAAGAACATCTGGCAGGGATGGTGCCACTCCCTGCTGCACCTCACTGGCTTGTCACAGAGGTGTCACCCAGCCTGCCAGCAGCTGCCACCCGCTGTGGGCTCACAGCAGTGCCTCTCTCCCCGTGGTGTTTCCACACCCCTGCCTCCAGCAGGCTGGGCAGAAGTAGGTCAGCCTGCAGAGGGCTGGGACCAGGGAAAAACACCCAGGATGGCTGGGAAGGACGTCGGGGTGGGGGTGGCAGGGGAGGGGGGAGGTGGCTCGGCAGCTCGGTGGTTAAAGGAGGCCGCTTGTCAGAGGAGATTACCATCAAATGTGGACCAGGTCCAAGCAGCCTAATGTGCTCCAGCCTGGAAAGAAAGCTGCATTTTCAGTCTGCTTTCCTAAGAAAAGAGGATGTGGGGGAGAAAAAGTGGTCTTTTGGTCCCTCTGCAGCCAGAGCCTCTCTGTGCTTTTTACAGCTCATGGCCAAATTCGAACAAACCTGAAAGAAAGCAAGAAGGTGTCTGTGCTTCCTCCGAGGGCCAGGCCTTTCTAGATCAGAAACAGCATCAGAGGGATAAAGCCCTGATCCTTCTAGAATTTAAGGAGCAGCTTTCTTTTCAGAAGACGCATTTCTCCCCTGCAGCTGCCATCCAGTGCTTTAAGAAAGAACCTTTATTTAGGGGTGGCTGCTGGCAGAACCAGGGAGGCTTTCCTAGGCAGTAAGTGACGGGTGTGTCACCCCCTGAGCAGGCACAGCAGTGTCTGACAGAGGCAGGGAACATTTGCAGAGCAATTTCAGTTTCTCAGAAGTCTCCCTTGCAGGTAGAACAGCCTGTAACTCCCAGGGCCTGGCCCCTTGGCTCTGTGCCTGCTCTGTGGTTTGCAGAAGATTTTATCGAGGGCTCGCTGCTGGTGGAGGATGAAACACTGGGGGTGGTTTGTGTCTCTGCAGAGAAGCCACCGAGCTCAGGGACAGCATCCTGAAAGCATGAGGAGGGTTTGGGCCCCTTTTGGGGGTGTTTTGGAGCTTTTCCTGCTTCTGGAGCACTCAGGGGCAGCATGCCCTGCTTCCTCCTGCAGCTGTAATGATTAAACATCAATAAAATCACCCGTATTCCACACCATGGCAAGCACTGCTGGGAAACCCCGAGGCTGGCTGCAAACCCCTCATTTGGGAATCACATCCCCAGGTCTGGAATGAGGCACTTCCCTCCAAGCCTGGCTGCAGCAGGGGCAGTGCTGGGGAGAGGACAGGCTGGGTGGCAGCGCTGCCCAGGGCTCTGACTTCTGCTCCTTTCCGTGGGAGGCACGGTTGCTTAGTGATACAGAGCCTGGGGAAAGAAAAAAAAAAAAAAAAGAAAACAACAAACCAGGCTGCTTATTTTTGGAGCCTAGATCTGGGTTTAGGTCCTCACCATTGGCATCCTGTATGAAAGAGGCTGCCCCCAGCCTTTTTTACTTTCTCGGCTTCGCGTCGGCGCCTTTGGTTTTGTGCAAATCGGTAAAAATAGGAAGGAAGGAAAGGACAGTGTGCTCTGAGGAAAAAGGAGGAATTAAAACCAGCCTCCTTTTCCTCCACCTGACTGATCAGGAAGGACAGTTTGTCTCCTTGCTGAGCCCTGGCAATTTAAACCCCACTCAGGGTTTAAATTGCCACAGCAATCCCAGCATCGGGCAGCTACCACGCTTGGCCCACGTGCAGGGAGGGGGGAAGTCCCAGGCACTGGGTGATCCCAGTGGAGATGAGGGGGATTTTTAGGGGTGAGAGCCCCTCCTAACGCGTCCCTGTGCTCTGCACAGCGTTTGCTTGGCAGCTCACAGCCACCCTCGGTCCAGCTCTGGGTCTCCTTCAACCGCAAGCCCATGCGGGTGGCGCAGTTCGTTACCAAGCATCCAATTAAGGTGAGTGGTGCTTCCCGAGCAGCCTCCCAGCTCCCTGCCTTGCCAAGGACACCCCGTGGTGTCAGCAGCAGCTCCAGATGCTGCAGGAGTGGGAAAGGACCTTGTACGACCCTGCTGGGGGGGGTGGCAGAGCAAAGGCTCATGTTGGGATATCTTGTGGTTTACATGATGGCACCCAGACAGTCACTGGGGATGGAGGCTGGCAGCAAAGCCCAGACATCAGAGAGGGGTTGATCCCACTGCTCTGACTCTGCTTTTGGGGACTTTACCTCTTGCCATGGCACTGGCATGATCTGGAGCATCCAATTCTTGCAGGCTGAGGAAGCCAAGGGCACCACCAGGGCTTGTAAAAAGTCCCTGGTCCATGAGCCAGACATGCTGTGGTGCCCCCAGGCAGGTGGGGATGAAGAAGGGCACGAGAAGCAAGTTCTTGGTGCTTGGCAGAGCAGTGAGGTGCACCCCCAGCCCCAGGGGGGTCCTGAGATCCAGCAGCATGGGGCTTGGCAACCAGTGCTGCTTCCAGGGGGCTTTGCAGGGCAGAGGACAGGAATCACTGTGGGGAGAACACAACGGGAAAAGCAAAGTGAAGATTTTCCACCTGTTGAGTGGAAAAAAATCCAAAAAGGTGGAAGCAAGCTAAGAGGAAATCCAAACCAGCCTGTGTGTAAACCCTCCCTGTGTGCACAAGCCTGTTCTTTGTGTCCCCAAGGAATATTACATCGCTGATGCCTCAGAGGACCAGGTGTTTGTGTGTGTCAGCCACGACAACAACCGCACCAACCTCTACATCTCGGAGGCCGAGGGCCTGAAGTTCTCCCTGTCTCTAGAAAATGTGCTCTACTACAGCCCAGGGGGAGCTGGCAGCGACACCTTGGTCAGGTAAGACAGGACTCACCCGACAGCAAACGAGAACATCAACCAACATCCGTGACTTCTGGCTGTGATGGGTCCATGCATTGCCTCTGTGGGAACTGACAGTGGTCAGAAAATAGATTTTAGGCTCCAGGCAATGGGTTGAAGCCTGTGAGAAAGCTGGCCACCTAACATTCTCATCCTGGCCTGGGAAATGGTGAGGAGGAACCCAAAACAATCCCTGTTGACAGCCTCTTCCTGACACCTGGTGTTTTTCCAATTTGTTTACTGGTAAAGATGTTTACAAGAAGGTGGTGCTCTAAAGGACCAGTCCTATTCATTGTACCCAAGCACTGTGTAAAAAGAATCTGTCTTTCAATAATTTTTGCCATAATGCCCTCCTGTAGCCCTGGTTCCATGCCTGAGGTGTTTTGGTTTTCTGAAATCCTTTTCCCAGGGAATTTTATGTAAACAGGAGAAATGTTTTTGTAACTGGAACTTTGTTTTCCATTCCTTTTCCTAGGAGGGACTTCTTCTTGATGTCCCTCTGCTCTGACCAATGTGAGTGAAGAGGTTTGTCTTTGTGTCACCAATCAAATTGGTCTGTGTAGAATAGTATAGAAGGGAGACACATCCCAAAAATAAAGGAGTCATTTCAGCCTTCTGAATCTCAGAGTCTGTGTTGTGGTGGTGTAAAACAGCATCACCTTCCAAAGAACCATATTATTAATTAAGCCATCCCAAATTCTAACGATATACCTTTGCCTGACAATCCCCCACATCCTCACTTATGGGAGAGAGGGGGTTGAATTTCCATTTCTCTGACCCCGCAGGTACTTTGCCAACGAGCCCTTTGCGGATTTCCACCGCGTGGAAGGCGTGCGGGGCGTCTACATCGCCACGCTGATCAACGGCTCCTTCAGCGAGGAGAACATGCGCTCTGTCATCACCTTCGACAAGGGGGGCACCTGGGAGCTGCTCCAGCCCCCAGCACAGACACACTACGGGGAGCACATCGACTGCCAGGTAACCACGGGGGGACAGGGACAGCCAGGAGAGCCCCCAAAAGTGGCATTTGGGGGTGTGAAGCTGGTATTTCTGTGTCGCGATAGGACACGAAATAAAGATCTTTATTCAGCGGCGCCTCATGGAGGTGTTTTATGTCTTGTCCCATCATCTGTGGGTAAAATTGAGGGAGACACTTGGTGTTCTGTCACAATGGAATGTGAAATAAAGATGTTTGACTCCAGTCAGGAGGCAGTAGAAATCAGAAGGTTTTATTTACAATTCATTCAGCCCTTTTATAACAAAAGCTGCACTAAAAAGTCACGTTATTGGTCCATAGGGCTGACACCTCTCCCATTGGCTCAGTAACAGAAATAGCAAACAATCCCTGTTGTTATGAGAAAGAAATATTGTTTACACAAGGTTGTTTCAGGAAAAAGAAAACTGTTGAGAAGTTTTCCTTGTAAAGACCTAGCAATTTTCAGGCTCAGAAGATACCAGGTCCATACCACGGGGTGCCTGGGACAGGGAGGAGACCCTCAAAAGTGGCATTTCGGGGCATGAACCTGATATTTCTGGGTCTGAGAGACTTTAGCCTGCTAGCAGGTGCTAACCTTTTTCCCAAGGAAAAATTTCTCAAGAAAGCTTCTTCTCAAAACAATCTTAGCAAACAACTCTCCTTTCTCAAGACAATCTTTCTCCACGTGGTGTTTTGCTGCTTCTCCAGTTTAACCAAAGACATTAGAGAGGTGTCGTTCCTATTCACCCATTCCTATTCAATCATATTAAGTCTGTATCAGAACACCTTATAAAAAGTAGTAAGAATTAGCAATAAAACCTTTTTTTCTATGCTCTTTGTCTTCTAAAATATTTGGAGCCTCTCATCTTTTTTTCGTGTCCTACAGCAACATGGGGGTGTGCTTTATTAGTGATGGGTTTGGTGATCTTGGAGGTCTTTTTGCTCTGCAGGAAGAATTTTGGCAGCAATATAGATGAGTTACATGAAAAATGATGAGCTGGAATGCCTTACAACAAATAATATTGAAATCCTTGAAATATTTGCTTTTGAAGGGATTAATTTACAGTGTGAAAAATCATCTCCTCAATCACAGATAAATACAGTTGGGAGGTGTCTGGCTTCCTTTCACTCTGTGAAAAAAGGGGTGAAACAGCAAGGCCACCACGAGGGAGTCCCTCCTTGCCTTTCCAAGCAGAGAGGGCTGGGCTGGACAGGATGAGGGGTGGATGTTGATCCACTGTTCTGCTTTCCCAGTTGTCCCAGGGCTGCTCTCTCCACCTGGCCCAGCGCCTGAGCCAGCTGCTGAATTTCCAGCTGCGCAGGATGCCCATCCTCTCCAAGGAGTCAGCTCCAGGACTGATCATTGCCACTGGTACTGCTTTTCCCTTGGCTTGGGGGGTGTTGTTGTCAGGCAGTGTTTAGTTTGTACAGGCAGGTTGTAAAACACAATTAAATGGTGCATTTTGCTGTCCTTTTTCCCTGCTGCAGTCCCCATACAGTAATTACAGAATGAACATTTCACTGCAGCACAGAGATGTGAGAAACCTGCTCTGTTCTGATCCTCTCCTGATCCTTGTGAAGGGCTTCTTGAAGATTCAGAAATTCCTGTTTGTCTCGCTCTGTTACTGAAGAAAGCACACATTTTGTTTAATCATGTTTGCAGCCATGGGTTTTTCCCCCATCTGCTTTTAAAACTTGTAATAGTCCTTGAAATATTTGCTTTTGAAGGGATTAATTTACAGTGTGAAAAAACCATCTCCTCAATCACAGATAAAAATAGTTTGGAGGTGTCTGGCTTCCTTTTAAGCAATCACTTTGCATTTCTCAAGAAGGATGATTTCTCCCATTCTCCCAGGCTCCGTTGGCAAGAACATGGCAAGGAAAACCAACGTTTATGTCTCGAGCAGTGCTGGAGCAAGGTGGAGAGAGGTAAGGCTGCTCTTACACCTGCCAGGTCAGCCAGCATGGTGGGGGAACAGGAAGAATTTTGGCAGCAATATAGATGAGTTACATGAAAGGTGATGAGCTGGAAGGTGCTCAATCCTTAAAACAAATAAAAAGATTTTTGGATGAAGGACCAGGCGTGGGTTGGCTGGAGATGAACCTCTGGTGCAGGTGGTGGATTCAGACACAGGAGAGCTCCCTCCTCTATTTTTCCTTTACACCTGGCAGGAGTTGTCCTCAGCATGGGTCATTTGGTGTCTTTTAGACAGGATTGACAGCCAGGACTTGGTGTGTCAGAGTGTTTGGAGAGGCTCTGGCTTCTTCCCGAAAAATGGGATGCTGCCCTTGGTTTATGGGGAGTTTGCTGCTGTTTACTGAGTGGATGTTCTGGTCTGTGGCAGTGTTTGTGGTCTGCCTGTGCACTCTGCAGCCAGTGTAATGTGGTATTCCAACATCTGCAAGTTATTTAATCCTGGGAACTGAGTGGCCTCCTTCTCCCCCTGTGAGCGCTGCGCGGTCAGGGTGAGGTCTGGGCAGCTGCAGTGGTGCTGAGGACACACCACAGGTCTGGCTGGTGCCAAAGGTGCTTCAGAGGCTGCTCCTGGCTCCAAAACCCAGCTGGAGAGCAGCTGTGGGAGCCCTGCAGCCAGGCAGGAGCTGACAGATGGGCCAGGGTATCCAAAACCAGACACTTTCAGGTGCCAAGCTCCACAGGTTTGCCTTGGAGTGCAATTAAAACACTCTGAGGAAGTGTTGATCCAAAGTCAGCAGCACCAAGCTCCTGACTGACCTCTGTATTGTGAGCAGAGGTGCAGAATGACCCAGCAGTGAAGCTGAGGAGCAGCACAACTCCTCCTGCTCAGCTTTGGCCAGCAGCAGGCTGGGAGGCTCACTGCTCTGCAGATCACTGGAGTGATTTCACAGCCCAGAGAAGAAAGGAACAATGTGCTCAGTGGCCTGTGTAAGAACGTCCCCAAGTGTGACAGCACGTCCTGTGAGCAGGGTCTGGCATGGACATGCTCCCTGTTTTCATTCCGAGGTGCTCTGGGCTCCCTGGATGGGAAAGCAAAGCTGATTGTGTGCTGCAGGTGTAGGTGAGTGTGAAATCCAAGCTTCTTGCCATGGGATGGATGAATAGTCTCCAGGGCTTGTTCCTGCATGCCATGACCCCACTTCTCTCTGAACATTCACAAGACCTTCCACAGCCTGAGAAGCAGCTTCTCTGCAGTCCTGGGAAGGCCACGAGTCACTGCTGGATGTCAGGAAAGCCTCTGAGAGGTGACAAATGAGAGCAGGAGTGATGGACTCTGGTTTTGTGTCATGGCACTTCTGCCACTGATTCTTTCCATGCACAGAGCACAGGAGCAGCAGAGTCCAGGGCTCATGGCAGCTTTTGCACACATCTGTTAGGGGAAATGGGCTGGCTGTTCTCATCTGCAGATGGTGTCCCATAAACGCTTGAATCTCCGGTGCTCCGGATACTTGATTTGGCCAAGGCTGAAGCATTAGCTTGGGTCAGGCAGAGTTTCTGACAAAGCCATTTTCCCTTCATTCAGCACAGCTCTGATCACCCCTCAGCACTGTTTCTCTTCCAGGCACTGTCTGGACCCCACTACTACACCTGGGGTGACCACGGTGGGATTCTGGTTGCCATCGCCCAAGGCACCGAGACCGACCAGCTCAAGTGAGTGTCAGCACCCAGGGACTGCACAGGGATGGCAGAGAGTGCCCTGCAGCAGGCAGGACATGCCCCTGGCATCTCTCCCAACCTCCTTTTTTTGTGCAGGTACAGCACAAACGAAGGGGAAACCTGGAAAGTCTTCACGTTCTCGGAGAAGCCGGTGTTTGTGTACGGCCTCCTGACCGAGCCCGGCGAGAAGAGCACCATATTCACCATCTTTGGCTCCTACAAGGAGAATGGCCACAGCTGGCTGATCCTGCAGATCAACACCACTGATGTGCTGGGTAAGGGGACAGGTGGCAGAGCCATCTCTGGGGTGGCTCTGCAGGTAGGAGAGAGGGCATCTCCTCATGCCCTGTCCCAAGTGTCTCACGTCCACATGGGCACAGCTGCTGAAGGCACTTGTGTGCCCTGTGCTCTCCCTGTACTCCTTCCCTCCTCACTGAGGAATTTGTTGAAAAGGAAAAGGGAAAAAAAAAAAAATCCTTCTGAAGGCTTGTGCCTATGAATGTTTTATAACCCATTTCAGCTTTGATTGCGAGGCAGCATTTTAATCAAAGCGCAGTTAAACCCAGTAGAGGAATTTGCTTGACTAAAATTTATCACCGATTCCCTCGACGTTCTGTTGGGAACAGATCTGTTTGGTAACCAGAACGACTTCATTCAGATTCCCTGTCACTGCCAGGGAGCTGCCTGCTCCCTCCTGTCACTGCTCCCAGCTGGAATGCTCCTTGCCTTGCCTTTCCCTGTGGGACAGGCCTGGGGCACTTTGGGGGAAGTTTTGTGCCAGGGGAGGGTGGAGAGGGGAGGGAATCACAGAATGAACCAGGTTGGAAAAGACCTTTGTTTGGAAAAGAACTAATATCCTCATCAGCTAAACACTGGCACTGAGTGCCACGTCCAGTCCTGTTTTAAACACATCCAGTCTTGTTTTAACACATCCAGGGACAGGGACTCCACCCCCTCCCTGGGCAGATGATCCCAGTACCCAATCACTCTTTTAATGAAGAATTTTTTCCTGATGTCCAACCTAAACTTCCCCTGGCACAGCTTAGGGCTATGTCCTCACGTTCTGTCAGTGCCTGCCTGGGAGAAGAGGCATTCCTGTGGTGTGGGGCTGGATGCCAGCATGCCTGGCACTCCTGGGCACCAGAGACACCTGCATCTCTCTGCCTTTAAACCTGGGGTGCTGCAAAAGCTGCACCTTCCTGCACCCCAAATCTTGTTTCTCCTCTCAGGAGTCCCTTGCACGGAGAACGACTACAAGCTGTGGTCACCCTCGGACGAGCGAGGCAATGAATGTTTGCTGGGGCATAAAACTGTTTTCAAAAGGAGGACTCCTCATGCCACCTGCTTCAATGGGGAAGACTTTGACAGGCCTGTCATGGTCTCCAACTGCTCTTGTACGAGGGAGGACTTTGAATGGTAAAATACCAATTAATTCCTTCTAGTCTGGATTGTAAATCCAAGATAAGTATCTGACCAATCGCTCCGAGTGAGCAAACATCCAATTTACGTAGCTCGGAGTGTCGCTGCTTCATTTTATAGTGGAGAGGAAACTAAACAGACTGGAAACATCCTTTCATTAATAACAGGGCATGAGACTTAATTAATGTCTTCAGAGCCTTTTGGGAGCCTCTGAAAGGTTCCACGGAAGAGGGAAGTATTGTTAATCCATCACCTTCCGAACAATAATGGATGATTTCCCATCACAGACAGAGATCCACTAAAAATCTTGGTGATTTTGTAGCCACAGGGGTGCAGCTGGCCCTGCTATTGCCCTTTGACTGCAATTCCCACAATGCTGACACTGCACAGCTTTCAGGATCAGGAAACACGCTCTGGCAACCTGATGCAAAGGTTTGGGGTTAGAAAGGGAGCAGCCTTTCAGGGACTGGGCTTTCAGTGGAGCTCACTCCTGCTCCTGTCTGATTCTGAGACCAAGTCTGGCTGACCACGAGCAGACTGAGAGCAGGGCTGGTGGGATCCTGCCTCAGAATTCAGCCCTGGGCTCCCTACAAAATCCCACTGACAAAACCTCTCTCCCCCACAGCGTTTTCCAAAGAACAGCCTCACTGTAACTCCCATTTTAGCAGCAGGACCAGCCAAGAGACAGAGCAGTGACCTGAGCCAGCCAAGCCGCAGGGCTGGGGCTTGCAGCCAGCTTTGCAGAGCACACTGGCTCAGCTCTGCCTCGCTGCCTCACCTTCCCCAGCCTGCCCAGCCACTGGCAAAGCTGATTTGCAAAGTGTTCTTGAAACACCCTGTCTGGCTCGGGGATGTTCTGTGCAGCTAAATACTGATAATAAATGAATGGTCACTCTGGGTTTTTAAAAATTCTGTGCACAAATAGACTCGTGGTATAGCATGGCAGCATTTTTTGGTTTTCCCTGTCTCTCCCTACATCTTTCTTCTCCTTGCAGTGATTTTGGCTTCAAACTGAGCGATGACTTATCCTTAGAAGTTTGTGTCCCTGACCCTGAGTTTGCTGGGAAACCCTATGACCCACCAGTCCCTTGCCCTGTTGGCTCAACCTACAAGAAGACTCGAGGGTATGTTCTGTGCTCGGGAGGGCAACCTGATACTCCAAGTGCTGGAATTCTTACTGGTGATTAAAAACAACCCCCAAACAACCACAAAACCCACAAGAGTGGCAGCAAACACACTGCCTGTTAGGACATGCATGGCAATTAAACACCACAGCTCATTCTGGCTGCACGGGGCCGTTTGTTCACAGTTTTTTCCATGGAATAAACTGCCTGGCTCTGTGTGTTGCAGCTACAGAAAGATCTCTGGGGACACTTGCACGGGTGGAGACATCGAGTCGCGGCTGGAGGGGGAGCTGGTGCCGTGCCCGCTGGCGGGTGAGTGTGGGCAGGATCTGCTCTGGGCACAAGGGCTCCATTCATAAAACCTTTGGCTGGTGCCTGAGGGACCAGGCACAGAGTCCCAGAGGGCTCTCAGACAAAACCTGTGACACAGGAGCCCTGGGGGGGTTACAAATCACCCTCTCCTGTCCTGTACCCAGAGCTCCTGAGGGTCCTGCTCAGGGGCAGCCTCTGCCCACAGTGCAGAGCCCTCTGAAGCCCTCAGGGGCAGGCTGTAAGCAGGAACCCCTTCATTCTGGTCATGTCCTTGCTGTAGCTGGCTTCAACCCAACCAGAAAGACAGGAATTAGATCAAAGACACCCCCATCCTTGAGAAGGTCTCCTTGGGAAGGTCCCACTCTGAGACATCCACCATGTGCAGCAGAACGATGTCCCTTTGGGGCCAGACCAGGGCAGACCTTCAGCCCTCACACCTCTGCCTGACAGAATTCATCTCCCCCATCCTTGGGAAGGTCCCCTTGGGAAGGTCTCACTCTGAGACATCCACCGTGTGCAGCTGAACAATGTCCCTTTGGGGCCACACCAGGGCCCAAAGGGGCATCGTGTGAGACCTTCAGCCCTCACACCTCTGCCTGCCAGAATTCATCCCCCCCATCCTTGTTTTCTCCTCTCGAATGTACAAGGCACTGTAGCAGTCCCGTGCCCCTGTGCTGCCGGAGCTATTTGCATTCTGCTCATTACAGCTTTAATTTAATCTGCCATCACGAGCTGCGTGATCAGCATTGCTGCCGTGCTGCAGCTCCAGAGCCTCAGGCAGGGCAGGGGCTCGTGGCAGGGCTGGGGAGCTGAGCAGAGCAGCCAGACCCACCAGCAGCAGGTTCCCCTGCACTGCCCTAAAATTTTTCAGCGTGCAGAAGATATTTCAGGTGCAAAACAGCCCGGGGAAGCATCCCCTGTGCTGGGACTGCTGCCAGCGCTGCACTCAGCTTTACTCCTGACACGTTTTTCACCCCTCTGAGCCCTCTTGAGCTATTTGGAGAGCTGTGTTGGGCACGCTGAGAAGGGCCCTGCTGATTGCAAAACAAACCTGCGGTCCCCAGCGGGCCGGCCTTTGAAGTGCCGTGTTCCCAGAGTGTTTGCGGATCGTCTGCGGCTCCGCGCCGCCTCGCTCCATGGTAACACTTTCATGTACAGTATCTGTTTCATATCTCCCTATAATCTCATTAGGGATGCACAGCCAGAGTTACTTACTGACATTAGCTCGACTCATTAATAGCCTTATTGGACTTGACCGGTGGTGGGATAATGCCCGGGAGACTTTGTCCTGGAGCAGGATCCCATTACCTGGATTCGGCTCCGTTTGGAAACAAAACCCTCTCTGGGATATTTCCCGCGGGGTCAGTGTCCCTGAGGACTTGCAGAATTGCATCACTCCCACTCTTTTTAATGTTTTTTTTTTTGAAGAAGAAGAGGAGGAGATCAGTGTTTTGTTTCCCATTGGCAGCACTAAGATGGGAGGAAAGGGGTCGGGGCAGGTTCTGCCGGCCGTGCCTCCTCCACCTCCTCCTCCTCCTCCTGGACCAGACAATGCCCACAGTGTGTGCCCGGCCCCATGTGAGGCTATTACCACATTCCCATTAACCTAATCCCACTAAGACAAAGTCTCTTTGCCTCCCCGAGGTGCTAAAACCAGGGGTGAAAAACACCTGCTATTTTCCTTTTTTTGCCCCTGGAATAACTGAAAACGGCCACTAAATATGGCACTGTTGTTGCAGAGGAGAACGAGTTCATTCTCTACGCCACCCGCTACTCCATCCACCGCTACGACCTCGCCTCGGGGGTCAGCGAGGAGCTGCCCCTGGCCGGGCTCAGGGGGGCTGTGGCCCTGGATTTTGACTACGAGCACAACTGCCTGTACTGGGCTGATGTCACTCTGGACATCATCCAGGTGAGCCGGGAGCAGGGAGGCATCGCCTCCTTTCACACCCTGAAATGCAAATGTTTGTCCTGCTACTCCTCCCCTCGGAGCTGTCTGTCACCTGACCTTCAGGCTCAGGCAGTTCCTTGTCTTTTATTCTGATTATATTTATTTTTATTTTTTTTTCCCCAGCGTCTCTGTCTCAATGGCAGCTCTGGGCAGGAAATAATCATAAGCACTGGGTTGGAAACAGTGGAAGCTTTGGCTTTTGAGCCTCTCAGCCAGCTGCTCTACTGGGTCAATGCTGGGATTCCCAAAATCGAGGTACAGCTCTGCCCACCCGTGGCAATAAATATTTTTTTAAGGAGCAATAAATGCCTGCCACGAATTTTCTGTCACTTCAAGCAGTTCCATGAGCAAACACAGCTGTCCTGGGTTTGCTTTTGGGTCTAGGTTGCCAATCCAGATGGAGACCTGAGACTCACCGTCCTCAACTCCTCCATACTGGAGCGGCCCAGAGCCCTGGCTCTGGTTCCCCGAGATGGGTAAGAGACAAAACATCACAAGTATTTCCCTGCTATTCCCAAGGGAAACTGCTGCTCCTTCAGCACTTCCTCCTCAGGGAGGACAGCTTGGTGAGGTGAAATTGGGGACAGGCACAGCACAGTCCTGCCCAGCACAGCCCACTGTCACCACTGTGTCCCCAACTAAGGCACCAACTCCCTCAGAGCACAGATCACCAACTGTTTATTCCTTCCTACCCATACATATCCATTAGTAAATCACTTTTCCTGCCTGTAAAACTGGTCTGGTCAGTGGGGAAAGCTGCAGTGATGTGTGAGAAACTGAGCTGTGCTCGAATTCAAGAGCCAAATGCGAGTTACATCTTTGAGGGTTTGGCCTCGGCTGCAAATGCAGCTCTGACAAACCAAAGCAGTTCATGGCAAGGTAACCTGCAGCTGCACTCCCACCACAGAGCCTGCAGCTCCAAAGCCTCTGTGCTGCTCATAAATCTGCTGGTGGCGTTCATTAGAATTGCAGAGCTCCCTGCTGAAAGGCATGTCGTGCAAGGGACGTGGAATGTAAAGCATTCCAACCTCTGCCTCTCCTAACCTGCTTCCTTTGGAGGAGGAGCTGCTCTGTGGGGATTTGCAGTAACCTCTCTGCCTGCTGCCAGGTTGATGTTCTGGACAGACTGGGGGGACTCCAGGGCTGGCATCTACAGAAGTGACATGGATGGGTCGCTGGCCGGGTGCATCGTCTCGGAGGGGGTGAGGTGGCCCAACGGCATTTCTGTGGATGACCACTGGATCTACTGGACTGAAGCCTACATGGACAGGATCGAGAGGGTGGACTTCAATGGGATGCAGAGATCTGTGATCCTGGACAGCCTCCCTCACCCCTATGCCATTGCTGTGTTTAAGGTTTGTTTTCCCTGTTGTTTTTTCCCTAGCGTGCAGGCTCTGGAGGAGCACGGAGCACATCGGATTTATAGGATAGGGATGTGATTTGGAGCAGGCATGATGCTTGCTCTCTTTCTGCTTCCCTGAAACATCCCCACAAATCCCCAAAATGAGCAGGCAAGCAGTCAAATCCAGGACCAACATTCCCAAGCAGCTGCACTGCGATATTTGCCACTCAGCACATCACTCTGTCACCCTCATTCCTGCTGAAATCTCACCTCAGCCCTTCCTCTTCCTCTCCCCCTTGGGCTGGGGACACTTTTCACTCTCCATGTCCAATCCAGGACCAACATTCCCCAGCAGCTGCACTGCAATATTTGCCACTCAGCACATCACTCTGTCACCCTCATTCCTGCTCAAATCCCACCTCAGCCCTTCCTCCTCCTCTCCCCTTGGGGTTGGGGACAATTTTCACTCTCCATGTCCCCCCACATCCAGTATTTAGGGTGATTAGGGCAGGTAGCACTGATGAGCACGGCCCTGGTACTGCCTGTCCTCCCACTAAGAGCCAAGCCTGTGTTTCAGAATGAAATCTACTGGAATGACTGGTCACAGCTGAGTATTTTCAGAGCATCCAAAACCAGTGGCTCCAGGATGGAGATCTTGGTCGGCCGCCTGAACGGGATCATGGATATGAAAATCTTCTACAGAGGAAAGACAACAGGTAATCCTGCAGATGATCCTCCCTGGGATTCAGAAGTGTTTGCATCCCCCATTTCCACAGGTTCCCAGCCCGCTGGGCCATCCTGGCTTGTATTTCCTGAATATATCCCCATTCCTGCAGGGCTTGAGGCTCACAGGAGTTTCATGAGTCTTTCTATTCTGCTTTTTGGCTGCCAGAAGAGATTCTCCCCATGGAGAGAGCTCGTAGGGCACTCAGCTGTTCTGGCACTTTATAGTTTATGTCACAGATCCTGGCTTTTCCATCACAGAGTTGCATAGACCAAAAAACCCCAGGATTTCAGGGCTGCACCAACTCTGTCCTTTAATCATCTCTCTGTGTTGTGACAAGGCAGTGCTGACCCCCATGTGCTGTTCATACCCATTTTCAGATGGGTACCAGACCACTGCAGGGCTCCACCAGTCTCTGCAGGAGACTGGAGGGACAAGAGGCACTCTGGGGGTGTAACTCCCATCTTTTGGCAGACCTCCAAAGCCACTCAGATGAGTTGTGTCCCTTAAAGGCCAATCTGGCCCCCTTGAAGGGCCTGAAACTGCCTGGAGCAGATGGCTCTGGGCATTGCTAGGGGTGACCTCAGCACTCAGCCCTGCAGAGCTGGCTGCTAACGGCCTCTGAACCCAAAGCAAGTGACACTGGGACTCCTGTGCCTGTGTGCTGGGCTGGCAGGTGACATTGGGACTCCTGTGCCTCTGTACTGGGGTAGCAGGTGACACTGAGACTCCTTTGCCACTGTCCTGGGCTGGCGGGTGACACTGGGACTCCCATGCCTCTGTCCTGGGCTGGCGGGTGACACTGGGATTCCTGTCCCTCTGTCCTGGGCTGGCGGGTGACACTGGCATTCCTGTCCCTCTGTCCTGGGCTGGCAGGTGACACTGGGATTCCTGTCCCTCTGTCCTGGGCTGGCAGGTGACACT
>JBBMKD010000085.1:4555608-4595695 GCA_037834095.1 Argya squamiceps | reverse complement strand
GTCCTGGGCTGGCAGGTGACACTGGGA
The DNA here is from genome assembly GCA_037834095.1 of Argya squamiceps. NCBI lineage: Eukaryota > Metazoa > Chordata > Aves > Passeriformes > Leiothrichidae > Argya > Argya squamiceps. Next base: position 4,595,668 of record JBBMKD010000085.1, on the reverse strand, counting down.
CTCCTGTGCCACTGTCATGGGCTGGCAGGTGACACTGGGACTCCTGTGCCTCTGTCCTGGGCTGGCAGGTGACACTGGGACTCCTGTGCCACTGTCATGGGCTGGCAGGTGACACTGGGACTCCTGTGCCTCTGTCCTGGGCTGGCAGGTGACACTGGGACTCCTGTGCCACTGTCATGGGCTGGCAGGTGACACTGGGACTCCTGTGCCACTGTCCTGGGCTGGCAGGTGACACTGGGACTCCCGTGCCTCTGCCCTGACATTGTCCCCTTCCTCCTGCCCTGCTCCAGGGCACAACGCCTGCATCTCCAAGCCCTGCAGCCTGCTCTGCCTGCCCAGGTCCAACAACGGCCGCAGCTGCAAGTGCCCCGAGGGGGTGGCCAGCACCCTGCTGCCCAGTGGGGACCTCAGGTGTGACTGTCCCCATGGCTACACCATGAAGAACAACACCTGCATAAAGGAAGGTAAAGTCCTGCCTGGCTCCTGCTCGGTGCTGAGGTGGCTTCTGCCATCACGAGAGGTCAGCGTGACCTGTCCTGTGCTGGGGAGGAGAGTGGAGAGTTTCTGGGAGCACAGCCTGATGCCAGCTCCTTTCTGCTGTCCCTCCTGCCCCAGAGAACACGTGCCTGCCCAACCAGTACAGGTGCTCCAACGGGAACTGCATCAACAGCATCTGGCAGTGTGACAACGACAACGACTGCGGGGACATGAGCGACGAGAGGAACTGCCGTGAGTGTCCTGCCCTGCTGGGCCTGGCCTGGCCACATCCAGCTCTCTGCTGGGCTGGCATGTCAGCTGGGCTGATGCTCCACACTCCTTTCACAGTCAGGGATGTAACTCAGCTCCTTTGGTGAACTCCCCAAGCAGATTGGATGGGTTTTGTCCCAACCCGCTTGACCAGATGAGGCGTCACTGTCTAAAATTTGATGCCAACTGTCTCTTGCACTAATTGTCTTCTGAAGCTAATTGAGGGCACAGCCAGTGAGGAAAAGAGAGCAGATAGTGCTGACAGGGGCCTCTTGTTGAGATAATAAATCAAGTTCACACATTAAAGATGGAGGTCACTTGAGCAAAGTTAGGAACTGCCAATGTGTGCAGGAGAGGCAGATGTTCCTCAGCTTTGCACAGCCTGAAGGGTTTGGATTAGTGCAGTCTGGAAAAAGGACTGGGTTTGAAGTTAGGAATCACTGGAGGACCAGGAGAGAGGCTCTTTATGCCCATTTTGTACCAATAAGAAACTTATTTCCCTGACAAAGTTAAGGTACCAGCCAGCAGAGTCCAAGTTTGGGTTCAATGGCTCCAGGTGTGGGAAAGCCTCTGTGGGTACCCATTCTTTGGAGAGAGGTCACCAGCATGGAGATGCTGCCCTGGATAGCAACACTCATGCCCAACTTCTCCCCTGCTTTGGCTGCCCTGTCTCACCCCACCACCTGAGGTTTCAATCCCCTTTGTGGGGAGCAGACAGCTCTACAGCATTGGCTTCTTGCTCCCTTGGTTGAGAGTGAACATCAGGAGTTTCCGTCCCGATCCCCAGACAGAAAACTGACCCCTGTGCACTCTGCTTTACAGGGAGTGCCTAAAAATGGCCTTAAAATACAAAAGCAGGAGTTCAGGTTGGACTGGCAGGATTCTGTCCCTGTCCCTCCACTCCCCTGCACTCAGTACACACCCTCAGGCAGCAGAAACAATTTTCTAACCACCACCTTCTCCTCCTCCTCTTCCTCCTCTGTCCATCAGCGACCACCGTGTGCGACACCGAGACCCAGTTCCGCTGCCAGGGTTCGGGGACCTGCATCCCTCTGTCCTACAAATGTGACCTGGAGGATGACTGTGGGGACAACAGTGATGAAAGCCACTGTGGTGAGTGCCCACCCTCAGTCCTCCTCCCCTGGGCACGGGTGGGCAGCCCCAGCAGTCTCTGTGCTGCTCAGAGCTGCTCCTCCTCTGGATGCTGCTCAGAGGTAATGAAGGGAGAGATGCCCCTGTTTGTCCAGGCTGTCTCCTCATTATTTACTGGGGAATGGGGGACAGGACCAGCATTTGCAGGGTATTTGGGAGTTAGGGAGCTAGGGACAGGACCATTGTGTACTGGGAAATGAGGGACAGGACCAGCATTTACAGGGTATTTGGGTATTTGGGAATTAGGGACAGGACCATTGTGTACTGGGGAATGAGGGACAGGACCAGCATTTACAGAGTATTTGGGAATTAGGGGCAGGACCATTGTGTACTGGGGAATGAGGGACAGGACCAGCATTTACAGGGTATTTGGGAATTAGGGACAGGACCATCATGTACTGGGAAATGAGGGACAGGAGAAGAGAACAAGGCTGGTTCTTCCTCTCGCCCTGTTCCAGCTGGGAGACCCCTGTGCCATTATTATGCACCTTTCCTGCTCTGCTCCTTGGGTATTCCCGTGACCTGAAGCCCAGTATTTGGTTTGCAGAGGCTCACCAGTGCCGGAATGATGAGTTCAGCTGCAGCTCGGGGATGTGCATCCGTCTGTCCTGGATGTGTGACGGGGACAACGACTGCAGGGACTGGTCTGATGAAGCAAATTGCACTGGTGAGTGCTCAGCTGTTGATCCAGAACCTCCTGCTGTTCCTACTTTTTACTTCCAGCCTGGGAGACATTAGCCAGTGTCTTGTGCCTCAGTTTCCTTGCTTGTTAGAACAACCTTAGGGTGATGTGATGCTCCAAATCCAAGGATTTCTCTCCCCCAGGTTCACTGGGAATTTGCTGGCAGCTCTGAGATGCTCACAGACTGACCCAGCTTTGCTTTTAACCTGCAAGGCTGCACCCACAGGCAAAGCTCTGTGGAATGGGAAGTGGTTTTGTGGCTGCTGAGCAGCCAAAGGATTCTCCTGGCAAGATGATCTCCCATGTTCAGGGAGGCAGTGATCAGGCTGGTAGGCACTGGCAGCATTTCACAGCTTTCACTCTGTTTCCTTGCCATTAATTTGGTGCAGAAAACAGGCTTCTCCACAGTTTTTTAATGTGAAGAAGAGGTGGATTTAGTTTGGGAAGTTTAGTTTGGCAGTTTTAGTCCTCCTCTGGCAGCCTCATTGCTCCAAGGGCTCCAAAACCTAAAGAGGGTGTCCTAAGCAGGGAGTCCCACATAGAAGACCCAATTCTTGTTTTTTGCTTACAACTTGTATTAAAGCAGCCTGGCTGACAGAAATAACCTTGTTTATGCCTCCTGTGCAAGTCCTGTGAGACTCACTGTGTGTTTGCAGCGGAAAGTCACAACACTCCGCCCTCCTCACCACCACAGGGATGTTCCTCAGCAGCCTCCCGAGGTTAACACCCACACAGAGCCTTTTTCTCATCACAAAAACCAACAGATAAGCAGTGCGTTGGTCTTTTCCCCTAGAAACAATCAAGCAGAAATATCAACCAAGCCAAAAACCTCAGTGCTTGCAGGAGAAGAGACTTCTCAGAGGAGGCAGAGCAGCAGCCCATCAGTGAAAGACACAAGGTTGCATTTTTTGAGCCATACATGGGATATTTCAAGATAAAAGCAGTGCTTTCCATGGCATGAGGCAGAGATCCATGGGGGGAGTCTGTAGGAACCAGGACAGCCTCTGGAATGCTGGCAGCAGCTTGGCTCAGGTGCAGCCTGGAGCCTTTGGGACACAGAGTGGCCCGAGGTGCTGTCCTGGGGCTCTGGCAAGAGGATTTCAGAGATCCCTTTCAGATCTTTGATCTCCTCTTTGCTCACCCCTGTGGCATTTGCTGTGCCTGGAGCACCCAGGGCTGATCCTGGTCATTAGTATTCTGTGAGTGTGGCTTTCTAAGAAGGTTTAATTTATATTGGTATCACTTATCTCTCATATGAGTGTCTCCAGAGAGAATTACTACAGGAGAGGAACCTACTTCAAAAAAGCATGTCAGGTTTGTAAAGCCCCGAGTTGGAATTATCTAAGAGGATCACAATTATTTGAGGAACATTCCGTCTGACTTCACCGGGCTGCAATTATTGCTCTTATCTAAAATAATTACATTTCATACTGAATACCTAATAGAATATTACTGCCACCAGATTGTACTATTTCAAAATATCTGCAAGTGCATGTCACTCTCTAACCTTAAACTCAGGATCATGCCATTTAATTAAGTTGAACATTGCCTTTCTCAGTAACTCTGAGCGCTTTCCTGCTTGAGGAGCAAGATTTGTCTCTGAAGTGACAACACAAACCAGGCTGCAACCCAGATACCCCACAGGCAGATATTTTCCTGACAGGAGCCTAAGGAAAACCCCCAGGGAGAATCGTATTTCTTGTTTGCTTTGGCAACATAGAAGAGCCTTGTTTGCCTTAATTAAAAGCTCTCTCTGGCTGTGTCCTGCCCTGCACGGGGGACTCTGCAGCTCTGCCAAGCCTTGCTTGATCTCAGTGACATTTCTTGCCATCTCTGGCACCACGCCACCACTGTCACCTTTGCCCACACACCCCAAGGACTGACATTGAGGGGAGAGAGGCTGCTGATTTTGGGGAGAGCTTTGGGAGATCTCTACCTTGGAGAAACCATCTGTGAGCCACAGCAGACTTGTGAGGAGGAATAGCAGAGAGAGGGAAAACTGGGACTCATGGTATTTTCCTGCCTGGGGTCCACAGGGTGGGAGATCCTGGTGCAGGAGGCTGTCACCTTTGCCCACACACCCCAAAGGCTGGCATGGTGGGGGAGAGAGGCTGCTGACTTTGGGGAGAGCTTTGGGAGATCTCTATCCTGCAAAAACCGTCTGTGAACTACAGCAGGCTTGTGAGGAGGAATAGCAGAGAGAGGGAAAGACCATGGAAAATTGGGACTCATGGAATTTTCCTGCCCTGGGGTCCACAGGGTGGGAGATCCTGGTGCAGGAGGCTGTCACCTTTGCCCACACACCCCAAAGGCTGGCATGGGGTGGGGGAGAGAGGCTGCTGACTTTGGGGAGAGCTTTGGGAGATCTCTATCCTGCAAAAACCATCTGTGAGCCACAGGAGGCTTGTGAGGAGGAATAGCAGAGAGAGGGAAAACTGGGACTCATGGAATTTTCCTGCCTGGGGTCCGTGGGGTGGGAGATCCTGGTGCAGGGGAAGGAGCAGGGTGTGGTGGTGTGGCCTGGCTCACTCTCAGCTCAGCAGGGCCACGGTGACACCCCACCCTCAGGTGTCCCCCTGCTCTGCTTTCAGCAGTTTATCACACCTGTGAGGCCTCCAGCTTCCAGTGCCACAACGGCCACTGCATCCCGCAGCGCTGGGCGTGTGACGGTGACGCCGACTGCCAGGACGGCTCTGACGAGGACCCTGCCAGCTGTGGTAACGTGTCCTCTGTGTGCCCGGGGGGCTCTGCCCTGGGAGGGAGGGATTTCTGCACACCCACCCAGCTAAACCAGCAGCAAACTCAGGGGGAGAGCCCCACCCCTCCGAAAGCGATCACAGTGTGAAGGCAATCGTGGCTTGTCGGAGTCCAAAGCATCCCTTTATATGACCTAAAACCCAAAGAAAAGAGTTTAAACCCTGGACAGTGGGGTGTAAAGCCAGTCCAGAGGGGTTGAAGACTTTACACAGAGCCCAGGAAGACACCGGGTTTAATTTTAGTCCATGAGAGAGCCTTCCAACACTAAAAAAGAAATTACAAACCTCAAAGGTGTAAAAATAGTAGCTTAGCACAGCACAGAGTAAAAAAAATTGTAATTTTAGAGTTCTTAAAATAAAAATAAATTAAAAACAAAATAAAAAATTTAAAGTATTGCCCTAAGTTCCTCTCCTTTTCCTCATCCTCCATCTTCTAAAATAATAATAACACAAAACAGTTTAAAAAATTTACGTAAAAATAAAAATAACCCTTCTAGTGTAAGTACTAAACATTAGCACAAAATTATAAATAATAAACACACAGTTATCAATATAAGAGCAAAACAGCGAGCAGTCACCTCGTATCCCAACCGTCCAAACCTCAACCGTGGCTTTTTCTAGCCACAGTTAGATTGATTAATTAAACAGCTTAACTTAAAACACCTTTAACAAAACCCAAAAAAACCACACGGCATCCACCCAATTCTGCATTTCAGAGAAGAAGTGCAACGGCTTCCAGTGCCCCAACGGCACCTGCATCCCGAGCAGCAAACACTGCGACGGCATCAACGACTGCGCGGACGCCTCGGATGAGCAGCACTGTGGTGGGTACCGGGGGCAGGGCGAGCTGCTGGGGCCCAGCACTGAGGGCTGACAGCATTTCTGCTCCGCCCCAGCCTGTCCCACTGGCAGTGAAGGGAGATAATGGGAGATATGCCCCGTTATCCCTGCGAGATAATGGGAAAGCCTTAGCGTGCAGTCACGAGCCCCCTGTGAAATCGGCGGGTCAGCAAAAGGCACAGGCTGGGAGGGCACTGCCAAGGGGGGGTGACCAAAGCCTTCCTGGTGTCTGTGCATACCCTGAGGGGTTATTTGGTGAGGGCAGCCTGTGCAGGGACACAGCTCAAACCACCTGGGAACTTTGTATAAGCTCAAACCATTTGTGTTGGGAACTTCACTTCCCTAAAATCCTCCTGCTGCACTCAGGTGATGCTGCTGTTTGCAAGGACAGCAGAGGTGTCACCTTCTGTCCCCCTGTCCCCTGCAGAGCCCCTGTGCACCCGTTACATGGATTTTGTGTGCAAGAACAGACAGCAGTGCTTGTTCCACTCCATGGTGTGTGATGGCATCATCCAGTGCCGGGACGGGTCGGATGAAGATGCCAGCTATGCTGGGTGCTGTAAGTGTCACACTGGGCACCTCTGCCAAGGCAGGGGTGGGCACAGGAGGAAACCAGAGCCATGGGGAGACCAAACCAGGGCCCCACACCACAGGCATGGGGAGAACCAGGCTACCACGAAGCTGCAAACTCTCCTAAGAGGTGGCTCTAGACCTCAAAGCTCTGCTTAGAAATCCGTGATTGCCCCTGGGTGTTCTCCTTCCTGCTCAAGCTTTCCTGAAGCCCTTGATCTTTACACCAAACCTCTCCCTGCAGCCCAGGACCCCGAGTTCCACCGGACCTGTGACCAGTTCAGCTTCCAGTGCCAGAATGGTGTGTGCATCAGCCTGGTGTGGAAGTGTGATGGGATGGATGACTGTGGCGACTATTCTGATGAAGCAAACTGTGGTGAGCAGCATCCCCAGGGCCTCCTGCCACTGCAACTCCAGCTCCCTCTGGATTTCAGGAGCATGGAGCACTGTCTTCCTAGTGTTTTTACTTGTGTATATGTGAGCATAGCTTTCCCTGTGCACATCACAGCCTGTCCTACCTGGAGATCGGTGCCATTTCCCTCATACTGCAGGCAGTAAAGCAAAGCACGCAGAAAACCTGGCACATCTTGTGCTTGACTAACTCCTCTGTGACCATATTTACTGCACAGACTCCCAGCCCTGAGCAGACAGGCAATTTTCAGCCAAACCCAATATTTACCACTGTTCCCCGGGTGGCTGTAGGAGCTGTACCCAGCCAGGCGAGGCAGCCGCAGCCTCATTTCAGAGTTGCAGGGTTTGCTCCTCCATTTCTGCCATGCTTGGTGGATTCTGCTCTGGTTCTGAGACCAGGGGTGGTGTCTGGCCATGAAAAACGCAGACGAAGCAGTGGTGGCAACAGAGTGAGGGCTGGGAGGGATGGGAATGCTGGGGAGGAAGAGAAAGGAATGTGCTTGTGCTGCTCAGGGTGATGCTCTCTGAGCCAGCTTGAGGTGCTCCCAGCTCTCAGCTGTGCTGAAGGCTGCTGAGGTGACCCTGTGGCTCATGAGACTCTCCTCTCCTTGGCAGAAAACCCAACAGAAGCCCCCAACTGCTCCCGGTACTACCAGTTCCAGTGTGGGAACGGGCACTGCATCCCCAACCGCTGGAAGTGCGACGAGGAGAACGACTGTGGGGACTGGTCTGATGAGAAGGACTGTGAGGGTAAGGACACTCTGCTGGGGCTGTGACAGGGATTGGTCTGATGAGAAGGACTGTGAGGGTAAGGACACTCTGCTGGGGCTGTGACAGGGACAGGACAGGGACTGGTCTGATGAGAAGGACTGTGAGGATAAGGACACTCTTCTGAGGCTGTGACAGGGACAGAACGGGGACTGGGATGTGCTGAAGGATCACTCTGCCTTCCCACAGGCCCTGTCCCCATGAGTGTCCCCCAGAAACACCCCATGAGTGGGTTGAGTGGGCACTTTCATGCATATTTTACTCTACAAATATCCTGATTGAGGACACAACGCCAACAAAAACACCAGGCTTGTGACGCCTCACCTACTTCCCCGTCGGTCAGCAGGGAGCAGGCAGAGCTTCCACAGGAGCAGGGAGCTCAGCTCAGCTCTCCCTGGTGTATTTTTAGGCTCTCCAGTTCATCCCATTACCACGCTGATCCCCCCGACGTGCCTGCCCAACCATTTCCGCTGCAACAGCGGCGCCTGCATCATGAACAGCTGGGTGTGTGATGGCTACAGGGACTGCACTGACGGCTCTGACGAGGAGGCCTGCCCCACCTCAAGTAAGCTCTCTCCTCTCCCTCACCCCTTCTCTTCTCCCAGATCACATCTGCAAGTGTAACAGTGTGTCTTTTCGGAGTGCATCCAGGGCCCTTCTAGATCACAGCCAGCTTCTCTGTGGAGAAACTGCTTGAGAAGAATTCAGGCAGCAATTCCAGCTCACACAGCCACACACGTTACAAGGCTGGCTCAGCAGAGAGGCACAAGGCTCCCAGCCCAAATCAATTTCCAGCAAGTGTTTATTTCAGTGTGCTGAAGGTGAATCCTGAGCCAGAGAGAGGAAGAATGTGGTTTTTCTCAGTTATATAGGGTCTCAGGTTTGTGGGTGGTACAGGGGGCAAGTGACCACAGGGAAGAGAGGAACAGGCCCCAGAGCCAGTGGGGAAACAGGGAAAGGGGATGCCATGGGGTGGGAGATGGACTTGCCAAACCCAGAGAGAAGACTGCACAATGTCTGCAAGGGTCCATGGGGGAGAAGCCTTCTTTACACCTGGGCTATCTTTAGTCTTCACTTTTCCAGGGAAGGGCAGTTGGAAATTCCTTTAATGGCATGAGGGACTCCACATGCAAGGAATTCTGGACTTTCACAGCCTTGCCAGGTTGTGTGGCTAATTTTTGCCGTGGGTGTAAATCATTTGCTGCTGGGGTCACCCTCCTGGTCACCCTCCTCCAGCCACCAGCAGGGACAGTGCCCCAGAGCAGGACATTCCCTGCTCTTCCAGCCTTCTGCATTCAGGATGGTTTAGGCGTCATCCCCTCCACCTGCTGGATGGAAGGACATTGCCATCTAGTGGAGTCGGGACCCGGGGACAGCGGCTGGTCCCTGCTGGTGGCGGTGCCAGCCCGGTGCTTTCCTGCCTGTCTGTGCTTTGTGCAGGACCCAACGTGACAGCCACGTCCCCGGCGCTCCCGGGGCGCTGCAGCCGCTTCGAGTTCGAGTGCCAGCAGCTGCACAAGTGCATTCCCAACTGGAAGAGGTGTGATGGAGTGAGGGACTGCCAGGACAGCACGGACGAGAGGAACTGCCGTGAGTGTGGGCAAAGAATGGGCTCCCACCCAGATCCTTCCCTTGGGAAGCTCCTTGGAAGGGCAGGGAAGCCTCTGAGGAGGCTTTGATTGCTGGTGAAAATCCCTGGGGATTTTCCTTTACAGAAAAAAAATCCCTTACAGAAAAAAAAAATCCTTTACAGAAAACAGAAATCCTTTACAAGAAAAAAAAAAAAAAACATGATAAAAAGCCCAAGCAGTGCTATTCCCATTACGAGTCCAGTTGCTGTTTTTAATGGGATAGGCTCCAGGTTCTGCAGCCAGGAGACACCCCAGTATGTCTGACACATCACCCTGAGCTCCATCCCTGACATTTCAGCCTCCTGCAAACTTTCCAGTGCTGCTGAGGGAACTTCCCTGCCTCGAGTCCTGAACTCTTCTCTGCCTTTTTCAGCCACTCCGAGCAGCCTGTCGTGCCCCAGTGGGTTCAGGTGTGAGGATGGGGAGGCCTGCATCATGCTGACAGAGCGCTGTGATGGGTTCCTGGACTGCTCAGACAGCAGTGATGAGAGGAACTGCACAGGTGAGCAGCAGCCCTGTCCCATCCCTCACTCCCTGTCAGCACACAGAGCTGCTCCCCTGGATGTGTGACCTTTCCCTCCCAACATCCTTGATTTATCTGCCTCTGCTCACTTGTCCAAGCTACCTCCTCACCCATTTATCACCAGCTGGGACAAACTTCCCAGCAGCTTCTACACTGACAATCTGTCTTCCAGCAGCCTCAGACACAGCAGAAAAAAAAAAATTAGGATGGATAGGAGCAAAGCTGTCTATTTTACACAGCCCACAGTTGAAGCAAGAGTCTCCTGTTCTCCCCTCCTTTGCAAGGTGACCCTGGGGGATGTGGCAGGTGCCCTGCTGCCATCCCTGGCTGTCCCACCCTGGCCTTGGTGGCCCTGTGGGTGCAGAGGGACAGAGCCAGCCCTGGGCTGATAACAGCAATCAATCACTGCCTCTGGCCAGCCATGAGCTTCAGCTGCCTCCCCCACTGAGCTGCTGGGGGGGCTGGGCATCAATCAGCTTTAGTTCTTTAATTAAATATTGATTGGGAGAGGCCAGCAGGTTCAGGGGAGAGGGAAGGAACTGCTGAGATGCACAACTGAGCTGCTACACCAAGGGAAAACCATCTCTCTTCCCTTGGAGAAATTGTCCTGCCATGCTGCCCATAGACCTGTGTGCCTGCTGGATTTAATCCCAGCTGTTCAGGGAGAGCAAAACAGCAGCAATTTGCCTCTGCTCTGCTTGGTTTCTGTTCAGCACCAAAGCTGAGCACCCCAGCAGAGCCAAGCCACAACAGCGGGATTTGGGCTCCAACACGTAGAGAGAGAGCAGGGAATGGCCTGGTGGGAGCAGGGCATGGATTTGGGGAATTCCAGTTCAGCACCTCCATCCCCAGCTCTGCCAGGGCTGGGTTCCACAGTGCTTTTATCCCCTAAATGCCCCAGTGAAGGTCAGGCAGTGATTCAGAGCTCACATCAAGGCAAACCCCCAAACTTGAATTAGCAGCCTTTGCTTGGGTCCTGCTGCTGAGCACAAGATGGGGTAAGGGAAAACACTCAAAGAAAGGCCCTGGCTGGTGACAGGGACAGCACACACTGGTCACACCAGGAGAAGGGTGGCACTGAGCAGTTTGCACTCACACACTTCCAAAATTCCCATATTTCATCAGCAGCCACTCTTTATCTTTCCTTAGGGGAGAGGGGACGCTTGCCTGATGCAGCATAAAGACATTTTGGGTAGAACTAAGAGCATCAGGGGTAAATCCCTGCTCTGAACTGCCCTCTGTGAGCCCAGTCTTCTCCACTGATAAATTACACAGCTCATTTAAATGGTGCAGACACCCCTTCAGCCAGTGCTGTTTCTACCTCCCCTGTTGCTGGTGTTAAAAACAAAACTCCTTTTTTTCTTCTGGGCACAGGGCTTGTTTCCCTGCAGTAAATTAACTTTCCCCCTTCCCTGCCCAGATGACACAATCGTGTACAAAGTGCAGAACCTGCAGTGGTCAGCTGATTTCTCTGGGGATGTCACCCTCACCTGGGCTCGGCCAAAAAGGATGTCCTCCACCTCCTGTGTCTACAACATCTACTACAGGTACATCATCCCTCCCCTGCTCTTGTGTCAGGTAAAAAGGACAAGCATGAGCACAGGTGGGCCTGTATTTACTGCAGAAAACCTCACAGAGTGAGGCCTGAAACATTCAGAGCTCCTTAATCAAGTTCTGCTTGGAAAACCTAATATTTGGTAGCAAAAGAGACACAAAATAGGTGCACCCAGAGGGCGTTTGTGACAAACTGCATTGCTTTCCTCCTTGACTATTTACTCAGATGGTAAAGTTGTTATATTAATTTTTTTTTTCCATTTGGGCCTTGCCTTTGTGAGACCATTAACAGCAAGAACAAAGATATTAAATCTGAGCATAAGAGTTACAGGAAAGCTCAGGGACTTCTAAGTCACCAAGCCACAGTTAATTCAGGCTTCCCAACAGCATCTTTTCAAGATTGGTGGCGTGGCATTACCAAAATGAGCAGCGACCTTTTAATACAATTCCATTTTTGGGGACAAATCTGTGTGTTCTGTGCTAAAAAATCCCATCCTGACTGGGAGCTGTGTGGCTCTATCACTCAGGACAGTTGGTGAGAGCATCTGGAAGATCCTGGAGACCCACAGCAACAAAACCAACAGCGTTCTGAAGGTGCTCAAGCCCGACTGCACCTACCAGGTGAAGGTGCAGGTGCAGTGTCTGAGCCGGGTCTACAACACCAACGACTTCATCACGCTGAGGGCACCTGAAGGATGTAAGCACAGCTCCTGCTTCCCCCAGTACCTGCCAGATTGGGGCTGCTTTGGGCTCAGAAATAAAAATATCCCTGCTGTGAACAACAAGGGTCTTTCCATGGGCTTGGGAATTGTGCTGGACTGGGAGAAAGAAAGGACCATCCATCCCTTTGTGTGTTGATTTTTCAGGGAGATGCTGATTTTCCCCCAGCACTGTGATTGTCAATGGTATTTCTGTTTCTCTCACTAGTACCAGATGCTCCCCTCAACCTTCAGCTGGCCCTGAAGAAAGAAGCTGAGGGTGTGGTGATGGGCTGGTGGAGTCCCCCCGTGAACGCCCACGGCCTCATCCGGGAATTCATCGTGAGTGCTGCTGCCCCTGACTGGGGCTGAGCCCAGCTGGGTGACATGGGCACAGCAGCACACGGCCAGCTGCAGGGTGGGGTGGGCCTGGGATGGGATATTCTGGGGAGGAAATCTGCTGGGAACATCAGGTAAGTTGGGAGAAGAAATGCTGGGGGCTGTAGGCAGCACCACAGCCCTCGAGTTCCTAATTTCTCCCTTTCTGAGGTGTTATGCTTCTTTCTGTTGACATTTTGTCCCAGAGGGACCTGCTGACCTGTGGTCTTTGTGAGCCCTCACACCTTGTTTTGGTGCTCCTAGGTGGAATACAGCAGCAGTGGATCCAAGGAGTGGTCATCCCTCAGAACCACCAAGAACTACACGGAGATCAAGGACTTGCAGGTCAACACTCTCTACACAGTCAGAGTGAGTATTATTTCCAAAGCTCTTTCTGAGTATTTCTAAAGCTCTCTCTCAGAGTGAGTATTTCTAAAGCTCTCTCTCTAAGTGAGTATTTCCAAACCTCTCTCTCTAAGTGAGCTCTCATCACTGAGTGGCCTAAGTCCTGCACAGTCAAGAACTTGCTAAAAAAAAAATCTTGTTAAAGCCTTGCCCTTTAATGCCAACCCACACTGCTAATGTCTGTAGTTCCAAGGCCCTTGGTTTGCTCTCCTTTGTCCCAGAGGGCCAGGCTGGATTACAAAATCCTCCCTGCTAATTGCCCATTCCAATGTCACTGCAATTGCACTGGATGTGGGCCAGAGATAAATTCGGCCCTTGGTGTATCAGTGGGAAGAGAAGCAGATCTGCCTGTGGGGAATGTCTGCACAGGGGAGAGGCTGGGTAATTATAGACAGAAGTAATAAGAACAGGAAATGAAAGTCTGCACAGCGAGCCCTGGGAAATGTGTGCTTTGCCTTTGTCCATCCTCCTGAGTTCTTGGGGAAGTTCTTGGGGATAAACCCCCTCCTCCAAATCCCTGTTATTCTCACAGCTGGTTGGAGCCTTTCCTCCCATGGCACTCCTTTCCAATATAACCCATCCCCAAATAAATCTTTGAAAGTAGATTCAGGACTTGGACTTCCCTGGCGTGGTTCTCACCTACTTAATGGCCCGTGGAGTCCCGAGCTCCTTATCTCGATGGACTCCTCAAAGATCTCATAAGAGAGCAGTTATCTGCAAAGAGGCTGCACCTCCCTCCTCTTAGATTCCTCTAATTGACTTTAAGCAGTCGGCTTTATCTCTGCATTAAGCATTTTATTGCCAAGTAATTAAAGCTTTTGTTTGCTCCCAAGTCCTTTTCCCAGGAGCCCGGGCAGGTCTGTAACCTTGCTCTAACCTCCCACTCTGTTTGCACTGTGAAATGTTGCTCATGTTCCCTCTTTCCCAAAGGTTGCTGCAGTGACCAGCCGAGGGGTGGGAAACTGGAGTGAATCCAAGTCCATCACCACCATCAAAGGCAAAGGTAAGTGTTGTTGTTTGGGTCAGCTCAGGGAAGGTGACAAAAAGACAGAGTGTCAGCCTGGAACATCAGCAGCAGCATCCAGAGACACCTCCCCAGCTTTTATTCTCCCTGCTGAGCCTTTCACACCGTTCAACAGCTTTGCTGTTGACAGTGACCTGTAAAAAGTGACTTTTTCACTCAGCCTGAGCTGCCTCAGAGTTCTGGAGGGGTCACTGATTTCCTCTGAGCTCTGTGGGCACAGGAGATGGATGTGCTGCCCTAGAACTGGGCAAGAGCCTGTCCCCTCTCTCCCGGGCTGCAGACAGATTCCCTCGGACTTTTGTAGGCCAAATCCTGCCTCCAGACAGACAAGAAATTACCAACCCCATCACTCTCTCTCTAAAGGGATGCTGGCTCATCCTTCTCCCTCTTAGGTCACAGTTACTGGGGCTCCTCCTGCAGGTTTAGACCATAAAAAGCAACCACAGCTCCCAGGAATTATCACAACATCACAGACTAACAGCAGATAAATTCAAACAGCACACTAAATCATTTCCTTCCCAACCTGTTGGATTTTTGGTTTGTTTTTTAAGAAAAGCCTTTTGAAGTCGTTTGTATTGGTGCCAGATTTTTCATCCTAACTCACGTCCCTGCATCAAAATAGTTTGCTAATTTGTCAGATGAAAGAAGGGAAGGAAAACACCAGGCTGCTCAAAGTGCAGGATTCAGATAGTGTGAATTACCTGATGGTTTAGAAAAAACAGAGGTAAAAAGAACAGCAACAGCTTTGACTTCAGCTTTAGCACTGAGTGTTTGGCACCGATATCTCCTGACCCCCCTCAGCAGCTCCTCGGAAGGGCAGGAGCTGTTAACTGGGATAGGAGCTCACCCTGCTGAGTTCAGAGGGAAAAAATCCCTTCTCCCAGACCCCTCCAGTCCCAGCCTGCACTGAGCAAGGCACAGATAAAGCAGCTTTTATGTGGTGGACTTAAAAAAATGATGTCAGTGTCTTCTCTGAGCGGAACATGTCTCAGGCAAGGTTGGGGTGTGCTGTTCTGAGAGCTGGGAGTTACCACAAAAAGCTGTGTTTCATCTGTCCCCTCTCAATAAATATTTTTATTTATTTGTGCTGTCTTTTCTCTCTTTCCTCCCAGTCATTCCTCCCCCTGTCATCCACATTGAGAGCTACAGTGAGGACTCCATCAGCTTCAGCCTAAAAATGACCACGAATATCAAGGTAAGAGTTTTTCCCTTCCCATCTGAGCTGGGTAAATGGTGAATGATGGCTGGGAGAAGCTGTCACCCACTGAAGCATTGCAGTTACCAGTTATTTCACTGCCAAATCATTTCTTACTGCTCCCAGACTGCCCCGGGGCTCTTAATTGGGATGGAAAATACAATGCAAAGACTGTCAGGGGTCTGCCAGTGACCCTGGTTCCCTGTGTGCATCAGCTGAGCTGATGGCTCTGTGTCCTTGGGCTTGACAGGTCAGTGGCTACGTGGTCAACATCTACTGGACATTTGATACCCACAGGCAGGAAAAAAGGACTCTGGTCATAGAAGGAGAAAAGTCCATCCAAAAAGGTGAATTCTGCTCGAAATATAAAGTTTTGCTTTGGTCAACAGTAAGCAGAAGGATTTATGAGAGGTTATAGCTTTTTTTTTTTTTTGCAACTAGTCATTTCTGTTTAAACAATTCTGTGTAAATCTGGACAGGACAAAGCAGCAAATTCTCTGTGTTGAAGACCTGGAGATTTCAAGCAGATTTGGGATTTACCCCCAGAGCTGCACTAGTCCTTTCTCATCACATGGGGTTTTGTTTGTTGTTCCATTTCTAATCTACCAAAGGGAGTAGAAACAAAACAAGGATTTCCTGGGCTTGCATACAGCACATGTCCCTATAAATCACATTCCTGGTTTGGGAAAATCTCAGTGTGGATGTGGGAAATCATCTGGGCACAGAGAAGCACGGGCTGGGTTGGATTCCAGAGTCTCAAGTGCTTATGTAGAAAGGAAATTACTGCACAAAGTCACAAAGTACAGCCCAGGAGAGGCAGGCTCCTGTTTGCTGATGCTGACCCTTCCCTCACAGTGCTTTGCCTCACCTAATAGTGCCCCTTTCTCTTCTTGCTCAGTGGCCAATTTGACAGCACACACCCCCTATGAAATTTCTGCTTGGGCTAAGACGGAGCTGGGTGACAGCCCTCTGTCTTTTGTGCATGTGGTGACCAGTGGCACAAGGCCCGTGTCCCCAAGCCTCAAGGCCAAGGCCATCAACCAGACAGCCGTGGAATGCAGCTGGACTGGCCCCAGGAATGTGGTAAGGCACCAACCCTTCCCTCACCAGCCACCCTGGGCTCTGGCTCAGAGCCTCAGAGCAGCACACAAAACCCCTGAAATCAGGATTTTTTTTGTTTGTTTGGGTTGAATTCCAAGGCCCTGAAAATTTGGGGGATAATGAGGGAAAGTATGGGGATTGAACAGAGAGTGTAATGGAACTGATAAAGGAACCTGGTATCTCAGGCTGGATCGAGCAGAAACCATGGGAGAGACAGACAGATAAATGCTCCCTGTGGCAGGAGTGACCAAGAAGCATGTTGTGAAACTTTGTAATGATTACCAAGCAACTGAGGTCATAAAGAATGTGTAACCAATGAGGATTGTTGTCAAAAATAGAACCCTATATAAGTGCCATACAAGAAAAACCCCTATATACATGCTTTGTGTGCTCAATAAATTTGGCTTCTGATAAGGACTCAGAATGTCCCCAATAGGAAAGAACCTCCTGCCTTTTAAACAGAAGCAAAGAAAGGCTTCTTGTCTGTTTGCTGCAGAGAGAAGTGCCATAAACACAGACAGCACAATGCCCCAGCAGCCTCTGAATCAACTGCTGTTACCTGAGCCGAGCTCAGGGGTTTTGGGTTGGGAGTTCAAAATCAAGTGGGCAGATTGAACTTGGGCAAGACAGAGGGGAAAGCAGGAAAACGGGTCCAGAGGGAAAAGGGTCTTTGCTTCATGCCCCTAAAAAGTGACAACTAGTGGATGCTCTGGGCCATGCCACACCCTTGCTGTGCTCTCCCTCCTCAGGTCTACGGCATCTTCTACGCCACGTCCTTCCTGGAGCTGTACAGGAGCCCCCACAACAGCACCACCAGCGCCCACAACATTACGGTGCTGGTGCAGCGGGACGAGCAGTACCTCTTCCTGGTGGGCTCCCCTCCTCCCCTGCCCCTCTACCCACCCCTTGGCTTCACCAGCACACAGCCCTGACCCCTGTGCCTCCCTCCCAGGTGCGGGTGATGTCTCCCTACCAAGGGCCCCCCTCTGATTACGTGGTGGTGAAGATGATCCCGGATAACCGGCTGCCGCCGCGGCACCTGCACGCCGTGCACACCGGGAAAACCTTCGCTGTCATCAAGTGGGAATCGCCCTACGACTCGCCTGACCAGGACATGGTAACATCGTGGTTCTGGCTTCTTTGCCTGCCAAGCTCAGGATTAATACACATGAGTCATAATTAATGACTTGGCTAATGATTAATGACCTGGGATTAACGCATGGGATTAATGCGGGAGTCGTAGTTTGGTGTTCGGACTCGGTGTTTATTATTACCGTGAGCTCTAACTAGCAAGTCAGAAAACAAAGGTAAAATGGAGCACTAACTCCATTCTTTGCAAGGTTATTTAAGTGTTAATTACTCAACTCTAGCTCTTTGCAAGGTTATTTAAGTGTTAATTACTCAATAATGAAATGACACTTATATTGTTTGCATTTCTGACCCAATAATGACCACCCAAGGCCTGCAATGAGGGCCTTTTCCACCCAATTACAGAAAAAACCACCCAAACCCATGAAGAAGAAGGAAGAAGAAGGTGAAGAAGAAGGACTGAGACAACACCCAAAATCCTCCATCTTGCCCCATATATTACTATATAGTAAAATCCCAAATCTAAGTTTTTCACCCTGTGAGAACACACAATACTATTCAAACTACACAACCCCAGCACTATCACTCAATTCAGAACCCTGTTCCACGACCTCAGGTGAAATGTGGTGCTTGCTTGAGGGCCAGTGCCTTTTAGAACAGAAAGCCTGAAGTTTCCAGCCTCCAGGGTTCCAACAGTAACACCTCACAGAGCCTTCTCCTGTCCCTGTGCACACAAAATCCTGGCTCAGAGGCAGATCCCTGCCTTTCTTCTGCTGGAGGAAGGCTGAGATCAGGTCTATGCTTCACATGAAATCATCATCGAAGTGCTGACACCTCCAACATATTAATTTCCTCCCTACTGGCCATTAGTTCATACTGTAGCATTTAAAAAGAGCCGGGTCTGGGGTATCTGTTGCTGACCAAATCTTAAAAACAGCCCTGGGCACATGCCAAAACACCTTTCTGGGCTTTGGCTCTGCCCAGGAAGGCAAGGCTGGGCTGGAGCACTGCCTCCAGCCCCAACAAAGCCCAATTCTTTCTCTGCCACACTGGAATACACTCAGGTCTCGCTCCATTGAAGGCCAGTCATTTTCTCAGCAAGTTTTCCCCTCCCATTCTACTCCAGAGACTTTACCAGCAAAAGTTTGGAGGTTTAAACCTTCCCAGCAGAGCTGGAAACTCTGACAGGGCAGGGGTTTGTGTTGTATCCTTGTGATTCACCGAGAAACACAACCTGAGGTTTTCCTCCTGCCCTCATCTGTTCCCCTAACTGCATTTTCTGTATCAGTAAATGCTGATTTGGGGCAGAAATGCAGAGAGAGGCTTGGAATTTTGCTTCCTAGGCTTTCTGTAAAGCTCAGCCTTGGTTTAAAGCAAATTTTACCTGCCCTGTCTAATGTCCTACCACTGTTTAGCTGAAATTCTTCAGTAAAATGAGATTTTTTCCATCCATTTCCTCCCCCTCCAGCTCTATGCCGTGGCAGTTAAAGATTTGGTGAGGAAAACAGATAAAATCTACAAAGTGAAAAGCCGGAACAGCACGGTGGAGTACACCATAAAGAAGCTGGAGCCAGGAGGGAAATACCACGTGATTGTCCAGCTGGGAAACATGAGCAAGGAATCCAGCATGAAGATCAACACAGGTAAGGGACACACCACCTGGAGGAATGGTTTTGCAGCTCTTGGTCCTCTCCCACAGCCAAAACCCAATTTTGGGAGGTGATTGCACCCCCAAACAACAGCAGGGGATAGGAAGCTTCTCAAATGATATCCAGTGTTTTTCTCCTGATAAATGGAGGTGGGAAAGACACCAGTTTGGCTGTGTACACATCATCAAGTACCATTACAGCCCTACCACTGAAAAATCCCTCCCAGCTTCCACAGCACAGCAGCCTCTCCTCCAGCATATCCCTTTTCCAGAGTATTGTGCTGATCCCTAAAAAAAACCCACTGAGATTCAGAAATTTCTCCATTCCTGTAAGAAGAAAGTGCCACCAGTGCTACAACCTCACCTGCTGCCACTTTTTCCCATTTGCAGTCCCCCTGTCTGCACCAGACGCCTTAAAAATCATCACTGAAAACGACCATATTCTGCTTTTCTGGAAGAGTTTGGCATTGAAGGAAAGCAATTTCAATGAAAGCCGGGTAAGTTCTGATGTGCCTCTTGTCCTACAGAAAATCCTGGAGCAGAGTCAGTGCAAGGCTCCTTTCACAGACTCTGAAATCCATCCTGTCCTTGGTGAGCCCTCTAGAAGAGCTCACTAAAATTCATGTCATGGCTGAGGCTCTGAAGCTGATAGATGCAATCAGTCACCTTTTAGGAACATAATTACCCTGCTAGAAAAGGACAATTGTCCCTTGTGTGAAAGGACTGGGAGTAGGACACTGCCCTGCCGTGCCAGGAAGTCTGAAAGTTGTCATTATTCAGACTTGGATAGAAAATCTGTGAAATGTTTTCTGTCAGAGCATGGGCAGGTAGAAAACTGCACCAAAAAAATCCCTCACCCTCCTGGACTCTGTGTTTGGGTGGGTGCTAAGGACAGAGTGGACCAGAAAAACCAATCCAGAGTCTTTTAGGTTGGAGAAGACCCCCATGGTTGTGTCCAAGCTGTGCCCAATCCTTACCTTGTCACCAGAGCACTGAGTGCCACCTCCAGTTGTTTCTTGAACATCCCCAGAGAAGGGAATTTCAAGCCTCCCTGAGCAGCCCTTCCAATGTTTAACAACCATTTTGGTGAAGAAATCCTTCTTGATGTCCAACCTGAGCCTCCCCTGGCACAGCTTGAGGCTGTGTCCTCTCATCTTGTCAATTAGGAGAAGAAAAGTCTTTTCTCCCTGAACTGGCCAAGGTCAGTTCCTGGAGGAGGCTCCACCTTCTCCCTCCCAGCCGTCAGCCCAGCAGAGTTCATCAAAGCCAGATCCAGGAGTTAAAACCAAGTTTCAAAGCCCTTTTGGAAGGAGCAAACCCGCCCTCTGCAGCCGAGTGATCTGGGGTTTGTGTTTCCCTCCCTCAGGGCTATGAGATTCACATGTTTGACAGCCTGATGAACATCACAGCCTACCTGGGCAACACCACAGACAACTTCTTCAAGGTGTCCAACCTGAAGATAGGCCACAACTACTCGTTCAGCGTGCAGGCCCGGTGCCTCTACGGGGGGCAGATGTGTGGGGAGCCGGCCACGCTTCTCTATGATGAGCTGGGAACAGGTGAGTCCCAATTTCACACAATCACAGAGTCACAGAATTCACAGAATCACCAGGTTGGATGAGACCTCCAAGATCATCGAGTCCAACAGAGCCCCAACACCTCAACTAAACCCTGGCACTGAGTGCCACATCCAGTCTGTCCTTAAACACATCCAGGGATGGTGACTCCACCACTCCCCAGGCAGACTTTATGCCTCTTTATCCCTATTCCAATACTTTACCACCTTTTTTGTAATAACTTTTTCCTAATATCCAACCTATATTTTCCTTGGTGCAGCTTAAGGCTGTCCTCTTATTTTTCTTTAGTCCTCTTATTCTGTCAGTTGCTGGAGAAAGAGACCAACCTCCCCTGACTACAAATTTACAACCATCTTTCAAGGAGTTGTAGAGTGATAAGGAGTGATGTTTTGTCCTCATCCTCCTTAAAAAAAAAATACTCAGGGAAGCCTCATAAGTTCTTTAGGGATGTGCTGTTGGTACAAACAGCACTTGTGTCTTGTTGCTGTAGGACATGAAAGACTCCAAATTTCTCAGAAGGCAAAGAGCACAGAAAAAAGGCTTTATTGTCTAATTCTTAGTACCTTTTATAAGGTGTTCTGATACAGACTTAATATGATTGGGGAATAGGAACAACACCTCTCTAATGCCATTGGTTAAACCAGAGAAACAGCAAAACACCACCTGGAGAAAGATTGTTCTGAGAAAGGAGAGTTGTTTGCCAAGATTGTTTGGAGAAGAAGCTTTCTTGAGAAATTTTTCCTTGGGAAAAATTAGCAGCTGCCAGCAGGCTAAAATCTCTCACACCCACAGTGTGTCACCCTGATGTTTTTCAGTCTTCTGATGTTTGCATTCTTGTAGTGGAGTTTCTCACATATTTCATGTAAACAAAAGTGATGTCTTTATAACTGTCCTTTGTGTTTATCATTCCTCTTTTGAGGAGGGACAATTGATAAGACTTCTAGTTTGACCAGTGTGGTTGGAAAGGCAACAACCTCATCCTCCAATCCATGGTCATTGTCCAAAATCTATATAAACCCAAGCAGAGAAAATAAACTTCCCTCTTTTTACCCTGCTGACTGAACTGTGTGCATGTCATTCATTTCATGTCCTATAACAACAACAGTGTCCCTCCCTCCACCAGGTACTGACCCCTCTGCCACCAAATCCGGCCGAGCCACGGACGTGGCTGCCATCGTGGTGCCCGTGCTGTTCCTGCTGCTGGTGACCCTGGGCATTGGCTTCGTGGTGCTCTACATGAGGCACAGGAGGCTCCAGAACAGCTTCACTGCCTTTGCCAACAGCCACTACAGCTCCCGCCTGGGCTCAGCCATCTTCTCCTCGGGGGATGATCTGGGTATGTGGCCCCTGGTGGCCTTTGGGGACAGTACTGGGGAGGGTGGCATCAGGGCAAGAATTAATTCGTTATTGTGGTTTGGGCTACTCTGGCATCATAATCTCTATGGGTTTGATCTAAGAGTATAAATCATTGCATTGCAGAGTCATTAAACTTGGCAAAGTTCTTCAAGATCATCAAGTTCAGCTGCCGAAAGTTTTCCCCACCAAACACTTTCATCACATTAAATCCCTCCTTCTGATGCAAATCACTTAGAAATGCATTGAGGATGTGAAATCAGGGCAAGAATTAATTGTTTTATTATGGTTTGGGCCACTTCGACATCATAATCTCTATGGATTTGGTCTAAGAGTACAAATTATGGAATTGCAGAGTCGTTAAACTTGGAAAAGATCTTCAAGACCATCAAGTCCAACAGCCAAAAGTTTTCCCAACTGAACATTTTTATCAAATTAAACCTCTCCTTCTGATGCAAATCATTTAGAGATGCATTAAGGATGTGATTCAGAGCAAGAATTAATTATGTTATCATGGTTTGGGCCACTTTGACATCACAATCTCTATGGATTTGCTCTAAGAGTACAAATCACAGAATCATGGAATAGCCAAGGTTGCACAGACCTTCAAGACCATCAAGTTCAACCGCCAAAAGTTTTCCCAACCGAACATTTTTATCACATTAAACCCCTCCTTCCAGTACAAATCACTTAGAAAGGCATTGAGGATGTGAAATCGGGGCAAGAATTAATTATTTTGTCATGGTTTGGGCCACTCTGGCATCACAATCTCTATGGATTTGGCCTAAGAGTAGAAATCATGGAATTATGGAGTCATTAAGCTTGGAAAAGACCTTCAAGACCATCAAGCCCAACCGCCAAAAGTTTTCCCAAACAGAATTTTTATCCAATTAAACCCCTCCTTCCAATGCAAATCATTTAAAAGCAGAATATAAAGTGCTGAGGGGCCCCTAACAGCTCTTTTTTGGGTTTGTTTTCCAGGAGATGAGGACGATGAAGCCCCAATGATAACTGGATTTTCAGACGACGTCCCCATGGTCATCGCCTGAAGCGCATTTCTGACTGTACAAAACCAAATGGTGTAAATATTTTCATTTGATAAAAATAGTTGATTGTTTATTTTAAAAATGCACTTTGAGTTGCAATACGTTATTTTTATATGGGCCAAAAAAAGAAGAAAAAAATAATAATTTTAAGAATACACTTTGTAGTAATCAACTGTGAATTGCAGACTAGGTTGGTTGAGTAACAAATTGCTTTGATTTAACATTAATTTAGTCTTACAAGGCTATGCTTGCTGGGCATGCTTTTAAGTCTGTGAGATATTTTTCCGTTGACTAAATTGGCTACTCATTTTATTTTTCTAAGACAAGAATAAATTTATTTAAAAAAAAAAAAAAATTCAGGAGATTATATATGTAGAGAGAGATAATATAGTCCCTGAAAGGTTTTGCTTTTACTTTAGGACAAAAAAAAATCCTTTGGACTTTGTTTTATATGAAAGTATTTTTGTTGTGTTAATTTATTGGGAAATCTGCTGTGGAACAGATTTCCAGAGTCGTCAGACATTGTACACATTCTTGTGTAGAACATGTGCCACTTTATCTCTCAAGGCAGTCGTATCTTGGCATCCCCATCATTGTCCTTGCCATGATAATAAAACCCCTCATTTTCACATGGTTTTTCTCCCTTTTAAAGACCCAATCTTTGAGCAATCTTTAAGGTACAGCAGCATATTTTTTTTTCTTTTTAGGGGTGAGTTTTAGCTTCCTGCTGCTGTGGGAAGTCAAAAATATCCCCGCACCAAGATGTGCTGCCCAAACCCCTCCTGCTGCTGCCCCTGCCCTTAATTAATCTGGAGCTTACGACCACCACATCACTGAAACAAAAAAAATTTGCCACTTGCACCTTAAAACTCACTTCCCAGGTATTTTTAGGATACCCCTGCTCTGTGGAGCTTCCCTCAGATGCCAGCACGGTGGTGGGACAGAAGGGGGAGCCTCCAGTGTGTGCAAATCCAGATTTTCCACACTCACACAGAGCAATAATTACTGAAAATTTAAATTAATTTGTTCCCACAGCAGGGATTTGATGCTCCCTCATTGGAATTTCCTAAAAGCAGCTGTAGTTTTACCTACAGCTTTAGAAATAATATAAATACACACACACACGTGTTATTTTCTCATCTCACATTCCCAGCAGACAATACTGGCTGCAGAGCCAAATGCAAAAAAAAAAAAGTCTGCTCACCACTGTTTGGAGTTTTGATTTTTTTGTGACAGCAAAATGTGAATTTCACCAAAAAAATTGTGAACCTCACTACCTGCCAAGCCAGGACCACAACAGGAGAGGATGTTCAGGGCTCTCCCCTGGCTGTGCTCGATATATGCAAAACTTCTCACCAGGAAATACAGCACACTGTCTTGTCACACTGTTTTTGTGGGGAAAAAAAAAAAAAAAAGGTATTTTTGCTGTGTAAATTAAGTTATAATTGCAGTCTTCCTACAGATGAAACGAGAGAGGCCAACTATGTTTTGATACGCGACTGATCCGTTTAATTTCACAATAGAAAAATGTATTTAAAAAAAAAAAGAAGTTGAAGTCTGGATGGTTTGATACTCTAGAGAAATACTGACTCTATTTTCAATTACTGGTGTTAGCATTCCCGGTGACAGATTTTTTTCCCCCCTCTCCCCAAAGCTGGGACCAAACTAGAATCAGATTTTTATAAGTAGCAGCCAGCTCGCAGAGTTGCAATATTTTTACCTTGTCAGTGGATCAGGTGATGTTCAGGAGTTGAAATTTTGAGTAAAACCAACCCAGTACACACTGCTCAGTTTGCCCTGGAGTTACAGCTACACAGAGAGAGACCAGACTCTGACCCAGAGGATAAACCAGCCTCAAAAACATAAATCAAAAGATTTTATGCAGGAGAGGAAGCCTAAAAACAGAGATAAAGAGTATTCAACCCTTTCTTTATACAGTAAACTTTTTTAGCACAGGTAATAAAAATGACAATGTAGCATCCCAAAATCTGGTGCCTCTCTGGTGAGGGTTAGGAGTGGTTAAATTCTGATATTTTACTCCCCCAGGGTAAATCCTGCTGCAGTAAAATGAGCAGAATTTAGAGTCTAGCCTATCTCTGTCTAGCCAGAGGCCAAGGGGGAACCTTTGTAAACACTTGATATCCTGCAGAAATCCCTTGGCTGGAGATTTGCAAGCATCACCTGGGGGACAGGTCACTCCTGGCCACTCTGAAAGGCTCCTGGCTTGGGGACACTTGTGCAGAGCAAAGCATTTTGTACCCAAAACCCAACACCTGTTTAAATCTAACTCTAAAACATAGTGTGGGCAGAGCAGAGCCCTCTGTGGGGTCACCCCTGCCTGCCCAGGGGTCTGGGGACACTGCAAAGCCCTTGTGGGGACACCCCTGTCACTCAGAGCTGTCCCCAACCCTCCCCTTTCACTGCAAAAATCACCACTGTGTTCTCAACAAAGCAACTTTCACAGGGCTAGTGTATTTTATATGTAGAGATAGAAAAGTCTGGGCTCCAGGTGGGGAGGAATCGATGCAGTTCTGGGGTAAATTGTATATTTTTATGAACTTTTGAAGCACGGAATCTCGTTCACGGAGACATTCAGGGGGTGGGAGGGTCCTGCTGTAAATATGGTACGTGGATGTGGATGTATATTTCGTTCTGGTTTCATTTCAGTAGCCTTATGTGGATGTGACATGAGTTGCTACCCTGAATTTTGGGAGGTGATTTGCGTTTGCTTTACGGGAACCCGGTAAAATGTTTGGATCTGTATGGAAAACAAAAAAATAAAGGGTATGGAAAACACCCTGGTTAGGAGGAACTTCCAGCAGTTAATTTGTGTTTGCATCCATTTCAGATGCCTGTGGGTGCTCTCAAGTCCATTTGAACAAAAGACTAAAGGTTGAACACGAAAATCTGTTGAGGTTTTGGACCACGAGGCTCCTTTTGCTTTGGCTCAGGCTTTTTGTGAGGTTTCCTTTTTTGTGTTGGGGCTTTGGTTTTTACAAGAAAGGCCAAGGAGGTACCATTTCCCAGGCTGGAGATCTATTAAAAGTCCAAAAAAAGGGTCTTTTCAGTCTGAACAAACCCCATCTGTGGGTTGCCAGCCCTGTAAAAGCTCCCTGAACCCAGTGAGAGCAGAGCCCACGCAGGAAGCAGCTGGAGAAGGAGCTTCCAGCCCCTCTGGGGTTTGGCTGAGGACCCAGGAAAACTGCAAAAGGATTTCACAGAGGGGTGAAATTTGGGGTGAAAACCCCTGGCTGCAGGTGTTTGATGTGCAGAAGAGCTGGTGTGCTGTGAGTTCATGTCCCAGCTCTGACCTGTTCCAGGTGCTCCCACCTTGACACAGCCTTAGGGGACAGCTGTGAGCTCAGCCCCGAGAAAAGCCTCTTTTCCCTGGACACAGATCGAGTTACAGGGATGTTTGGGAGCTCAGGAAGGGGAGGGGAGAGCAGAGGGGCAGAGCTGGCTGCCAGCATCCATCTCTTGTGGCCTCGTGGTTCCACCTTGGTGGTCACCACTTTATTTCACTCCTCCTGTTTCCTGTTTCTGTTCCAAAACCCTCACATTATCCACCAGGGAACCCCCACCTGAGCCAAGGAAAGTCTCTCTGAGCAGAATTCCCATTCCTGGCAGGGCAGAGCTCAGTGTGAGCATCTCCATGCTTGCAATCAGAGTGTATTTAATGACAAACTTCACCTACTCGCTGATGGAAAAGCCAAATGTCATTTTTTTTCAGCAAAAGAAATAACCTTTTCTGACAGAGCTTTCAAGTCTCCTTCAAATGGACTTGAGAAGGGAAATGGTGCAATAACTCAGCTACTCTTGGACCCCAAGAGCATCTTTGTTCCTGGAAATAGCTGCAACATTATAATTAATCCTTCCAAACCTGCACCAGTCCACAAGCAGCCAGCCTCTAATGGAGGTAGTGTCAACTTTTAATCAGGTTCTTTAAGTGAAGTTTAATGTTGTACTGTTTGAATTGCTACTCTGTGTCCTTTATTTGTTTGTTTTGGTTTGTTTGGTTTGGTTTTCTTTTTCATTCACTGATTTCTGCTATGTATTATTGCACAATTTTGAAGGAATTTTTGTCTGTCCATTTTTTCTCTCCCCCCACTTAATGATAATAATAAAAATGGATTGGGTAAACAAAACAGTTTCTGGTTTCTGAAATCGTTATCCAGCCTCTGTGTGTCTAGTGCAGGAAAAAGGATACTTTTTTCTGAACATATTTTTGTTTTACAAAACCTAACAGGATTACAGAATCACTGAGTGGTTTGGGTTGGAAAGGACACTAAAGATCATTTAATTTCTAATTTCTACCCCCTGCCATGGGCAGGGACACCTTCCACTATCCCAAGGTGCTCCAAGTTCCATCCAGCCTGGCCTTGGACACTGCCAAGGATCCAGGGGCAGCCACAGCTTCTCTGGGCACCCTGTGCCAGGGCCTGCCCACCCTCCCAGGGAGGAATTTCTCCCTGATATCCAATTTAACCCTGCCCTGTGTTGGTTTGAAGCTATTCCCATCCTGTCAGTGCTCCTGATCCAGCAGCAGTGACAGGACAAGGGCGATGAGAATCAGGAAAATTGAGCTTTGTGCCCAAGGAGCAGCAGATCCTGAGAGCTGCCACCCTCATTCCCAACGCAGTCACGTCTGCCTGTCCCTTCCCTCAAGGTCACCAACACTCCCAGACACCAAATATCATCTCCAGCCTGTCCAAACCTCACCTCCACATTTGCACAACACCACCCCAAGAGTTATTTTCTGTTATTTTCTGCTTAAAACCCATTTGCGCACCACCACCCCAAGAGTTATTTTCTGTGTTTAATACCTATTTTTGCACAACACCACCCCAAAAGTTATTCTCCATGCTTAAAACCCATTTGCACAACACTGCCCCGAGACTTATTTTCCATGTTTAAAACCCATTTTTGCACAACACCAACCCAAGAATTATTTTCCATGCGAAAAACCCATTTGCACAACACCACCCAAGAGTTATTTTTTGTTATTTTCTGCTTAAAACCCATTTGCACTACACCACCCCAAGAGGTATTTTCCATGCTTCAAACCCATTTGCACACCACCACCCCAAGAGTTATATTCTGTGCTTCAAACCCATTTGCACACCACCACCCCAAGAGTTCTTTTCTGTGCTTCAAACCCATTTCCACACCAATCCCGGCCCTGCACGGGGTGTGTGTGCAGGTACACCCGGGCACCTGAGCAGCCGAAATCCGGCAGGATTTCTCCTGGCAGGGAAGGTAATGAGCAGGCAGCCGCCTCCTCACACGTCCCTCATTTCCCAGCCCAGATAATTGGAAAGGCAACATGTGATCTTGGCGGACATAATTGAAGGCGTGCGAGCATCTTAAGTGTTGCACTTCATTAACATTTAGCTTAAGGCAACGTTAACAAACAATCGTTCCTTCCTCCCTGTCGCCCCCTCGGTCGTGAATGAAGCTGATTTTTTTTTTTTTTTTCCCTACTGCCGCTGGAATAGATTGTTCCCCCCGGCGGGTACAAGGAGCTCCACCTCATTCCCAGGCACCGACTTTCTGCTGGAGGCACCGACGTGACTCTGCAGCCTCAGTGCTGTCACTGGGAAAACTTTAATGGAGTGAAAGTTTGCCTCCTCTCCCAGCAAAACCTTCAGGTTTCTGTGGACAGGGAATATTTCCACCCTAAGCCTTTACTGCCTTCACCACAGCAAGTTAGAACATTTTCCCCACTGTGATGAGAGCCTATCAAAGAGGGAGATTGCAGATCCTGGGGGAGCTTTGGATGGAGCACAAGGCACAAATCCATCTAGGAGCTGGATCCAGGCTCCCCTCACTCTGCTGCTCCTGAAAAATTCACCTCTTTACCCCAAATAACATCCAGGGGCTGCTTCCTGCAGCCACAGGGAGGGGGAGATGTGGATCCTGCCTGCAGGAATGAGGAAACCAGGTGGAAATACAGCAAAAAAAAATCCCTTCCCACCACGGGTTAAGCTTTTCACAGAATCAATGGACTGATGTTGAGAGAGAGCAGCTGAAGTTCTGGCTCACTGCTCCTGCTTTGAGCAAGCACTCCCAGTGCCTCGTGCCAGACTCCTGAACGATTGTGTTTAGCCTTTCTCAGCTGGAAAGATGAAATAACTGAGGATGTTTCACAGCAGAACTCAAGCTGGATTTTGGGATGGAGGAGCCAAGAGCTCCCAGATAGCCCAGCAAAGGAAGGAAGGAAGGAAGAGAAGGTCTGTGGGAAGGGAAGATTCATGCTAACCATCAACATCTTGGCTCCCACCACAAACCTCCCAACCTGCCAAGTGTGGGATGCAAGAAAAATGGCATCTTCCAGGATGTGAGGTTTATTTCTTTCCTGTAAATTATAGGCATCCAGAAGCCCACAACCTCAAACTCTCAGAGCTGGGCTGACATCATGCCCAGAAGATTTTCTCTCCCCAGGCTCTGCAGACCTGGGATGGATTTAGGGAGCAGACCTGACCTCTTATTTTTTCAGAGCACCTGCATGGGGTTGTGATGGAAAAAATTCCAGGGTGATGGAGGGTTATAAAAAAGGAACTAGACAGCAGTTTGGGAAAGAAGGAAAGACACTCAGTGAGCAGGAGGTCATTAAATTCATCCTGAAGCTACAACTTGACACTGGCTCTATGGGAGGGGAATGTTTTAGGGTGGAGGATTTGAGGCAGAGGTGGAGACATTCACATCACCAAGCCTCTCGTCTCCAGGCTGGCCTGGCCAAAAGAGAAGACTTATTTTCCCTGGATCTTTCTGTAGCCAGTGGAGGGAAGCAGACACCGCTCAAGCAGGGATTTGGAACCTGAATGGAAGTTTGGGGCTTGAGTGAGCCATCCTCAATCACTTTTGCACTCTGGGAGAATGGCTGCCTGTGCATTTGGTACCTCCCCAAGGCTGAGAGAGATCCCAAAGGGTAGTGAGAAGATGGAGAAGAGGCTGGAGGCTCCTCCTGGCCTGGGCTCTGTGTAACAGCAGGCAGGATTCATCCCTGCCCAAGCTGAGAGGGTCACTCCAGGCCTCGTCTGCAGCCAAGGATGAGGCACAGCAGTTCAGAGAGTGCTTCCCTCATCCTAAAATAGGCCAGACTCTCTTTGCTATAACAGGAACTCAACGGCGACTGCCTCACACCGAGCCCTGGGACTGTAAGACACCACAGCCTACGTGAAACGAATCCCAAAGCCTAGAGCTGGGTGAGAACATCCCCCCTGCAGCCAGGCAGCTCCTGAAGCACACACACCCTGCAGGCTGGAGAGGAGCCCTGGCCAAACATCTCCTCTTTGTTAGCACCCCTACCCCAGCTCCAGCAGAGAGCAGTGCCCCAAAGCCTCTCCCAACACCCTCCCTGCTCCCCTTTTGAGGCTGCTGGCCCCCTCTGGGCTTAGCCTGGCTCTGAAGTGACACAGCTTTCCTTCCCCCCTGCCAGGGCTTTCTCGGGATCCCTCAGAAAGCCAGGAACAGAAGCCTGGGGGCCAAATCCCAGTTGTGTGCTCAGTCACGGGACCAGCTCGGTTTCCCATCCAGCTCCACTTTGCAGTAGCTCCATGGAGCCCACAGCCAGCCTGTCTCTGTACCCTGCAAATTACCGCGGCAGACTCGGGGCTGGTGAAGACAATAGCGTGTTTGGCTCATTCTTCTGCATCAACACCACTTCCAAATGTACTTTTCCCTCCTAAACTTATTTAACCTCACAAGCAAGAGCCACAAGGATGGCGAGCTGTTTGTTCCCAGCCCAGATCTCCCGGGAGCGCAGGCACAAAGAATAGAAGGCAGCCTGGAGAGATGGGAAGAGGGAAAATCCAGAGAGGGATTCGAACGCACCGCCCTTGGAGACCGTGCCAGTGACCTGCTAAGGGTCCAGCCATCATAAATAAATAGGCTGCTTTTATTGTCTGGCCAAGCACGGTAATGCTTGAGCCGCTTCCAGCGGGTGGGGCCAGGCCCGGCCCTGCTCCTCCGTGCTGAGACAAAACAGATGTCGCTCACCCCGCGCCCGTTCCGCGGGTGATTTGTGCTGCAGCCCCTCCTCGCCCACCACGGATCGCGGGGTTTGGTAATGCCCCTCCCGAGCCCACAGGAACGGAGCCAAAAACTTCTGCCGTGGTGGTGGTGAATCCTAAGCGAGGGCGACAGTGCCATGGGGTGACAAACCATGGGGTGACAAAGCCAAGGGGTGACAAATGCCAAGGGGGCGAAAATGCCAAGGGGTGACAAGGCCAAGGGGGCGACAAGGCCAAGGGGCTACAAAGCCATGGGGTGACAATGTCAAGGGGTGACAATAAAAATGGGCTCCAGTGTTAAGGAGCAACAATGCCAAGTGGTGACAAGGCCAAGGGGGCGAAAATGCCAAGGGTGACAATGCCAAGGGGTGACAAAGCCATGGTGCCACAATGCCAAGGGGGTGACAATGCCAAGGGGCAACAAAGCCATGGGGCAACAAAGGCAAGAGGTGGCAATGCCATGGGGGTGACAAAGCCAAGGGGGTGACAAAGCCAATGGGCTCCAGTGCCAAGGGTGACAATGCCAATGGGGCAACAAAGCCATAGGGTGACAATCCCAAGGGGTGACAATGCCAAAGGGCTCAGCCCAAAACCTGCTGTGATTAAAGCACCGCGTTCCTCTCCCTCTGCACAGCCCCACCAGATGCTCTGCACTGATCCTAAAACCCCCCCAAGCCAGACCCCAGATGCACTCATGGGAGGGTAGAGCTGAGAAGCAGCTCCATCTGTACCAGAACCGATAATTCACTTTTTAACCTGTTTTTTCAGCCAGTTTGGTCCAAAGCAAGCATTTCCCAGCTGGCCCTACTGCCAGCCACGTGCAGTAGATGGCAGCAGAAGCTTTAGTCATTTGCCACCAAACAAGGATCCCTCCTCCTCCTCCCCCCACCTTTTTATTTTTTTTTTTTTTTACTTTTTACTTTTGGTGGCCTCAAAAATTATTAGTTCCAGATGAGCTCCCGCCATTGTAATAGTCCATTTAACCCGATCCACTCTGGGCAGAGTCAGTGCAAGTTCAAATGCAGCATTTTCACGTGTTAAACCACACATCAGAGACATTTTTCTCTCTGCTCAGCTCTGGGCATTCCTCGTGCAGCAGAGAAGGGGAAATGCAGAAGGTTAAAACCTCACACACACACACGGCCCCGGCCATGGGCAACAATGGCACTTTGTCAAGGCAGCGCTGCCAGAGCGGGGCTGAACTTCTGAATTGAACCAGGAACCTCAGCACTGCTTCTCCCTTTGAAGATTAGCACTAATAAGCCAAACTAGTGGGTATTTTGTTTTATAAGGAAAGAGCATTTCAAGTCACGTACGCTGCTATTGTTGGACACAAAACATGTTCTGTCTCTGCCTGTGGTGACTCCAGTGACTGCTCCATGCTTGTCTTTTGCTGGGATTACCTTTATTTTTTTTATATTATATTAAATTTACCTCCCACCATCTTTCAGGCCTCTTAAAACTGATGGGGTTTCCCAGAGCTAACTACACATGTATAGTTAAACCCCCCCCATTTTATTACCATATTATTTTATTATCCTATTCAAATTTTATGCCTTTTTTTGGATGAAGTATTGAGAAACAATAATCAAAACTACCAGATTTCCCTCCTACTGCAATAACAGGCGCATCTCATATAAACAAGCTCCATGTAAGAGGTGCATTAAATGATTTGTTTCTGGTAAACGAAGACAGCTCTAGCACAACACATGGAAAATTTCATGTTGTTTGCTTTTGTAATTCACTGTACACACAGCCTTTAATCTGAGGATCTCCGAGCACCCTGCACAGTTTAATTAAGGCCCACAACTGCCATGTTGGGGAAGTACATTAAGTGCTGTTATGCTGATTCTTTACAGATGGGCAGGCTCAGGGGCTGAGTTGTGCGCTCCAAATTTCCCTCTCCCCATCTTGGATGGGTCCTTAAAGCTTTTCCATGTGGCCTTCCCAGCGACAGCCAGAGAAAATAGCTGAACTTCAAACCCCAACCAAACAAGAAAACCTGCTTTCATCCAGGGCTGAGCCTTCCAATGACATGTTGTACCTGCAAAGCCTCTGACTGCATTCCCACTCTCTCAGTTCTGGTGGAAAATCATGTTCCTGCTGTGTGGATCAGCACAGGGCTTGGGTGATTCTGTGATTCTGCCTTAAATACCCCCCTCAACAGCCTGCCTGCAATGGGTTAACCCCAAACCCATGTACTGATGTGACCTCAACATCGGGTCAGGAGCCAGACCCTGTCCCAAACTGAGACCTGCTGGGCCCCAGATTGTCTGTTCTGCTGCAGAGCTGGGCAGAAGAACATCCCAGCATCTTGGCTCCCAAAGCCCCATTTTTCCACGGTATTCTCTCCTGCGGGATCTGCATGGAAACCGCTCGCAGTGCCCAAGCCACGGGACAAATGAATGGGAATTCACCCTGCCAGTGATATCCATCATGAGACACAAGGCTGCACAGGGAGAGGAGGGGCACGCTGAGCCCTAACCAGCTGCACATGTACAGTGTCTGCCTCGTCCAGCCCCTGGCCTCAGGGACTGAACAGTTGCTAAACCCTGGGAGCGGGATTGGGAGCAGCCGGGTCACCCCCCTGCTGCTGACTGGTGCTCTCACACCTCAGCCACCTCTTCCTCACTGGCCTTGGGAATGGGCAAGCAACCAGCTTTGGCCAGGGGATGAATAGGTGCTGAAGTCATTCAGCTTTTCCCAACATTGTTCCAGCTTTGGCTGCGGAACAGTTTTCTCCATCTCTCCCTTTCCCCGTGCTCCTTCCCCCCTCTCCTCTGCGAGCTCCTTTGTTCTCGTGTTTACAGCGGCATCGATTTGCTGTCAGAAAGCAACATGGCCTTGGAGTTTCTGTACACACAGCCCAGACCCAGCCACCTGGAACCTGCCCCTCTCACACCCTGCCACAGGCTGCACTTGGCGTTTCAGATATCACTGCCCCTTCCTGCTCCTCTCAAACCCGCTGGGGAGAGTGGGGGCACAAACCATGGCCCCACACGGAGCCCCAGAGAAACACCTGGGCAGCACCAGCTCCTTCTGCTCCTCTTTCCCACCAGCTCAGACATCTCAAAGGTTTCGGTCATGTTTTCCTCCTGTGATTTGTGGAAATCCCCTCCCTGCTGCCTGAACAAAAGTCTGGGTTGGTTGTGCAGAGTAAGCAGCCCCAGGACTGCTGTCCTCGCTGTGTTTGCAGAATAGATAGAAAGCATGAAAGGACAGGGCATAAACCATCTCCCTCCTGCTCTACCAAGATGAAATCCAGCTTCTGGGTCTCTCCTAAAGAGCTGAAGGATTGCTGCCAGCCCCGTTAATGCTTTAAATGGGACCATGGGCTTCATCTCACCTCATGAGGGCACCTGGGGGAAGAACTGCCAGCAGTCCCCATGCTGGGTGCTGCACCAATTTCCATGACCTGTTAAGAATTCTCTGCCTCTCTCAGCTTTCAGCAAGTGTTGCTCCAGGTTTTAGAGCAGCAGCCCTCTGCTCAGCTCTGTTTATTGCCACCTCACAAGCCTCCAGCCAAACTTCTCATGGCCATTCCCCTGGCATGTGGTAACTCAAGTCCCTTTTGTGGCTTCTCAGAGGGCGAAGCCCCTGTTTTCACTTGGTTCCAGTTTCCAAATCCCCTCTCTTTTCCAAGCTCCATTGCTTTTACCTGCTTTTGTTCAGCTCTCCCGTGAAAGGAGGGGTTGGAAGGGGTGACAGGTCTGTAAATATATCGGATTGTCTCTGGGAAAAAAAAAAAAAGGCAGAGCAGAAAGAGTGATGGATACACTCTTCCCCTCCTTGCACTTGGGACAGATGAAGGAAGATGGCAGATAATTGCTCTTTATTGTGCCCCGGGTTCACCTTAAGATGAAGGAAGTGATAAGATTTCAATTAATGTCATTTAAGATTCCCTGCAAGCTGTCCTGCTCCTTTCTCGGCTCCTTTCCTCCTCTGAAACTGGGGTCCTCAATGCTGCTTTTGTAACCCCACGGGAGCTCCCTAAATGGGCCACATCCTCACCTGGTGAGCACTGTCAGGGCTTCACCGACAGCACTGGAGCAATGCTAATTTAGACCAGATGCCAATCCCCCTGCAGCCCCGCTCTGGATTTATTGTAGGGCAGGATAGATAACATACTTCATTATACAAAGCAGGGATCGTTTTCCAGCTTGCCCAAGAATGAACCGAGGAGCTTTTCTAATCAGCTTAAACTGATCAAGATATCCAGGCACGGAAAGGCTGATATGATATCCAGGTTTCTGTGTAAGGCACCTAATGCTGAGCTTTCTTCCTTTCCCCAGGAACTGCATCGAATTCCTTGGGATTGCTTCCCTGGAAAAGGAAAATACAGGGAGCTGCAGCGCAAGGAGCTGGCATCCTGTTGAATAACACACAAACACACTGGGGCAGAGAGGAACCTTCACTAGATATTGGTTCTTTTAAAAGAAAAAATCAGAAAACAAAATATACTAAAAGAAATAAACGAGTGCAAGAAGCTGCTGGTGAGATTTTGCATACCAGAAACATCTGAATTTTGGTCTCATTTTACCTAAAGCCAGAAGAAGGCACTGAATCACCAAGGTATCCCAGAACAAGCCCCAACATCTTGAAAACGTTCCCTTCAGATTTTCAAAATGTCTCCTTACAAATATCTGCTGGCATGCAGTCACAACATCCTCCTTTTCTGACTGTGCCGCTTCGGAATAAAGCAGAATTTCCACGTAAAGAACGACTCCTGCCTTCCACAGACTTCCTAATTCAAATAAATCATATGTGTTGCATTTATGGCCACAAACAGCAGTGAAACCCCCACCCCGACAAACATCCACCAAAAGCGGTGCAAATAGCAGAAATTCTCTACCCCCCCTGCAGATACATTAATGTTTATTGTACCCAAGAGCATCCATTTTCGCTCCTCTTCTATATATACACGCATGACGTTTCCATATGTTCTGCAGCTCAGCTCCCTGGTAACATCACACCCTCCAGGGGAGGGGGAGAAGCCTGGAAGCAGGGGGGGAACTCAGCCAGAGACCCCGGGTCGGGCGGGAGCAGGCTGGGGAAGAAGAGCCGAGCTGAGATTTTGTGCCTCCTCCTCCTCGTCGAGCACCTGAACCCAGCCCGGTGCTGCCACGACAGAGGTGCCACATCAAACAGTGATTTTCCTGCCCGTGTCCTGCAGCAGCAAACCTTCCCCTGCTCCTTTTCTTTTTGGTTTTTTTTTTTTAACAATAGCCATTCCCAAGGTGTGAAATCTGCGGGAGGCGGTGGGGGGCAGGTTGGGGAGGGGGTGCTGCATCTGTGAATACTATTACAGGTTTAAAACGTGTGAAGTCTTTTCAGATTTAATGAACCAGAATGCGACTCTCATTTTGGCTGTGCATATTTTGAACCCTAATATATGTTTATTTAGTCTAATTAATTGCCTTTAAAAAAAAATCCCCTCTGAAAGATACCTGCTCAGCTCTCCCAAGTATTTTGCAGTACCCACACAAAACAAAGGCTGCTCCTCTGCAATACACGGGCTGAGACCTCCTCATTCCCGGTTTTCACGGGAGGAGGAGGCTGATTTGAGAAGGAAACACTGCTCTCCAACAGATTAGAAAGTCATTTTCCCCTCCTGGGTCGATGCTGGGGTGCTGCATTTACCTGACGTGGTTTGAGTTTGAGCAGGGGCTGTGGCTAAAGATGGAAAATCAGATGGGGAGCGAGGAATTGTGCAGGGATGTGGGATTAAGGAGAGGCAGGGACAGTGTGAACGCTGCACAAGTGACCTCGGAGAAAGGCAGGGATTTACATTTGTCCTCTGTGATTTCAGACCTCCAGCTCGAGATGGGAAAATAACATGGCAAAATAAAGCAGGAGGAGGAAAGTCCTTGAATGCCAGCAACAGATATCAGCGTGTAACAACCCAGTGAGCCACAAGTCTTGGAGGAGCAGGTAGCACAGGCTGGCAGCTTGGAGATGGAAAAGCTGGCACAGCCATGAGGGAAATCCTTCCCAGCAGCTCCAAGACAAAGGGCAATGCCAGCCAGAGCCAGGGCAGGGGATGGAAATGTTCAAACGAGTCCATTCTGAGGCATGAGGTGATTAAATTAGTGATGTTGTACAAAGAATATATACAGTGCACATATAGAGCCTTCCATCTGGAGATCTGCTTGTTCCTCTAACTGCCTTTGTCCTGACAGGTGATCTAAAACCTGCTCAAAACCCATTTCTATTTTTTTTATCTTCCACTTTTCAGTCGTGCTCTGAACACGATGCAGTAGACAAAACCTCGAGTCCTGAGCACGAATCCATCCTGCACAAGTGATCACCATTGATCACAGACAGAAAATCTGTGCTTTGCACTGAGGGACAGAATGATCCATAAACCCCCCCAGCGAGGGGAAAGCTGCTGACCTGCAGTGAGTATTTACAAGGCCACATCCCTCCTCTGCTCCCTGCAGACCAGGGGCTCAAACCTGAAACCCTCATCGGGCACTTTCTGATCACATTTTCCTGCCCTTGAAACCCTTCACCCCAAACATCAAACAGGATTTTTTTTTTTCCCCCTCTACTACAAAAAGTTTTTCAGGACAGGAAAACGGTTTCCTGTCCAGACCAGACACCGGCTTCCTGCAAGCTCTCCAGCAGATCATGTAATCCTACGCCCCTATTTGTGAAATGAAGATGATCGATTGCCTTTGTCTCCTCTACTCCAACGTCCAAGCTATGGTCCTTAAAACAGCCACGTGACCAGGCATAACTCTGCCCTGATCTCACACAGCACTGCAGTAATACTCATAAATAATGGCAGAGTTACGAAAGTAGGATTTACAGTAATGCGTCAGAGCGCGGGATGACAAAATTGCCTGGGTTTACTCTGAATTTACATGAGAATAAACAAGGCCAGACTTTTGCCCTCGTCCCGCAGAAGGGCCCCAGGTTGTGTGTCTGTGTTCCATCTCCTCACCCCCACAGGCTCTTACGTGGGATTACGTTGATTTTAACATGATGAACTTGGAAATGGAAATTTTCCCCCAGCCACGCTGCTCTGTGGGTTCTGCCCAGAGGTGGCTGTGGGTGATGGGTGGGGATGTGGGGAGGGTTTTGCTCCATGGCTTTGGGTTGCCCCTACACATCCACGTGCACCCCAACACCAACAGAACGCTCAGCACACCTCACCCTCAGGAGAAATAATCCATATAAACCCCCCCAAAACCAGCTCTGCTCTGGGAGGACAGAGAACTGAAAGGGTTAACTGGCTGCTTCAGCGATGAGCTCTGGTTACACAGAGAAAATTTCAAAAAAAAAAACATTTTGGACATGGGCCACGAATGTAAATGCTCTGAAAAGTGGAATTGGTGAGGTCAGACCTGGTGCTTCTGGGCTGGTAGGAATGACATGGTGGAGTCCCCAGGGACTGGTGGGGTTTCTGTCTGGGCTGCAGAGCAGAGCCATCCTCCAGTGGAGGAAAGAACTGTGCTGGGCAGCTTGGGGCACTTCTTCCTTCCATCCTACAGCCCTGACAGCTCCTCAGCCACCTGAGGCTTCTAACAGAAACCAGGGCTGCTCCACATGGTACCTGCTGCCTTTTCAGAGGGTGACACCAGCACGTGGAGCTCCAAGGAGATGCTCCTGACTCATGAGGACAATGAGGAGTCACTGCTCTGACCCTGCACCCCACAGAGATTCATGGAACCCCCACCATCACCTTTCAGACCCCCAAAATCCCATCATTTTGTTAACTGGACCCCTGGGCAACACCCAGCTCTGACAGAACACCCCAGTGGTGGCCACAGAGGTGTCCAGGAGCCACTGCAGAGCCATGAGAGACAATCCACATATCCCCATGGTGGTCTGGGGTTCCTGGCTGACAAGGGGCAGGCTGGGATGACTTTTCAGAAAAAGCAATGAGTAGGAAGAGATGAAAAGAAGAGGCAGCAGCCCCAGGGAGGTTGGAGAGGGAGCTCCATCCCTCCCCAAGATGGGCTGTGGCTGCTGGCAAGCCGAGGGCTGGATTTGGTGGCCCAGGAGGTGCTCAGGGAGGGGCATGGCTGTGGAAAAACCGGGTGGTTATGTAAGAAAACCATCTCTGCTACAGCAGCATCACGATAGCAAAGGGCTTAGGAGGAGAGGCAGGAAAAATCTGCTGACCTGGCTGTTCTTCTGTCACTGCTGACAACCCAAACGGGGACGGGTTTACAGCCAGGGGCTGAAACAAGGGGCTCCTGCTCAGCTGAACTCTTCTAAATCGATACTTTCTGCCCAAAGACCTCTGCACAGACCCCGATCCTGATGGATTTTCTCCAGGGCTGGGAACTGAGCTTTCCCACCAGCTCCTCTCCCATCTCCTCCCTCCTGCATGGAATACTTTGGGTCTGAAAGGACCATGAACATGGGTCCATCATGGAGTGGCTGCAGCACTGTGGAGCTTTCTTCCCTTTGCGTGGGGAGAACTTAACGGGCTTAATGGCACTGATCACAGAACCACAGAATGGGATGGGGCAGGATTCCCGGGATATCTCATGATTCCCAGGATGGGGCCAGACCCAGAGATATGTCAGGACTTGGGGACGTGTCAAGATTTATCTCAATATTCCTGGGATGGGGCTGGACCCAGGGATATGTCAGGACTTGGGAGATGTGTCAAGATTTATCTCAGCATTCCTGGGATGGGGCTGGACCTGGGGATGTCTCAGGATCCTTGGGGCTATCTCACCATTCCCGGGGCCATCTCCCCCATGCCCGGGGCAATCTCCCCCATGCCCGGGGCGGGGCCAGATCTGGGCCACGCCTCTGGCACGCGCCCCGCCCCTCTCCCTCGCCCTCCCATTGGCCGGCTGCGCGCAGCCTCAGCCAATCAGCGCCCGCCTTCCCCGCCACGCCCTGGCAACAGGGGCGGCCGCCGGCGGGTTCATTTGAGG